>CM041776.1:296258522-296720957 GCA_023374045.1 Limonium bicolor | reverse complement strand
CTATTAGCTTTTGTTATTTTTAGCGGTTTGTATTCAGTGCTCAGACTGTATCATTTGTAAGTTGTATTGGAATTAGCCTTGTTAGTCACATGGGTGACTAACGGCGTTGTAGCACCACCCGTTTTATGTATTTGTTCCGCTGCATTTCCAGTTGTCTTTGGGAGCTATCATCGTAGAGGTTGTGGAGTTTCGGTTTGGGGTGTTACACTTAGTAGTCATTATATTCGTCATTGGCCATTACTGAAATCTCATTGTGATATTTCTATCATCTATAAAGCTTTTTAAAGTGGTAATACAAGAGGCAATTTGTCTTAGTGGATGTAATTCACATAAATATCTTCTCCCTGTTCCCAGTTGTACTTATATTTATTTATATTACCTTTTTAGTGCTGATGAGCGGATTTGGCCCTTGACTCAACTTTTTCTTCGACAAGTAGTTTTTCTTTATATTCACAACTACATTAGAGATATCAAGAGGCTTGCTACAAGCAACTAATGTGGCATGTAACTTGGTAAATGATTCTTCTTGGGTGAAAATGCTAATGACAAGGTGTATAGTGTTTATAATGTGACCGGGAGTACACTTCTTCAAGCGTTAGAAATGTGCAATGAAAGAAAAACTACGTTAAGGGGGTTGCAAGCAAGCCGTTGAAACCTCAAGGGGACTAGTAACGATTTTCCTTGATTTTATAAACAACATTCTATTTCACTATCATTATCCAATGAGAACCTCAAGATTGCCTAAAATTACATTTTTGTTATTGTAAAAAACCTCTCTCTAAGAGAAGTGTTATTTGTAGTCACAAATTACTTATTGTAGTCACACGCAGCTGACAACAGGCTACAAGACCTCTAGTCGACTAGTGTCGAGAGACCCTGTAGCCAACCAGCGGCTAGAGAGCCTATAGCCACCTGGCGTTTCCCGTTAGGGCCAGTTGGAGGGCGCTCAAAGTTTTTTTTGTTTTTCAAAATTATCTAACATTGCTTTTAGTTTTTCCCCGACTGCATTAGTGATGACATTATAAAGTATAAAACAAGTTAAGAAAAGATTACCCTACACCACACACACTAAAACCTACCATAGGAAAGTTAAAAGCATCAAAGACTTATTTTAGGGTGAGAGTTCCACAAACCTTAAAAATCTACTGAGTCAGTGGTGGCATTATAAAGCATAAAACGAGTTAAAAAAGATTATCTGACACCACACACGCTAAAAACTACCATAGGAAAGTTAAAATATCGAATACTTATTTTAGGGTTTGTAGCGAAGGGTTTAGGGTTTAACGACCCTATATCCTAAACCACAAATCCTAAAAATCTGTTGAATCGGTGGCAACATTATAAAGTAATTAATGAGTTGAAAAAATATTACTCTACACCACACACCCTAAAAATCACCATAGAAAAGTTAAAAACGTCGAAGACTTATTTTAGGGTTTGTAGCGAAGGGTTTAGGGTCGTACCACAAACACTAAAAATCTACGGAGTCAGTGGCAACATTATAAAGTATAAAACGAGTTAAAAAAGCCCTACACCACACACCCTAAAACACAACCTTAGGAAAGTTAAAAACGTCGAAGGCTTATCTTACGGTTTATAGTAGAGGGTTTAAGGACTAACGACTTTAAACCCTAAACCACAAACCTTCAAATCTATTGAGTCCATTTGAAATTATAAAGTACAGAACGGTGAGTTAAAACAAGACTACACCTACACATAAACTGTAAAAACTACTCTAAAACGTTTTAAAACGTTGAATAATATGCATTCCAGGGTAGCAGACAGACAGGTTACAACAGCTCCGGCCGAGCGGCTACAAGGGCTACAACACCGCTGGGCCAGATGGTGGCTTCTAGCTGCTGGGCGGCTATGTGGCCTTCAGCCGCTGGTTGGCTATGCCAGTGGTAGCCTTTGGACCAGCTATCCCTATACCCAGCCTGCTTAAGGCTGCCTCCGCTGTATAAAAAGTGACTGCATGAAATAAAATAATGACTGTAAATAGAGTTTCAGATACATATCCTTCTAACTATAAGATTATTTCCATATCTACATCCATAAAAATGTACTTTGGTAGAATTACCATTTTAACATTCAAATTTCAAATCCCTCATGTTCCATTTGGTAAGTTTGTTTTGTCAAACATCTCATGATCATAAAATCATTCACAGAGCCTCAAACATTTTCAAACTTTTCACTTGAATCCCACTTTCTAAAAAATGACTATATTGCCCATACAAATTGCCCATTTTTATTTGATAACCTCATAATGATCTTTCAACTATATGCACCTAGGAAAAATACCGTTCCACCCAAGGATCTCTATAGTTTCTTGAAATTGTAACTCATCAAAATTACCATTCTAATCTAGAAACTCCATCCGACCTATTTGTTGAACCCATTATGCCTTAACCTCCTCTACTCAGAAATATCATGAAGATGATCATTTTGGGATGGAAATCTATTCAGGACTGTAAAACTCAATTTTAACTTTCGACATATTTTGTTTTTTTGATAAAGATTTTTTTTTCTTTCGACACTATAACCCAGAGCTGATAGTACTATTTTCTTCGTACTTGTAACCTAACCAAAATTACGGTCACGGAACTACTTTAGCTCATTTAGCACATTTTGACCTACATATACGCTTTGTTAGCTGGAAAAAATTCAATTTTGCTCCAAGCTAATGTTGTTCTATCTAGTAGTAAATTTCTTTGAATGAAAAAAATGCCATCATTTGCATAAACTCCTGCAATTATCACTACTGTGTCTTGTTTCTGAGAGTCGGAGCCACAGCACTGCAGCAGCCAACCAAGTCGCCGATAAGAAAAGTTGTTTTCAGTTCTCCTATGGAGTAATAATGACAAAATCCGTTTGCAGTGAATAGAAACGGCATATTCGCCCCCATCCCTAATCTCTCCTCTCATGGTGTCCTTTTCCTCTATTCGTCGCTCTCGCCTCCGTGGCCTTTTGTTCCCTTCTGCATCCTTAGACACTTCCCCGCTCGAGCTGAATCTCCAATCCACTCTCTCCTCCACTCCAGAAACGATCATCCTCCCATAACCGTGAACTGAAGTATTACGGTTTTCCCATAAAATTATTAGGATTGATAATACTCTTTCCCCGCGTGACCCGAATAGTGTAGAATTAGGAACTATGCATCTCTGGTCCGTGCAGGTTAGGTATGGCCATCCGACGACCCGTCTGATCCCCCGAACTCCCATCACTGAGAAATCTGGTCCGTGGAATTCCACAGGCAACTTTTATGGTTGCAAGGTTGAGGATTTTTCTGGCAACTTGCGATCAGTCCAGGGAAACCCAAGTCTAGCCGCTACACTTTCGTTGTTAAAGCCATGGGCAAGAAGAATCCGGGAAATTCATCCGGTAGTCCTCCCTCTCCCCTCGATCCCTCAGTATTTCTCTACATTGATATGATAATGATGTCAACTGAGAAGTTGATGTTTCTGGTGTTGGTTTAATTGTCATTGCTGGTTTTGATTGGAAGCGGGAACAGTAGTACTGTACATTCTTTGAATTTGCCTCTGTCCTCTGCCTTATGTGATTAAGTGGTGGTAAGGACGCGTATATATCTATCTATGTTGTTGGAGTATAAATACCGGATTGCATGTAAACGAAATACAATTAGCTGGTGCCATGGTCTAAGAATGTCATCCACGATTAATGGCAGTTGGTGTAT
The DNA here is from genome assembly GCA_023374045.1 of Limonium bicolor. Lineage (NCBI taxonomy): Eukaryota > Viridiplantae > Streptophyta > Magnoliopsida > Caryophyllales > Plumbaginaceae > Limonium > Limonium bicolor. The sequence goes on along the minus strand of CM041776.1, from coordinate 296,717,263 downwards.
CTGTGAAATTGAGACCGTATGGAACATATCTTTTTATCTTACATTTTAGGAGGAGCAGTGATTCTAGAAGACTTATAAGGTTGAGCTTGAATGTTACAGTGTAGTAAATATGCTTCAAGGATTAGAGGGAGTCGTGATACTTTAAAGCGGATTGGATACAGTAGAAGCTTTGCATTCCTTATTGAAATGCAAATGCTTTAAATTCAAATTTCTGGCCATTGCTTGCCCGATAGAACATAATGCCAAGTGAAGAAGGAAATGCAATAGAAGCTTGTTATTCAAAATTTAGACGTGCAAATGCTCTGAATTCAAACATTCGTCCATTGTGTTTGTGTATCTGATTGAATTTGATGCCAAGTGAAATGAATACATTAGAAGCTTCTATTAATTACTGAATTTGAGACATGCAAAATGCTTTGGACTCAGATCTTGGTCTTTTTTGTGCCTGATAGCTCACAGTGGAAGGGGAAGAGCTGAAGCTTGTCGTTGGCAAGCTTTGATACTTGATTTACCTTGCTAAACAATAGTGGTAGTTGCATTGGGTTTTTTGACTCTTGCGGACCCAAAATTTTAAACATGTGCGGGCGAAATTTCTCATTTTACCAACTATGAGGGGTCCTTTCCTATAATGAATAATAAATTTTTCTATGAAAACTAGTATATTTCTTTAAATTGATTTTTTTCTATGGAACCGTCAATTTGCCCGCCACTCGTTTTAGGGCCTGGATACTTGTTCTCTGATCTTACTATCTTGATCTCTAGTGCCGTTTGCTGTAGGTATAAAAGTTGTGACAATTAATTACTCTGTCTTACATCTATCTATGCACTATAGCTTCTCTTTTTCCCAGATGTTTTGTTTCCTGTAAACACTGAAACTATCGAAATGCATACTTTACTATTTGTGCATCCACTACATTTGGCGTTAGAATTGGGAAAAAAGTCTGTATTTTTCTCATATAACGACCTGTAGATACTTCAGGTTTTATTTACTCTGTACTCCAGAAATTAATGTTTGTTGTTTTGCACTAGAATCACTTATACTCGATACAGAATTGGCTGCATAGGTTCGAAGTTTGCCATAATTGATTGTGATATGATCCTCCTGTTCTGTGCATAGTTACAATTACTGATTCTTTGTTCCTATATCAGCCTTCCCTGCAGTAGGGGAGGTCTTTATCTCGTGCAATGCTTCCTGTACATGCTTTTTCCCCATTGAGTTTTAGTAAGCACACGAGAGATGTGCGAATCACGGTGAAGTTGATGAGGTGCAAGGAGGCATGTATGTCAAGCGGCTTCGTGGTGAGGTGCTAGACACTTGCCTTAGCCACCTCTTGTCCCCTGCATACCCTTTATTAATTAACAAAAAGAAAAGAACATAACATCAATAATGCATCGTTCGGACAAGTTCAGCTTCAAAATTTGGAGACACTACTCAGTTTCTTCCCAGCTTGCTGACCTGCTGAGATACATGATTTACAGAGTTTAATTTCATTAAGGACAACTCCTATCTCTTTGATCTGTCCTCAGTTCAGCCTTGACTTATTTCCCCTTTCTATTTTCTCTAATCTTTTTTTTACCGGTGTTTCTTTTCTTCCATTTTCCTTGTTCTCCTTAAGGTATATACAATATACAAAACTTACTCATTATTATATAGTAAGATTTCCTGTCTTGCCTCCTGCTGAAATTGGTTTGTATTTTGACATCTTCCTGGTATGTATTTGATCAAACAGGGCAGTTTTGGTAGTTATTTGATAATTTGGGCATGTAGCCATATTATTAAAGATAAAAGGTGGATGGGTTGCGATTGGGCCTCATTAAAACCTCCCTAAGCAAAACCCAATGGGAAAAAACCTAGGGAGGAAAAAGAGTGCCCATCACATCTATTACAACTTATAATCCCATCTAAATACTTCCACCCAGCCAACAACAAGAAGACTAAGATGTTACAGGCCAAGAAGTTGCTATAACAAACTAGATAAGCTAGTACAAGACCAAACACCAGCCGACACAACCTGCGAAACTATACATACTCCTATAGAGACGATCCACCTCGAGAACAATCGAACTGACCAAAAATCGGGCAGTTTTGGTAGTAATCGCTAGTCTCTTTGCATGTTTAAGTCTAGGTCTTTCGTCAAAAAGAAAAAGCTCCGTGTTTTTTATACGAATCTGGCATCTGTTACTTATTGTTATTCCATATATTTGATGGTGGTTCACTGATGTTTTTATTACTGGTTTATACATCTTTGTGCATTGTGATAATGCTTCTGGTCGGAAGTATGAGAATATTTTATAGTAAGGGATTTTTGAAGAACGTGTGAATACAGTGTTAAGCGTGTGTATTTACCTCAGCTATGGGAACCGTTAGTCCCTTATTTATGCCATTCTATACCAAGTCTTTAGTGTACGAAAATGCTCTATGACTATAGGCTATTAGATCGAGCCAGTGGCTGTGGGATGCGGAGACTGCATGCCAGAATAACTGTAGCCTACTCCAGTTTAATGTGCTCCTAAAAAGAATTCACCTAACATGTAGTCAATTCTATATTTTTTTCCTTTTCTTTCTTTTTTCGCTTAATGGTTCATATATTTTTGTTGTGTTCTTTCAAAGTTGAAGATTTTTTTCACAGTTACTGCTTTATGATACATAACTTACACCGAATGTATTGATTTATCACAGGTGATGCTGGTAGGTCAATTCCTGAAGGAGATGGCCATAAAGAGCATAATCCTAAAGAAAGCAAAAAATCAAGTGAGAGTGCAAATCAAAGGCTGCCTTTTCATGTAATTTTGGACTGGAGAGAATTCAGAGCACAACTCTTTGCCCGAGAGCAGGTAATTACTTCTCAACACTCCATGAAGATACTTTTTAGTGTGTTGGTATCTGTGTCAGATGAGATTGCTTTGGGTCGGATGATCTAGAAATCATCAGCATGACGGTGATGGGAGGGTATCTGAAGTATTATGTAGGAGTGATGCTTATCTGTGGATTTGTAGAATGTTACTGGCTGGATATTAATGTGTTCTGATCTTAAAAATACCAGGCTGAAATAGGGGAGTGTACTGCGAACTGGCATGGTGACTCATTTCTGTACCCTCCAAAACAACCATTAGGATTGAAATGGGCGCACCCAATCTCACTACGGAGACTGGCTCTGTTTTGGTCGCGACAGAGAAACTTGATGGTATTGAGAACTTTGAACGAACAGTGATTCTCCTTCTGAAGGTCAGGTACAAGAAACCCTCGAGAAGGTCCATTTGGGATAATCATCAACCGTCCAACGAACAAGAAGATCAAGCAGTTGAGGCCCACCAACCCAGGGCTGTCAAAAACCTTAGCTGATTGCTCATTGCACATTGGTGGACCCGTAGAGGCAAGCATGTTTCTGGTGAGAACAGGGGATGCAAAATCCAAGATTTTTGGTTTTGAGGAGGTGCTCCCAGACCTCTGTTTTGGTTTGAGGAACAGCTTGGATGATGCTATCACTCAGGTTCAGAAGGGTGTGCTGAAGCCACAAGATTTCAGGTTCTTTCTTGGCTATGCTGGATGGCAATATGATCAATTGTTAGAAGAGATCGAAGCGAAATACTGGCATGTGGCTGCTTGCAGTGCGAATCTGATCTTTGGGGCGAGACCTGAGTTGTCGGAAAATTTATGGGAGGAAATATTGCAGCTCATGGGCGGTCAGTACTCGGAACTGCCGGAAACCAAAGCAAGATATGTAATTATACGTATATTTTTTATAAACAGATTTTCCCAACGACATTTATATAGTTGACATGCAGATTTAAACTTTATTTTCCAAAAATTGTATTAAACTGAATGTACTATTTTAAATAGGGGAGAGAAAAAAGTAACAAATATTACATATGAACCAATATACTAAAGGTTACTATTTCTAAATATTTAGTTTTAAAACTTACTGGTAAATTATTTTTATCCAAATTCAAATTTGTAAAAGAAAACAATTCATCATTTAGTTATTCTAATATATATTATTTATATAGGTAATGCTATTTTCCAAATATTACATACTAATATATATATATATCTAATCAAATGATTAGAATATTTATAAATATTGTATTTAAGTACATACAAGATTTTGTCTATCTACACATAATTATATGGTTTATTATTAGTCTTTATGTTATATAGTTTATGTTTAGTTGCACAGTAACTTCAGTATCAATGGTGGGGATGAAAAAAGAGACTAACAAAGAGAAAGAAAAGAGAATAAAAAAAGATTTTTGTGTTATAAAGAACGCTTTTGGAAGCGTCGCGTCACAAAAGACAAAAGTAATTAAGAATGCTTACAAAATACTAGTGCATAAATAAAGAACGATACTTCAGGGAGTAGAGAGAAAAAAATTAGAGCTCGCTTACAAAATACTAGTGCACAAATAAAGAACGCTTACAAAATACTAGTATTACACAAATAAAGAAGGACACTCCATTAATGGGAGGAAAGAGAAAAAAAATTAGAGTAATGATTAAGTGAGGAAAGAGAAAAATATTATGAATAGTGATAAGAGAAAAATATTATGAATAGTGATAAGAGAGAGGAAAGAGAAAAAAAAAGAAGAGATAAGTTATAAATAACGCTTACAAAATAGTACAAATAAAGAACATAAGGAAATTTGGAACAAAAAAAAAAAACATAAGGAAAGAGAAAAAAATTAGAGTAAAGATTGACGTGAGGAAAGAGAAATATTATGAACGGTGAGAAGAGGGAGGAAAGAAAATAAGGAAAAAGAAAAATGACAAAGTGTGAGTTGGTGTACTAGCAATATAAATATATGAAAAAGAAGAGAAAGTTAAATATACCCTTGCGGTTATCAAAACCTCTAATTCGCTTATAACTTTTGATATTTAAATTATATACATTACTATTTAATATTTTAAAAATAGAGTTAAATATATATAGATAATATATATTACAAAATTTACAAAATTGAAAGCAAATAAAATAATACCGTAGAGTTCAAAAAAATCTTATAGTTGAAATAATTAACTATATACAAAAATATTATTTTTTATATACTTAAAAAAGTAGTTAATTTATTCTAACTCCTTCAAATTTTTAAAAGTGAGCTGATGTATGCATTTACCTACAACATACTCTCATATTACTTGAACGGTTGAAATTTTTTTTTACGAATTGTAACAGCGTTCTCCAACTACTAAACAAAGTGATACTACAACTTTATCACGCGAGAGATTAGATTTAGTAACTGAATCTCTTCATGTAGTCCATAGTTGTAGAAATTTATTCAATATACTTTGTAAAGTCAGATGATGTTCGCGTTTACCTGCAGCTCACCGTCGTATTGCACGAACAGTCAGGGGCGGACCCAAGGGGGTTCCGGCGGGGTCCCGGACCCCATAGCTTTTCTGACAATATTTTTTTAAAGTATAGTTTTAATAACATAAAATTGAGTAAAATACTAAAAGTTGATAATAATTTAGTAATAGAAACATGTTCATATATATAAGGTTGTAATGTTTAATAAATTTATAATCACACATTTATATTTAATATATGTTACTGTCGAAAAAAATTTTGGACCCCATGAGATTTAGCTTCTGGGTCCGCCATTGCGAACAGTTGGAAAGTTTTTGGTTTGAACTATAAAGAACGCTTACCAAATAGCACAAATAAAGAACGATACTCCATTAATGAGAGCAAAGAGAAAAAAATTTGAGCAACGATCGACATGAGGAAAGAGAAAAATGTTATGAGCAGTGATAAGAGGGAGGAAAGAGAAAAAAAGAAAAAAATAGAGCAGTGATAAGTTATAAATAAAGTTTACAAACAAATAAATAACATACTCTATTAATGGGAGGAAAGAGAAAAAATTAGAGCAATAATTAACGTGAGGAAACAGAAAATATTATGAACAGTGAGAAAAGGGAAGAAAGAGAACAAAGAAAAAGAAAAAAAATTAGAGCAAAATAAATAAATAACGCTTACAAAACATAAGCGTTCTTATTAGTGCAAAAATAAATAAGGATTCTCTATTAACAGGATAAAAGAGAAAAAAATTGAGTAGTGGAAAGAGAAAGTTATATGCGTACCCATGACAAAGTGTGAGTTGGTGTGCTAGCAATATAAATATATGAAAAGGAAGAGAAAGTTAAATATACCTTGCGGTTATCAAAACCTATAATTCGCTTATAAATTTTGCTATTAAAATTATATACACTAGCATTTAATATTTTAAAAATAGAGTTAAATATATATATATATATAGATAATATATATTACAAAATTGAAAGCAAAAAAATAATACCGTAGAGTTTAAAAAAAAGTAGTTAATTTATTTAACTTCTTCAAATTTTAAAGGTGATCTGATGTCTGCATTTACCTACAACTTACTCTCGTATTATGTGAATGGTTGAAAAGTTTTTTTACGAATTGTAACAGCGTTCTCCTACGACTAAACAAAGTGATACTGCAACTTTATCACGCGAGCGATTAGATTTAGTAACTAAATCACCTCATGTAGTCAATAGTTGTAGAAATTTATTCAATATTTTAGTTTTGTAAAGTCAATTGATGTTCGAGTTTACCTGCAGCTTACCGTCGTATTACATGAACAGCTGGGAAGTTTTTGGTTTGAACTATAAAGAATACTTACAAAATAGCACAAATAAAGAACGATACTTCATTAATGGGAGGAAAATTAGAGCAACGATTAACGTAAGGAAAGAGAAAAATATTATGAGCAGTGATAAGAGGGAGGAAAGAGAAAAAGAGAAAAAAAATAGAGCAGTGATAAGTTATTAAATAACGTTTGCAAAACGTAAGCCTTCTTTATAACTTATAAAGAACGCTTACAAAATACTCTATTAATGGGAGGAAAGAGAAACAAATTAGAGCAATGATTAGCTTGAGGAAAGAGAAAAATATTATGAACGGTGAGAAGAGGTAGGAAAGAGAAAAAAAAAGAAAAAAATTTAGAGCAATGATAAGTAATAAATAACACTTATAAAACATAACCGTTCTTTATAGTGCACAAATAAATAACGATTCTTCATTAACAGGATGAAAGAGAAAAACAATTGAGTAGTGGGAAGAGAAAGGTTATATGTGTACCTATGTCAAAGTGTGAGTTGGTGTGCTATCAATATAAATATATGAAAAGGAAGAGAAAGTTAAATATACCCTTGAGGTTATCAAAACCTCTAATTCGCTTATGCAGTTTTTCTATTTAATTATATACACTACTATTTAATATTTCAAAAATAGAGTTAAATATATATTACAAAATTGAAAGAAAAAAAACCGTAGAGTTAAAAAAAACTTCTAGTTGAAATAATTAACTATATACAAATATATTATGTTTTTATATACTTAAAAAAGTAGTTAATTTATTCAACTCCTTCAATTTTTTAAAAGTGAACTGATGTCTGCATTTACCTACAACTTACTATAGTATTACATGAACGGTTGAAATTTTTTTTTACGAATTGTAACAACGTTCTCCAACGACTAAACAAAGTGATACTACAACTTTATCACGCGAACGATTGGATTTAGTAACTGAATCGCCTCATGTAGTCAATAGTTGTAGAAATTTTTTTAATATCTTAACTTTGTAAAAAGTCAGTTGATGTTCACGTCTACCTGCAGCTCACCGCCGTATTACATGAACAGTTGGAAAGTTTTTGGTTTGAACTATAATATTATCCTCCGATGACTAATATAAATGATACTTCAACTTTATCACGCGAGCGATTAGATTTAGTAACTGAATCGCCTCATGTAGTCAATAGTTGCAAAAATTTATTCAATATCTTCACTTTGTAAAAAGTCAGTTGATGTTCGCGTTTACCTGCAGCTTACCATCGTATTACATGAACAGTTGGGAAGTTTTTGGTTTGAACTATAACATTATCCTCCGATGACTAATAGAAATGATACTTCAACTTTATCACACGAGCAATTAGATTTAGTAACTGAACCGCCTCATGTAGTCAATAGTTGTAGAAATTTATTCAATATCTTAACTTTGTAAAAAATGAGTTGATGTCCGTGTTTACCTGCAGCTTACCGTCGTATTAAATGAACAGTTGGGAAGTTTTTGGTTTGAACTATAACATTCTCCTCCGATGACTAATAGAAATGATACTTCAACTTTATCACGCGAGCGATTAGATTTAGTAACTGAATCGCCTCATGTAGTCTATAGTTGTAGAAATTTATTCAATATCTTAACTTTGTAAAAAGTCAGTTGATGTTTGCGTTTACATGCAGTTTACCGCCGTATTACATGAACAGTTGGGAAGTATTTGGTTTGAACTATAACATTATCCTTCGATGACTAATAGAAATGATACTTCAACTTTATCACGCGAGCGATTAGATTTAGTAACTGAATCGCCTCATGTAGTCAATAGTTGTAGAAATTTATTCAATATCTTAACTTTGTAAAAAGTATGTTGATGTTTGCGTTTACCTGCAGCTTACCATCGTATTACATGAACATTTGGGAAGTTTTTGTTTGAACTATAACATTATCCTCCGATGACTAATATAAATGATACTTCAACTTTATCACGCAAGCGATTAGATTTATTCAATGGTTGTAAAACTTTATTCAAACGTCTTGATGTCCACATTTACCTACATCTTACCATAATATTACCTGTACGACTAAAAAGTTTTTTTACAAACTGTAACAATGTATTTGAGCGACTAAACGAAACACTACTCCAACTTTATCACTCGAGCGATAAGACTTAGTAAGTTGTTCTCCTCATCCAGTCAATGATTCTAGAAATTTAATCGACGCCTTAATTCCTTTCTCTATACTATACCTGAAGTGTACACCCCAAAGTTGACAATCATCATAACATAAAAGATAAAAGGGACAAAAGTGCAACAAAAGTGCAATGATATTGATCTGGCTCCTCATAAAAATGAAATTTCTATATAGCTGCACATTTTCAATTTTACACATGCTACGGAGGGAACAAACGTCTATATCATGTGTAGTGGAAATATTTTCCAAAAGTGCTTTCTATGAACTGTGCAAAATAGACCGCTGAATCTAGGCCGATTACTATTTCTCTTTAGCGGCATAAAGGGCCATCACTTGCTCGATATCATCGCAACACTTTTAAAACACTCTTTTAGCACGTTTTGATGCAACACTCAAGCAACACTTAGCTAACGCTCGGACAACACTTTCCCATCACTTATCCAACACTTTCACAACACTCATCCCGCACTTTCCCCTCACTCACCCAACACTCTTTTTTACATTAACTCAACAATCGCTCACTATTCTTCCAATACACTCCGTACTCATTATTATATCTACACATCAATAATGAATTCCAAATAGAAATATAACTAATTTGATTACGCAATTAAGAAAAATAATTGCATTTCATTGATATTTAACTGCATCCAAGTTCACATTCCTTCCTAAACAACAATAATGCAATTCAAACATAAAAATACACAGTTCATAAAGAGAGAGTAGTATTCAAGTATGAAAGATTTTACATTACAAAGTTGTAAAATCAAGCTACACTCTCAAATCTACACTAACCGACAGTGTGATAAGATCACACATGAGAGGAACGAGTAAGTGGTAAAGAGATCTCATCTTGAAAACCTTTAACTTCTTGTGCATCTGAACTTTTGAACACTTTCTGTCACCCAACATCATATACAAAATGAGGAAGGATGGAGCAAAAGAGCTGACAAGACATAATCCAATGCAATCAAATCATGATCTGTAAGACAAAAATTAAACACTAGAATGTAATAAATAACCAACACTAATAATCTTTAGATAGAGAAGCGACAAAAAGATCAAGCTCAAATATCCTAATCGATCCTACTTGATTATCGTCACTAACAAATATCAAATTCAGTTATCTTTAAATGTGCTAATTTGTGAATAAATGGATCATTTGTCAATGCAACACGCTGACGGAAACAACAATAAGTTTGGAGTTCTTTTAGTTTATTCCAAATCCACTCAGATTTGGTACTAGACTCCCAATATTTTCCAACCGTAGAATGGCTAAAGATGATTATGTACATGGATTTAGCGTGACCATAGACATCTTGATACTAGACATAATAACCAACAAGCATCGTAGATGTCAATCCATAATATTATAAACAGAACAATCCCGTTTTCACATAAACGTATGTTATATGAAAATAATTTATACAAGAACCACTTGTAAAATGCAGAAACAAATCAAAAGGAGACTGTCATTGTTCATGACACCTTCAGTTGTTCAGATATTAACTCTATGGTATCAATAATCTATGTAAACACTCCAAAAAAGGAATAGAAAACGGTTAACACATAACAATTTTTGATAAAAGAATGGTTTAAGTCAGAAACTGTTCTGCTACAGATCCATTTTCAAAAGCACCCTTCCCAAAGAATGAAGTAATTAAGAAGTATCACAATTTGTTAGCGCCAGGTATACAAGTGACCGTTCATTATAGTTATCCTCATAAATATTAAGTGAAATACCCCTAATTAATTAAACATTGATTAAACATATAATCACTTAAATTAAGGCCTAAACATGCCTTAAAAACAAATTAAACACAACAATGTTTGACAGAAAGCAAGAATTACACCCTTTGACCTTTTAGGGTGATTATATACCCAAATGAACTCCTTAGGACCTAAAATTTAGTCATTAGCCTTATAACTCATAAATGAACACAATAAATCCATTTCCAAGGGAAACCAAGCTCAGAAACTCATTAGAACACAAAATGTGCTCTAAGCTTCATTAAAGCACATTTTTGTGAGATTGTCTCCAAAATGAGTTTGTTTGATTTTAGGGTCTTGAATACCCTTAAATATACTAATGTGACATAATGTACCACATTATAATGCCTAATTCAAAATTTTTCAAAAAAATCAGAAATATGTGCATTGGTTTGTGAATAGTAACCAAATAGTGCAAAATAACACTTAAATCTCTTAATCTAGTCTATGGTCAATATTTCCCCCTTGACCTTGACCATTATTTCCGCCAATTTAAGGCTCTTTCCCAAGCTTGTAGCCGGCCTCACTATCAATTAAATATGACTAATCGAGTTTACTTTATTAAAGTAATGATAATCTTCTTTTATGACATTAAGTAATCAAGACTTACTCCTCCACCTTGCCTGATCATTTCCGCCTGCTATAGAGGTTGCTTCAGCCTTAGGAAACTTCTCAAAATATCTAAGTAAGAAGTCTTGCTTGACCATTGACCAAATTGGACATTATCAACTTAAAAGCTTCCTTTTTCCCACTCAGCTCATTACCCTCTTCTCCCATCGTAAGTATACTCTCAAACCCTCTCTTGTATCCTTCCATAACCGAGGATAGCACCCAGCTTCCAAGACCATTCGCTTGAGTTATAGGTAAGTACTTAGATCATTCTTGTGATCAAAATGTTCACCTCTTCCTCCTTTTTCCAATGGTGTGGCTAACCTTCATTTCCATCCAGTCATTGTCACCGTGTTGGGGCTAGAAGAAGGAGGGTTATACGGTGGCAAAAATCAGAAAAAGAGGGGAAGCACTAAGCTAACAAAGCTAAGGTAAAATCATGCTAAAACTAGCCTACTTCTTCCTTCTCCATTCCGGTAATATTTCCCAGTTTTCCTAAGCTCTTTCCTTTGCTTTCTACATGTAAAATCAGTGGAGAACAACCAATCTTTGAGAGGTAACAAGATCCAAGCATAGAACTCTTCATTCTTGACCATTTCGGTAAGGGTTTTACCCATTGTGTACCCTTACTTCTACCGGTTATAATGCCTTGCTTATGTGGTGTTTTAACACTTTCTTTGCCCTTGAAAAATCAGGCGTGAATAGCCCTTAAGAACAGCTCCATAACAATGTAAATGTCATGCCTTTTCTACCTTAAACCAACCCTTAATGACCTTGCTTCACATGGCTAACATATGCTCATCTTGTTCTTGCATGAAATGTTGCCGAAAAATCCCTTGGAAACATCCTGCACAAACCGTAGGAAAACAAGTTCAACATAAACTTTATCAAAGTGAGTGTTTTTACTCTCTAATGGTGTGTGAATACTCCTTAAGTGATTTAACACTTTAAAAACTAATTAAGTTCTGTATATTAATTAGGCCGAGAGCCTAGGAAGGGTTGGTGAGCTTTGGTGGCTTGAGAATCAAAAGCTAGGTGAGGAAACCTTACCTTATACTATAGTATAGTTTTTATGAAATTCTGTTATATACATATCAGCCGTGGGGTTAAAAAGAGTTAAACAACTTAATTATGTATTAAAATGCCTTATAACATTTTTGGTTAGTTAGTTGGTGTATTAATGACCTATAAGGTCAAGGAAATGATTTAAAAGGGTTAAAACATAGTTTTAAAAATATATGGGCAGCTTTGGGGGAAAACCGTAACATAGTTATGTCAACTGAGACATTTATGTGTAATTTTATTTTATACAAAATGATGTAATAAGGCCATGCATTTTTAGGCCATTTAATTTATGTAGATTAAGTTTAAAATGAATTTAAGGTGGTAATTAACATTACCGAAAATATTCTGGGGCTTTTATGTAATTAAAATAAATTTAGGGGCTAACTATAGGTTATAGCCGAAAATAACATATTAAAAGCTTATAGTATAAATTTTACAAAGTTAAATGAAGTTTTGAGGCTAAAATGTAATTTTTGGAAAAAAAATCTGCCCAATCCGTAAATAACCAAAACATTTGGTCAAACTGAAAGTCAATGGGTCATTATAGACCATGTTAAGAGGTTTGACCAAATTTAATGTCATAAATACTTAAGTTATGAAATTATAGTAACATATTAGGTTAAGTGTTAAGCTTATAAAAATATTGGGGTATAAGAGGTAATTACCGAAAGTTAGGGTATAGGTTGGTTAATATAATAGTTTATATCCTAAGTATAAAGTTTGGGAATTTTTGGAGTTATAAAAGTGACTATATTGATAAAAGTGTAATATGTAGTTTTGTGACATATTAAAGTATATAATAAAGTGGGGTTAATATGTAAATAAGAAAAAGGTTTGGGCGGAAAAAGGATTTTAAAAACTGTATGGGGTCTGTTCAGAAATAAAATAATAAGAAACTATAGGTTATATAAATAAATGAAAGTTAAAACCATATAATATAACTCATATATAACTTATAGTAATATATGGGGTCATTGTGTAATTAAAGAAAATAATGTTGCTGGAAAAAAGTTAAACCAAACAGACCATGGGTCTGTTCGGTAATATATTGAAAGAATAACATATAAAAACCATATGTTATAATTATTATAATGTTTGGATGATATAATATGTGTTATGTAAAAATACTATAAGATTGTGGTAAAAGTATAAATATACAAAGTTGAAAATGAAAACAAAACAGACCCTAAGGTCTGTTCATTAGTTTCGGAATTTTTGAAACTATAAAATATACATACTACAAGGTTTAAATGTTTAGTATATGGTAAATATGGTATGTTATAAAATAAGTGGTGAAATTGTAATAATTAGAAAGTGTGGGATTTGAAAAGAAAATGAAATATAATCTATATGCCTTTTCGGCAATTATAAAGAAATGTTAAAAACTATAGGTTATATCTTGTTACAAGGTTTTGATGTTATAAAAATAAGATATTTATAACATGGTATAAGTTATGTGGTTATATTGTAATTAATGAAAACTATGTAAATAAAGAAGTAACAAGTGTAACATATGTATGTTATTTTTGGTAAATATAAATAGTTACCAAGACTATATGTTATAAGTTAATGACATATAAAATATCATACTATACGATATCATGAGATAAGTGTAACACTTCATAAATATGTGGTCAAAGTATGGTTTTACAAACTATGTTGTAGCGCATGTATATATATTCATAATGAAGATATAAACTATAGTATATAATATCATAAATACTATGGTTATCATATGATTTTGGTGTGAATAAATAAACTTTGGATGAGGAATAACATGTACATAATATAAGGTTTTTTATACTTCATCAAATCAATATGTATACATATATGAATAAACCGGCGCAAATAAATATGCATATATTATGGGTAACAAACCATATAATAGTAAATGATAAATGTTAACCTATTAGTATAATTATATACCATAAAGTCATAAGGTTTTAAATGAATACAACTTGTTACATAAATGAGAAGTTGTATAATACAAGGTATATTAAAGAATAGTAATATACCATGCAATATAAATTAACGTTGCATGGGTGCATGCAACCATAGGTTATAAACTATACCTATGCATGCAACTATAAGTTATAATACGTACCTATACATGCAATCGAAACAGTCAAATTAAATATACGAGAACGAACGAATCTATGTAAAAGTGTAACGCTTATAAAATACTAGGAGTTGGAATAATATAAATTCCTACGTTCGAAAACGTTAACTACGACGTTCTTATAAAACCGACTCCTTTGTTAAACTGAGTATTAATACATACTCCGAGTAAGGGGTTTTATGATAACTATACCTTAACTAAAAAACAGTTGAAATCCGGGGATGTAATACCGGGGTTACTGACGTTATTCGGAAATACCGAGTCACCTTGTCATGTGGATTGACTCTTAGCGTTCTTTATATTTTTAGATCGTACTTCAAACCAGCTTAGTGGTCTACACTACACAACCTTGGTCTAGGTGTACGGTATGTAAAGGGGTTTGATCCGGGTTGTCCTGAGGAATTCCTCGGGCTCGGATTTGTTTGATATATATAACGTGTGTGATATGTGTGTGAATATGTGTATGTGACAATTACCTGTGTTTACTGCATATTTATGCACGAACGTCCTACGGGACTAATACTACGTCGACTATAGATCGACTTATATAAATTTACATATACGAGTTATGTGATTGTGATTACCGTTGTCTTACATAATACGCTAAGTATTATAAATATGTAGTTATAACTTAAGTAAAGTACTTAGGAACGAGACACGACATCGTCGGTCTCTAGAGCATTGACTCGAACATGAATACTACCTAGAATGATTCTAGGCATGCGTAAGACCCACAGGGCAGCCAACAAATAAGTGATGATCTCCATATCTAAAACTGTAACTGATTAACTGACTAACTAAGTCAACAGTGGAGTGTGAATAAATGTGATGGTTTACCTTAATCCAGTTAGTCACTGGCTACTGGTCACGCGTAGAGATCTCTGGGTTAACCCGTATCGGGTCTACTCTAGTTGAATCCTGATCGAGCCTAGATAGATCGTCAGGCGGAGTGTGCTACCGTTGGCACCAGGCCCTTGGCCACCTAAATGGACGCCTTTAAAAAGGCAAAGTGAATAAGACTCGGAATCTTCGGATCATCTGGGCAATGAGCATCTTGTGTGTACGTGGGACTACCGTCCAAGTGAGATTTATTTCGGGTTGTCCTAACTGACTCTTGACAATGCTAACCAATTAAAGTGTTATGTGAGGGCCCGGGGGGCCGACCGATGTAATGTGTAACGATGTTAACGAACGTGTGCAAGATAACACCTCAGTTGTATTGTTTGAAGAAATGCTGTGTTGTGTGAATACTTGTAATGACTGTTGTATGTTTATTGTGTGTTACAGCTTTCATTATAAACTGTAAACTGGCAATGCATGTAATGAACCTAATAAAAAGACGGTTAATACGACTTAATTGACCACTAGGGTCCAAACCCGGCATACTCAACGTTTATCGCTGAGCCTTTATGACATTATGAAGGTTGCTGATCACGGATGAAGCCGAAGTGCGGGGCCGGGTAGCTAGGGCATTTTGGATTTTGATTACCGCACGTACTCTTCACTGTATTGAGATAGTCGTTTATTTACTGATGTTGGTATTGTATGTAATTGGGATACTACTAGACGCTCACTGTAGACGTTATGTTTTGGAGATTTAGATATTTGTATATGCGGTATCTCGTTGTCACCGCGGGATTTATTTTTATTTTTTTCAGTTGTTAGTTTCGTATTGCTTCATCACTCGCATGGGCGAGGGATGGCAAGTAACACCCGTGTGAGTTTTAATTACCGTTATTCCTTCGGCTGTGAGACGTGTTTATTACTGCTAACGCGAGTGATTATTACGTTGTTACCGAGAGGGGTGTTACAAAAGTGGTATCAGGGCAGAGTACCGCTCTGATGACGAGATACTAGGATTTAAACAGTGAGCCTAGGATTGGGGAAACATGGGATACGTCTGTGAGGTACGAGACGACTCGTTATACAAACTTAAGTTTAAATAACGCACTACGCGTGTACTTGTTAGCCTTTAAGGCAATTCAATATCCACTATGTGTTTACGGTTTATTTACCGAGTTGTAATACGGCAGTCTGTACTACAGATGGCTGGTAGACCCAGAGGCCGTGGAGCCGGCAGAGGGGGCGGTAGTGACACCGGCATTCCAGGTGTTATAGAGGCAGTTACCGCTATACTTACTCAGCTCGGAGGAGCACTACCCCACCCACCTCAGCCCCGTGAGGTGTTGGCTGAAGGCGGTGTCCGAGACACGACCACCGACCTACTTAGGGGAGCCGGACCCCGTTGCACTGGAGCATTTTATTGTGGAGCACGAGAAGGCCTTCGAAGCCTTGCGAGTGCCAGAGGGTCACGATCGCTGCATTCAACCTGAAGAACGCGGCTAGTACGTGGTGGAGACTGGTGAAGGACCAGCATTTGGCTACGCCCGACTTCTCATGGGCTATGTTCGTGGAGATCTTGCGAGGGAAGTACTATCCCTCACCTCAAGCAGAAGAAGCGTCGGGAGTTCGAGACGTTGACCTAGGGAGTCTGTCCGTGGACGAGTACTATGCTCGTTTCATCGGTCTTCTTGACTTCATCCCCGGAGTCGACTACTCCGAAACTGTTAAGGTCGAGAAGTTCCGAGGGGCTCTTCTATTCCGTATCCAGGCAGCCATGAGCGCCACTCTTTATACTACCATCCAGGTATAAATATGAACACCGTTAAATCTCATTAATATTCTACTTATTCGATTACAGTGAATGTGTGAATACTTATCAGTTAAAGTTTCAGGA
This sequence comes from Limonium bicolor, assembly GCA_023374045.1. Taxonomy (NCBI): domain Eukaryota; kingdom Viridiplantae; phylum Streptophyta; class Magnoliopsida; order Caryophyllales; family Plumbaginaceae; genus Limonium; species Limonium bicolor. The sequence goes on along the minus strand of CM041776.1, from coordinate 296,700,194 downwards.
GTGTTATGATGCGGCCTCGAGGACGGAGCTGATGCTCCAGACTCGGGATGAGACTCTGGGCCAGAAGAAGAGGAAGAAGCCCGAGAAGGAGTCTGAGGACGGGGGAGTGAACCGAGGCGAGGGCTCGAAGAAGGGAAAGTAAGGAATTATTTCTATCTATTGATTTATTCATGGTTTGATCATTCACTAGTAGAAAAAGATTTTAATGACGGCGTTTAAACCACGGTTAAATGAAAAACCGTGGTTTAAAGTTTATAAACCACGGTTTTTAGGGAAACCGTCATTTAAGGTACACGCCAGAGTGAATATACCACGGTTTTTAAAGAACCGTCGTATATAAGTTACTTATATACCACGGTTTTCAGGGCAACCGTCATATAAGGTACACACCATAGTGAATATACCACGGTTATTGGAGAACCGTCATATATAAGGTACTTATATACGACGGTTCCTCGGCAACCGTCATTATATTGCACATCTTACTATATTATACCACGGTTTTTGGGTGAACCGTGGTATATAGTCTAAGCGGGAATTTCAATTTTCGGCCCAAATTAACGCGGCTCTTTCTCTCTATTCTCTTATATAAATTCTCTCACGGTAATTTTGGAACCCAAACAGACGCTCTGCAACTCTTCTTCATTCTCTTCAACCTCACGGTAATTTTGCAACCCATATTGGCAAACAAGGAACATGCTCCACTTCTCTCATCTCTTGTTTCACGGTAATTCTCTTGTTTTCACTGTATTTTTTTGCAACCCACACCGCGCGAACACATGCGAACAAGGAACACATGCTCTCATTCTCTTGTTTTCTCTTGCAACTCTTCTTCATTCTCTCTCATTCTCTTGCAGCTTACACTTGCGAACAAGGAACACATGCTCTGCGCCTTCCTCATCTCCACTCACTGTAATTTTCGCAACCCTAACCGGCGAACAAGGAACATGGTCTACACCTCATCCATTCTCTTTCACGGTAATTTTGCAACCCACCGCGAACAAGGAACATACTACCTAAATCGCAAACAAGGAACATACATGTTCTGGCCTCTTCTCTCGTGTCTGTGCTCTGTTGAGATCTGTGAAGGCGGCGCTTCTAAATCGCCGGCGATTTGGAAAAAAGTTCATAGACTATAAACCACGGTTATATGTATAACCGTGGTTTATTCGTTGATTTTATACATTATATACCACGGTTGTAGGAATAACCGTCGTATAAAAGCACTTTATACCACGGTTCAGGCGCTAACCGTCATATAAAAGGTACTTTATACCACGGTTCAGACCTTAACCGTCGTATAAAATCAGTGAGACCGCGTCCGAAAACGGTCTTAAACGACGGTCATAGGAAACCGTGGTATATAGTACCACTTTTAAACGACGGTTACGAACCGTCGTATATCGATATTTGTGAATATACGACGCGAGCATAAACCACAGTTCCTAACCGTGGTATATAGGCAAAATAACCGTGGTTAAAAACATTTTTTCTACTAGTGATTGTGTATGCTGACCCCGAATCTGTTTTGATAGAGGCTTCTTTAAAAAGAAAGGAAAGCAGGGGCAGCAAGGCCAGCAGGGTTCCAAGGGGAAGGATCGTACCGAGACTGACAGGCCCGCCCATCGACGCCCAGCCACTGAGATCGACACCTCCCAAGGGTGAGAATACCCACCTCGCAAATTTAATTCGTTTATCTTATCGTGTGTGTGTACCTTGTACTAATTTAAGTTCGGTTGCAAACAGGCACCGGAAAGCCCCAGCGCTATTACTACTGTAAGCGCTGCGGGAGAGACCACCCAGGCGTGGATTGCAGCGGCAGCAAGGTGGAGTGCCGTTACTGCAGGAAGATGGGGCACCGCGACTTTGATTGCTACAATAACCCTGACAGCCGCAACTACCAGGGGCCGAAGACTGCTCAGAAGCCCACTGCTGGAGGATCAGGAGCGCCACGAGGTGGCCAAGGGGGCCAGACGTCCACCGACATGCGCTTTCAGAAGGGAAAGGAGTCGACCAGGGACGCGCCACCCTAAATTTAGCGGGAACCTCGGGCGCTGAGGCGGGAGCCTAGCGCTCTACAGGTAATTCTAATACCGACTCTTATTGCTTGAAACCATGTTGTGTGTTAAACGCTTTAAAGCATGATCTATGTGTGTGTACCGACTTTAGAAGTGACTTATCTTAGGAGAACTTCCACATCTTAGGTAGTTTCGACATTTGCTACCCCCTACCTACGAGACCGAGATCACCAAGACCAGTAGCCAAAAGACGGGAGCATCCAGAAGAGAATAGTCAAGTCATCTGACCAGGCATGATTCTACTGAGAGAATTCTTAACCTTAGGCGAGCAAACCGACATCATAGAAGAGTGTAGAGCCTTGGCTAGAGAACTAGGTAGGTTTTACATTTCGGGTTTTACGAGCGGTTCTAAGATGAGACTACACATGATGTGCCTAGGCAGGGATTGGGACCCGCAGACTAGGACATATATACCAGGAAGTGAGGAAATTAGATGGGGTGAGAGTACCTAGGATACCCGAGAGATTCAAGACCTTAGCACGGAAGGCGGTGGAGACCACGCAGTAGCTCGAAGACGAACTAGTACCCGGCATTAATGCCGACGTTTGCATTGTAAGCTTTTACGAAAAGAATGGGCGACTGGGATTACACCAGGACCGGGGTGAGACATCCGAGTCCATTGCAAAGGGTATTCCTGTAGTGTCGTTCTCCAATGGAGATGAAGCAAAATTCCTGTATGGCGATCAGAAGAGAACGGATTTAGCTAGGAAGCTAGTCCTTAGATCTGGAGATGTTTTAGTTTTTGGTGGGGATTCGAGGTTAGTGTACCACGGGATCAAGCGGGTTAAGTTGAACACCGCACCACCAGCTTTAGTGAACGCTACCCACATCAAACCGGGGCGTCTAAACTTGACTTTTAGAGAATATTGATGTAATGTTGTGAGCTACTAGCTTTGTATGCAAGCATAATGTAATACCATGTGAATAAATAAAAGTGGAGTTTCGAAGTTCTTTCGTACAATTGTTATTCGTATTGTTCTTATACGACTCTTTAATTCAGACCATGAAACTGAGAAGGGAGGAACCCTCAATATTTTGAATGTGGCGCAAGCCAAGGAGATTGGCAACGCCATCACTGGTAAGGCTGGAAACAAGCCAAATTAATGCATATAACCTTTATAGCCACAGTGCTAATTTAAACCAAAAATACTACCGGTACCTTCCCTGTAAATGGCACCGATGCATCAGTCTTATTTGACTCAACATGTTGTGGCTGATTGTTTTTTTCAAATATGTCGATTTGTCTCTATTTATGTTTCCAACTTTCTAATTGAAAAGTTTGTACCTGTCCCAGTTTTACGAACTTTAAAATTGCCGAATGTTGTGGTACTTTGTGGAGTTCTGTGAGGTTGAAAAGTGTTTCATGGCACCTTTGATGGAATAAGGATTTTTTACAAGTATGCTTGATATCTGAATCGTTTATATTTGTTTATCAGTTGCACATAAATTTCTCTCAACTCATCCAGATCCAGATCCTGAAAGAAGGGAAGGCTGAAACCCATTTTGCAGCAAAAAGAGATAGTTTAGATGCATTTATTTACACTTAACCGATCTCGAAGACTTTTCATTTTTAGCTTCGAACTCAATTGTAGGCATGATGTAGCGTTTTTTTAACAGAATGATGTAACGTTAGACTCACTTGTGTATGGGAGTATTGGTGGCCACCATGACCGGTTCCGGTTGGAACTGGTGAGAGCGAATTGAAACTGGTCGAAACCAGTTTGGAACCAGAAACACTAGCTACCGAAGCAAAGGCTGAAATACCCCAAATTATTAAAGCATGGATTAAATATTTAATCATATTAATTAAGGCCTAAACATGCCTTAAAAGTCAACTGAGAACAACAGTGGTCAACATAAAACAAGATGTTGCACCCTTTGACTGTTAAGGGTAAATAAATACCCAAATAAACTTCTTAGGACCTAAAAATTTGTCCTAAGCATATTAACATACTACTAAACATATTATAACCGTTGGACAACACTCCAACACAAAGAAAAAGCATTTACATGCTTCAAGGTCAAAAAGGGCAAAAAGGTGCTCTAGGAAAACCTTAAAAATGAAAGGACCTCTAAATGATATAAAATTGAATTACATGATAAAATATCATGTAGGGAACACAACAAAACCATTGTCAAAGAAAACCAAGCCCAGAAACACCTTGCGACACAAAATGTGCACTAAAACTCCTTAAAGCACGTCTTTGTGTAATCGCCTTCTAAATTGGTCTTAAATGGGCTAAAAGGTTATAAATACCTTTAAATATAATAAAATACCATATTATATGATATTAGGAATTTAATTACAGAAATTTACAGATTTTTACAAATTTAATATTAAAATATTAATAAAACCCTAAAGTGGGGCCCACATGAGTCAATATTGACCAAGCATGGTCAATGGTCAATTAATTGACCCATTTGGACCAAGGAGGCCGGCTGAAATAAGTGAGGAGACAGCATACAATGATTTTGGAGACAAATCATTACCTAATGTTCAATTTGCAATAGTAACTTTACTTTTTTCAAATTAATCAAGCTTTCCCACCTTCTCCTTCCTCCTTGTCCGATCCCAGCCTCTCCAACCGAGCTCTCCTCCTTCCTAGCAGCTCTCAAGCTTTTTTCTTGAGCATGGAAGGCAGATCTAACTCCTAAGCTCCTAATGTAAGTGTTTTAATGTCATTTTTAGCTCTTTTTCTTCATCTTCTCACCACCAACACCTAGATTTCGTGGCTCATCAATTCCTATGGCTTCTTATCAGTGTTCTAAGGTTAGAACAAGAGCTAAACTCGGTTGAGACCAGTAGAGGGACCAAGGTTGTTCAAATCTACATTTTAAGGTAAAATGTGCTTTAAGCTCATAACTTTTGATTCCCTTCGAGTTTGGCTGTGAAACTTTGGTCATAGCCTCATCGTCTTCTCCTTTTCATGTGGAATCTGTTGGTTAGCCATTTGGAGCAAGGATGGCCGAGATCCAAAGGAAATACCCTCTTTTAAGGCATTTTTCCAAGGTAAAACCTAACAACAAGGTAGCATTTCGAGATCTAACTATTTCCTATGTCATATGGTGGATCTAACACCTTGTGGTGTGTTTGGTTCAGGTCGAAACCACTTAGAACTTCCCTTGCATTTTTAAGGTGATTTTTGCCTTAAATCTTACATTAAATTACTCCTTATGGTTAGATCTTTCTTGGAGACTAACTAGGCCTTGTTTGCTGTTTGAAACATGCAAGAGAAGCTTTGGAAATTTTATCTAAGGCTGGCCGAATTCAAACAAGGAATTATTCAAGCTAAATCAAGGTATAAATCATTTAAACATAACCTTGCTAAGTTAAAATGTTCTAAGATATTTCTATATTAATTGCCGTGAGAGAACATGGTAATAAGGTCATTTTTGACCTTAAAATGTTTAAAGAAATGGCTTAGTAAATTTATCTAAGTGATTAAGTAACATAAATGTCAAATTTAAGACATTATGTGGAAGTTTGGTAATTAAATGGAAAGTGTGTGGTGAGGCCGAGAATTATAAGTGTTTTTGGGACATTTATGTGTAATTTATTTTGCAAGCCAATGTTTGTAATAAGGCCATGTATTTTAGGCCATTTTATTTATGCATTTACAAGCTTTTAATTAAGTTTAAGTAGTATAAATGCATTACCGAAAATAAATGGGGTATTAGGTGTAATTAAATTAAATTTGGGGGCTTTAGAATAATAAGGCCGAAATGAGAGGTAAAATGGAGTTAAAATAAAGTTTATAAGATTTTGTAAAGTTTTGGGGTTAAATGGTGATTTCTAGAAAGTATGGGTACTAAACCGTAATTATAAGGAATTGTTGGTCAAGGAAATATTAAGGTGGTCAACCTTGACCATAGGCTAGGTTTTGACCAAAATAAATAAGTTAGATAACTTATTTAAGGTTTTAAATAAGTTATGTATTTAACGGTAATATTTTTATAACATATGTGGTAAATATGTTATTACCAAAAATTAAGGGTGTACAATGGTATTTTAAACACCCATGGGCTACTAGGAATTTATTTGGTGGATTTTGGAATTAAAATAAACTATATACGAATAATATATAGTTAATATGTCATTATGACACTTTGGAGAAAAATAGATGGTGGAATGGTAAATATCAAAAGTATATGGGTTAATAAGGATATTTATAACCCTTTGGTGGAATTTGGTGATTTTTAGAACTATATAAGAGTATTTGTTGAGATATATGTATAATATATAGTTTTAATATATTATCAAACTATATGTTAAAATTGGGCCTAATGACAATATAAAATGTATATTGAGGTTTGTTCGGAATTTACAAAAATAAACCATAGGTTATGCTCTTTTATAAGTTAGAAATGTTATATTAAATGGGATATATAACATGGTAAAAGAAAGGGGTGATTTTGTAAATAAAGGAAATTATGGTTTAGGGAAAAGTATATGGTTTAATATGTGCCGATGAGGCAATACACAATAGTCTTGTATAAAAACTATAGATTATAAGCTAAAGGAAATAAAAAATCATAGCAAATGATATTAGTATTTTGGTATAACATTACATAATGTTATGTGGTCAAAAAGGGAATTTAAATAAATTCAAGGGCTATACCGAAAATATAAAGGTTGGAAAATGAATTTTAGACTAAGGTCTATAATGTTATAAATGTTATAACAATTATTTGGTATTAAGGTGGTTTAATGAAATTAATACAAATAAGGTATTCACATTAAATGGTGTGACAAACTATAAGTGAATGGGATTTATAAACTAAGGTATTTATGGAATAAACCTTAGGAGTTGTAAATGTACAACATAAAATGTTACATAATATTAGGATAACAATCTTAATATAAGTTGTATAATATGATGCAACTAATGGGAATAATCATCTAATAAAAGATGATGAAATGTAACACAAAATATAAGAGTTTATGAAACTCATGAGAATTACCTACGTGGTAAAAATATATACATACACAAGAATAATGTATATAAGGTGGATAAATATATTTTGGTTGAACACCTTATGAGTTAATGGTGGTGGTTATTTAAAAAAAAAAATATAGTTACGAACTATAAGTCATGAGTTTTGGAAGCAAATATTATTTGCTAAAGATAAAGGGATTATACAACATGTCGAATTATGAAGGATGGTGGGAAAATAAAACAATACGAAAGAGAATACAATAAAATAAATGATACAATAAGAAAAAGAATATAATATAATATAATCATGCATGCATACATGCAACTATGGGTTACGTACCTAAACTAGATGGTGGATAAGATTAAAAAGGAAATAGTGAATTAAACTTAACAGTTGGGATAGTTTTGACGTACGCGTTTTAAGTAACAAAACCGACTGTTTTAGAGAAACCCGTAACGAACAACTGTAGAAAACAGGGGTGAACTGTCGGGGTTGCTTATTATTCGGAAATACCGGATGTAGTTAGTCATGGAGACTGACTTATAGTTTTATTACCGTTTAGAGTGTACTTCTGACAAGGACGCTTGACGAGCTAACGGACTACACGGAGCGTAGGATCTTGCTGATTCATACTCCACCGTAATACAATCAGGGTGAACGGTATGTAAAGGGGTTTGCCGAGTTGACCTAAGGTTGCTCCTTGGGCTCGGATTTGGTTGATATAACTTGTGTGTTATATGTGTGGATGCATGTATGTGATTGTGTGCTACTGCATTAATTATTTATGCACGAGCGTCCTACGGGACTAACACTACGTCGACTATAGATCGACTTATACAAACATACATATGCGTTGTGATGACATGACGGCTACTTGGTATAATACCATGATATTAATATTAAGTATATGGTAACCTAAGTAAAACACTTAGGGACGAGTCACGACATTGTCGGTCTCTAGAGCATGGATCTCTAACATAAATATCACCTAGCTGACTTCTAGGTATGCGTGACCCATTGGGCCGCTGGTTAATAAATATTCTCCATAAGACTAAGAGCAGATCTTAAACATTATGAGAGTGATGGTATGAGATTGAGGTGAGGAATCCCGGTGGTTTACGAACCACTTGGTTGCGCATTTGTGATCACTGAGGGGTTTCCTAATTGGATTCCGCTCCAGGTTATATCCAACGAGCCCAAATAGGTTCGTGGATCAGGTGGCTACGGCCTTTTTATGGACGTCTTACGAGACATAAGTGAGTCAGGGGCCTCCGGACCTCTGGCGAAATGAGCACCTTTGTGTGTACGGGGGACTATGTCCATGGTGAGGTTATCGGGTTGTCCTAACATGACGCCCTACTGACATTAATTAAACATGGTTGGATGGAGCCTACAAGGCTAAGGTAAATTAACTATGGGAACTGTACGCTACGGCGAATGTACATTGTACATATGGACGGGGCTTGAAAGCCAAACTAAAATAAATTGACAGTGGATGGTGAACACTACGGCGATTGTACATTGTACAAAATATTGTTGTTATTGCTCGATACGTTCGATATACAAATGTTGTTTGAGATATTCTATGAATGTTTGGTTTGGATGGGTGACTAATGTTTATGAATATTTGGATGGTTGATTATGTATATTATACATTTATGCTTCAGTTTTGATTATAACTGTAAAAGGAAAAAGCATGAAACCAATCTAATAATAAGATGGTTAAAATGACAAGTGACCAATAGGGTCCAGGCCCGGCATACTCAGCGTCTATCGCTGATACTACACCATTTCAGGTTGTTGATCATTGTCGGAGCTGAAGAGCAGGAACAGGGTAGTTGGAGATGTTGTATGGTAATGAAGATGGTGTATGGTCTTATGGTAAGGTTATGTATTTTTCAGGATTGGGTAGACGCTCACTTGTCAATGTTTATGGTTATGGACTTAGTTTGATGTATAGGAGTTTCTCGTTATCACTGCGGTTAGCAGTTTGTTTATTTTGGAAGTTGGATGTGGTATGGCTACGTTGCTCGCATGGGCGAGTAATGGCCGGTGACACCCGTGTGAGTTTGTAATTGTTATTTATTTTCCGCTGCGAGATGTTTTATTTATTGCTACATGAGGGATTATATCGTGATTATGGAGAGGGGTGTTACAAAGGCCCCTTGGAGATTCGGCACCAAACCGAAACTTGAACCCTTTCGAACCGCTTGGAACCACCCGGAACCGCATATGAAGAAGTTACCATAGGAGCGGAACTGGAACTGGTGGAACCGGTCAAAATGATCGTTATCAAGTTCCAAAACGATGACGTTTTGACTCGCATGGGGTGCGCGTTTGTTTGACTCGAGACCCGAATCGGAACCGGTCAAGAACCGTCCAGAACTGGTTTTAACCGAATCCAAAGCCTAATGCACCCTAAAACCGGAACTACCCTGGAACCGGTCCTGACCGATTTCGAATTCGAATCCTCTACTCCAGATCCGAAACCGCCCTGGAACCGGTCTTGGCCAATTCCGAATACGAATCCTCTACTCTGGAACCGGAACCAGGACAATCCTCATTGCGTGTTGCATTGCAATTAAAAAATTAGCACCCTATGTAGCGCGTAGAATTGGTCCATTATCAGCATTATCCTCTTAACGCATATGTTGGTACGGTGTAATTAAACACCCTCTCACTATGTCATTAAAAAGACTAACCATGCTTTTTTGTGTTTCAAGACATGTACCTTGAGGAGCCAAAAGATCGGGATCGGGACCTTGCCTGGCCGACCATCAAGTCAAGGCAATTGTTGTAACACCCCGATTTTCACACCCTAATTTCTTATATTCTACATTAATACTGCAGCGGAAGTCTTACAAAACCGGAGTGCTACCGCCACATCCACACCAACTGTGGATGCTAAGGCTTCTACCACTCACCTACTCATTACCAAACACAAGACTTGTATACAAAGTCTAAATTTTTTTCATAACTGTTATACACAACTCTGTAGCATTATCAAAAAAAACTAACTCCTAAAACTCTATGTGATCGTTCCCCGCGTCCCATGCTCAAGCAATCCAGGCATAGATTCCTTCTTCACCTAAATCTGTGGCCAACAACAATCACACAAGGGGCCACAGGGCACAAACCAGAAAACGTCAACAAAGCTGAGTCACACGTATCTCAACCGGTAAAATTCATTTGAATAAAACATCCTTGTGATATTAATTATAAATAAATCACACGATAAATTTATCAGAATAATCAACCAGAAGCACACCACATCCATACCTTAGGATATACCACATGTACATAGAAATATCATAACTACAGTAAATTCACCACATATATAAGTCCATTTGTATTTTGGAAATGAAATACCCAACCTTAAAAACTTAATTAAATGATCTATTAATGATCTAAGAAGATTAATAATCATCTTAATACCATTGGGGAACAATCTAAGATCTCAACAAGGCAAAAATATGCCTTAAGATAGGTAAAGCCAAAAATGTGCTTTAAGACACCATAGAGATGTATGACCTCAAATAGGATCCAAAGGGGATTCCTAAGTATTATAATTAAGTAATGAACACTATAAAACTATTCTCAAAGGAAACCAAGCTCAAAAACATGTTCTAACACAATTGTGCTTTAAAACTCCTTACAACACGTTTTTGAGAAAATTGACTTTCTAAGTGGGTTTTGAGTGGTGTTAAGGGCTGGATTACACCTTGTTATACTAATGTACTATAATGTACGACATTATAAGGTCTAATTCAAAGAAATTCAAAAAAATCACAAATATGTGCATTGGTTTGAATAGTAACCGGAATAGTGCATTTTAAGTAATGTTGACCAAGCTAAGTCAATAGTCAATACTTGACCCATCCTTTACCATAATAAGGCGGCAGAATAGGAGGGGATAGAAGTGCCACTCTGCACCTTAGCCAAAATATCTTGCCAATTTGGTAAATCACCATTTATTACTTAAAGCATGTAAATTGGACTATTATTATAGTTGCTGGTGATCGTGTGATGATTAACTCGACCTTATATTTGTTGCGCTACTAACTACACAGTAGAGTAGCCTAGCACACGAGGGAATGAATTGGAATATGAATGGAGAATTGTTAAGAGATTGGATTATATGAGTGTGAGGATTCAATACCGACCTCTTCATTAATTGTATAATGACATCAAAGTGATGTCCCGAAGCAACAAAGGAAGAGATTATGAGAATTTACATAAAAACTAAGTATTGGGGGGACGAGAGGATCCGGGTAGACCGGGCACACGTGTTTTATTGGATTGAGAGGGTGGTACCTGCATCAGGTCCAACCTCGTTGGAGTGCGTCTATGGACTGCGCTGCCCTCGAGTCAAGCAGTTGGCTCCATCTTTGGCGCATGATCATGGACGGGGAGGTATATGTACGCCACCATCGGCAAAGGTTATTGATTCGTGAGTATAACACCCACTTGATATGGGCCACCTGCCCTAAGATTAAAACTGTAAACAGTCTCAAATTCAGACTGTCTTGAGAACATTAAGAGGTATATGCACAATCCCATTGTGTGGATTGTAAGATAAAATTTAATTGAACATAAACAATTCCAATGAGAGGATTGTACTAATTGAGAAAGAGAAAGGTATGGGAGGACGTGAGGATTAAAACCTAAGTTAAGATTAAGAAAAGGAAGAGTACTAACTCTGTTGTGACAATTTGATCCCATTGTGTAGGATCACTTGCTTGATTATTGGATGATTATGTGTTGGCATGTTGTATGTTTACAACACTTGTTATTTATGCATGATTTAAATAATGAATCGCATGTTAATACGACCAAGTAGTTGAGTGTAGCCCGGTAGCTTGTGGGCTACACGTTATCATACCAGCGTTGTTGCTGAGCCTGGACTTCGGGCACCCCATTTTCAGGTACTTAGTCGGAGAACTTCAAGCAGAGCGTGGTGGGTAGACGACTTTTGGGTTATGTTGATTTCGGTTAGAGATATTGTCATTAGGGATGTGATGTGTTAATTCATGCTTAGTGACTCGGTATGTATTTCAACGAGATTGAAATGTATTCCCAGTCATTCAGATCGTAACATATTGGATGGAAAGACCTTGTCAGTCACGGGGGTGGCTGGCGGCGGTAACACTGATTTTGTTTAAGTTTTAGTCTACTGCGGTTTATTGATTATGTTGGAGTTTATTAAACGCTAATTATGGGATTAGAGTTGGGGTGTTACACCACCCTAGAATAGTTAAAACGTCGAATACTGCATTCCAGGGTACCAGGCAGCAAGCTACAACAGCTCCAGCCGCTGGGCGGCTACAAGGGCTACAGCCGCTGGACGGATGTGTGGCTCTTCCAGCTGCTGAGCGGCTATGTGGCCTCCAGCCGCTGGTCGGCTACGCCAGTGGCGCTGGACGGCTATCCCTATCCCAGCCTGCTTACGGCTGCCTTCTCTGTATGAAAAGTGACGCATGAAATACAATCCCTCATGTTCCATTTGGTAAGTTTGTTTTGTCAAACATCTCATGGTCATAAATCATTGACAGAGCCTTAAACCATTTTTAAACTTTTTACTTGATCATCACTTTCTAAAAAATGACCATCTTGCCCATAAAAATTGTCCATTTCTATTTGATAACCTCATATTGATCTTTCAACTATATGCACTTACGAAAATTACCGTTCCACCCAAAAATCTCTATACTTTCTTGAAATTGTAACTCACCAAAATTACCATTCTAATCTAGAAACTCCATCCGACCTATTTGTTGAACCCATTTTGCCTTAACCTCCTCTACATAAGAAATACTCTTGAAGTGATCAATTTGGCATGGAAATCTATTCATTGGACTGTAAAACTCAATTTTAATTTTCGACACTATTTTTGTTTTTTTTATAAAAGAATTTTTTTTCTTTTGACACTATAAACCAGAGAATGATAGTACTACTTTTCTTCGTACTTGTAACTTACCAAAATTACGGTCATGAAATTAGCACATTTTGACCTACATATATGCTTTCTAGCTGGAAAATATTAATAAATATTCAATTTTGCTCCAAGCTAATGTTGTCTATCTTATGTAGTATAAATTTCTTTGAAATGAAAAAGTGCCATCATTTTGCATAAACTCCCTGCTAATTATCACTCTTGTCTTGTTATCTGAGAGACGGAGCCACAGCACTGCAGCAGCCAACCAAGTCGAGATAAGAAAAGTTGTTTTCAGTTCTCATCCTATGGAGTAAATAATGACAAAATCCGTTTGCAGTGAACAGAAAACGGCATATTCGCCCCCATCCCTAATCTCTCCTCTCATTGGTGTCCTTTTCCTCTATTCGTCGCTCTCGCCTCCGTGGCCTTTTGTTCCCTTCTGCATCCTTAGACACTTCCCCGCTCGAGCTGAATCTCCAATCCACTCTCTCCTCCACTCCAGAAACGATCATCCTCCCATAACCGTGAACTGAAGTATTACGGTTTTCCCATAAAATTATTAGGATTTGATAATACTCTTTCCCCGCGTGACCCGAATAGTGTAGAATTAGGAACTATGCATCTCTGGTCCGTGCAGGTTAGGTATGGCCATCCGACGACCCGTCTGATCCCCCGAACTCCCATCACTGAGAAATCTGGTCCGTGGAATTCCACAGGCAACTTTTATGGTTGCAAGGTTGAGGATTTTTCTGGCAACTTTGCGATCAGTCCAGGGAAACCCAAGTCTAGCCGCTACACTTTCGTTGTTAAAGCCATGGGCAAGAAGAATCCGGGAAATTCATCCGGTAGTCCTCCCTCTCCCCGATCCCTCAGTATTTCTCTACAATTGATATGATAATGATGTCAACTGAGAAGTTGATGTTTCTGGTGTTGGTTTAATTGTCATTGCTGGTTTTGATTGGAAGCGGGAACAGTAGTACTGTACATTCTTTGAATTTGCCTCTGTCCTCTGCCTTATGTGATTAAGTGGTGGTAAGGACGCGTATATATCTATCTATGTTGTTGGAGTATAAATACCGGATTGCATGTAAACGAAATACAATTAGCTGGTGCCATGGTCTAAGAATGTCATCCACGATTAATGGCAGTTGGTGTATCTGTGAAATTGAGACCGTATGGAACATATCTTTTTATCTTACATTTTAGGAGGAGCAGTGATTCTAGAAGACTTATAAGGTTGAGCTTGAATGTTACGGTGTAGTAAATATGCTTCAAGGATTAGAGGGAGTCGTGATACTTTAAAGCGGATTGGATACAGTAGAAGCTTTGCATTCCTTATTGAAATGCAAATGCTTTAAATTCAAATTTCTGGCCATTGCTTGCCCGATAGAACATAATGCCAAGTGAAGAAGGAAATGCAATAGAAGCTTGTTATTCAAAATTTAGACGTGCAAATGCTCTGAATTCAAACATTCGTCCATTGTGTTTGTGTATCTGATTGAATTTGATGCCAAGTGAAAGTGAATACATTAGAAGCTTCTTATTAATTACTGAATTTGAGACATGCAAAATGCTTTGGACTCAGATCTTTGGTCTTTTTTTGTGCCTGATAGCTCACAGTGGAAGGGGAAGAGCTGAAGCTTGTCGTTGGCAAGCTTTGATATACTTGATTTACCTTGCTAAACAATAGTGGTAGTTGCATTGGGTTTTTTGACTCTTGCGGACCCAAAATTTTAAACATGTGCGGGCGAAATTTCTCATTTTACCAACTATGAGGGGTCCTTTCCTAGTAATGAATAATAAAATTTTCTATGAAAACTAGTATATTTCTTTAAAATTGATTTTTTTCTATGGAACTGTCAATTTGCCCGCCACTCGTTTTAGGGCCTGGATACTTGTTCTCTGATCTTACTATCTTGATCTCTAGTGCCGTTTGCTTTAGGTATAAAAGTTGTGACAATTAATTACTCTGTCTTACATCTATCTACGCACTATAGCTTCTTCTTTTTCCCAGATGTTTTGTTTCCTGTAAAACACTGAAACTATCGAAATGCATACTTTACTATTTGTGCATCCACTACATTTGGCGTTAGAATTGGAAAAAAGTCTTGTATTTGTCTTCATATAACGACCTGTAGATACTTCAGGTTTTATTTACTCTGTACCCCAGAAATTAATGTTTGTTGTTTTGCACTAGAATCACTTATACTCGATACAGAATTGGCTGCATAGGTTTGAATGTTTGCCATAATTGATTGTGATATGATCCTCCTGTTCTGTGCATAGTTACAATTACTGATTCTTTGTTCCTATATCAGCCTTCCCTGCAGTAGGGGAGGTCTTTATCTCGTGCAATGCTTCCTGTACATGCTTTTTTCCCATTGAGTTTTAGTAAGCACACGAGAGATGTGCGAATCACGGTGAAGTTGATGAGGTGCAAGGAGGCATGTATGTCAAGCGGCTTCGTGGTGAGGTGCTAGACACTTGCCTTAGCCACCTCTTGTCCCCTGCATACCCTTTCTATTAATTAACAAAAAGAAAAGAACATAACATCAATAATGCATCTGGTTCGGACAAGTTCAGCTTCAAAATTTGGAGACACTACTCATTTTCTTCCCAGCTTGCTGACCTGCTGAGATACATGATTTACAGAGTTTAATTTCATTAAGGACAACTCCTATCTCTTTGATCTGTCCTCAGTTCAGCCTTGACATATTTCCCCTTTCTATTTTCTCTAATCTTTTTTTACCGGTGTTTCTTTTCTTCCATTTTCCTTGTTCTCCTTAAGGTATATACAATACTCAAAACTTACTCATTATTATATAGTCAGATTTCCTGTCTTGCCTCCTGCTGAAATTGGTTTGTATTTTGACATCTTCCTGATATGTATTTGATCAAACAGGGCAGTTTTGGTAGTAATTGCTAGTCTCTTTGCATGTTTAAGTCTAGGTCTTTTGTCATAATGAAAAAGCTCCGTGTTTTTTATACGAATCTGGCGTCTGTTACTAATTGTTATTCCATACATTTGATGGTGGTTCACTGGTGTTTTTATTAGTGGTTTATATATCTTTGTGCATTGTGATAATGCTTCTGGTCGGAAGTATGAGAATATTTTATAGTAAGGGATTTTTGAAGAACATGTGAATACTGTGTTAAGCGTGTGTATTTTTACCTCAGCTATGGGAACCGTTAGTCCCTTATTTATGCCATTCTATACCAAGTCTTTAGTGTACGTAAATGCTCTATGACTATAGGCTATTAGACTGAGCCAGTGGCTGTGGGATGCGGAGACTGCATGCCATAATAACTGTAGCCTACTCCAGTTTAATGTGCTCCTAAAAAGAATTCACCTAACATGTAGTCAATTCTATCTTTATTTTCCTTTTCTTTCTCTCGCTTAATGGTTCATATATTATTTGTTGTGTTCTTTCAAAGTTGAAGATTTTTTTCACAGTTACTGCTTTATGATACATAACTTACACCAAATGTATTGATTTATCACAGGTGATGCTGGTAGGTCAATTCCTGAAGGAGATGGCCATAAAGAGCATAATCCTAAAGAAAGCAAAAAATCAAGTGAGAGTGCAAATCAAAGGCTGCCTTTTCATTTAATTTTGGACTGGAGAGAATTGAGAGCACAACTCTTTGCCCGAGAGCAGGTAATTACTTCTCAACACTCCATGAAGATACTTTTTAGTGTGTTGGTATCTGTGTCAGATGAGATTGCTTTGGGTCGGATGATCTAGAAATCATCAGCATGACGGTGATGGGAGGGTATCTGAAGTATTATGTAGGAGTGATGCTTATCTGTGGATTTGTAGAATGTTACTGGCTGGATATTAATGCTGTTCTGATCTTAAAAATACCAGGCTGAAATAGGGGAGTGTACTGCGAAGTGGCATGGTGACTCATTTCTGTACCCTCCAAAACAACCATTAGGATTGAAATGGGCGCACCCAATCTCACTACCGGAGACTGGCTCTGTTTTGGTCGCGACAGAGAAACTTGATGGTGTTGAGAACTTTGAACGAACAGTGATTCTCCTTCTGAAGTCAGGTACAAGAAACCCTCGAGAAGGTCCATTTGGGATAATCATCAACCGTCCAACGAACAAGAAGATCAAGCAGTTGAGGCCCACCAACCCAGGGCTGTCAAAAACCTTAGCTGATTGCTCATTGCACATTGGTGGACCCGTAGAGGCAAGCATGTTTCTGGTGAGAACAGGGGATGCAAAATCCACGATTTTTGGTTTTGAGGAGGTGCTCCCAGGCCTCTGTTTTGGTTTGAGGAACAGCTTGGATGATGCTATCACTCAGGTTCAGAAGGGTGTGCTGAAGCCACAAGATTTCAGGTTCTTTCTTGGCTATGCTGGATGGCAATATGATCAATTGTTAGAAGAGATCGAAGCGAAATACTGGCATGTGGCTGCTTGCAGTGCGAATCTGATCTTTGGGGCGAGACCTGAGTCGTCGGAAAATTTATGGGAGGAAATATTGCAGCTCATGGGCGGTCAGTACTCGGAACTCAGCCGGAAACCAAAGCAAGATATGTAATATGGTATGCGTGGTTTTTATTGGAATCACCTTGTCGAATTTGTACATAGGCTTTGTTGGTGACAAGTAGATCATCTTAGTATTCCTTTCTTTTTTTTTGTTGAACTCACTTAGTATTCCTTTCGTTTTGGGTTTCTTTGGCGTTTTCCGTAATTTATGATAATGAAGCTCTATAGAATATGTTAAGGGAACTTACCTGGCTCACAGAAGGTATTAACTATCAGAAATAAGTTTGGTTTTGAGAGAAATTTAAAGAAAATTTGGTTATGATATTAATTATCGATTGTCGACAATCAGATGCTCTCTGCATGTATATAGCCTAGACAGAGGTTTGCATTTAAATAGAGGAGAGAGGGAGCCAAGAGGAAAGATGGATAAGGAAAGAAGAGTGATCTCAATCTTGAAGATCATGTGCTTTCGCTTTCAAAGAATTTGAAGATTTAAAGGGTATCGTAAATTACTGATAGTCATATTTGGCCAGAGATGCATGGAAATCTCACGCATGTTGTTGTGAGGGGTGGTTTTGTTCTTTTGACTGTATATGTTGGGTAGGTTGATGAAATCTGTATATTGTAACCTTTCTGCTGTTTAGTCACTATCTATCTATCTATCTATCTATATATATATAAACTATCGATTGTTGAGACAATTCTGCCTCAAATCTACTAGTCAGTCAGTGATGATAGTATTATGAATGACCCTCAAAATGTATGCAACTTGTTTAAAGTAGTATTAGCTGCTTAATTTATTTATGACTGCCCGGGGTCTCTTGAAAGCCGACCGGAGCAGTTGCATCAGGTAATTCACAAACCAATAATCACTGATAAAGAAAAATGAATCTATCGCATCTAATAGGTTAGGTTACCATTCCTTGTGATCCATGCATGGTAGGCAGAGTCACCGTAATTAGATACAAACGAAGATTGGTGATTTACACTGTATATGCAAACACGATGGTATATATATATGTAGTCATACATACTACATGTAGTATATAATAATCTCTTTTTAAGCGACTAAACCTCCATTAATTGATCTGGAGCAGCGCATCGAGTAAAATTTTGTTTTTCTCTTTTGGCCATGAACTTGTTGTTCATGAGCTGAGCTGGGTCCTTCTTCCTTTAAGTATTGGCATGCATCCCTTGTTGGGTCACTCTTTGTTGTATATTTACCATATGTCCTGTCGATGGTAATGTAATGACTGGGATTGATCATTGAATCCATTTCTAGCTTTGGATTTGCGCACAGCTTGTTGGATTTGCCTTTCATGCTCTTTGAGCATGTCTTCTATATTAGTATTACCACCAGGGGGTACCAAGGGTCCTGAGTAGTGGATTCTGTTTTTCTTTGGAAGGCCGGCGTAGACCTTAATTAGCACAATATATAGTCCAGTAGTTAGTAAATGTAAGTACAGCAGGAGATATTAATTAGTAAAACATCACGTACGAAACTTACAGTTGATGTATCAACGACGTCTCTCCGCGTTTGCATTCTGAGATCGGTTCTATTTTTGGAAGAAGCAACAACACTAGTGTTGTTGTTTGAGTCGTCTTTGGCCCTCTTGTTAGTTGAAGTCCATGCACTCGGATGAACCATAGAAGTAGAACCATTGGTGGAGGTGGTTCTTGTGTCGACTGTAAGTGAGGTGATGACATTTCCAGTATTATTCCCTTGATGATCGTAGTTGCTTTTTATTCCTGTTTTACTAGTCTGCTGTTTGTGTCATGACGGACATGAATAAGAAGTTTTGGAATTAGAATTTAAAAATACTACTACTACTAGCTAGAATTGAACTGAATTGAATTATATGTGTACATTGTCATCTGTAGCGATTTGCTTTCTTAGATCTCTTCCGCTGATTTCTTGGTGCTTCCGTCCCTTAATATGATCATGATCAGCTGCTTTTTGTCTGCATCAATCATATATATTATATAGAGATAGCTTAGTTATGGCATACTGAGACCCATGATCAATACATACATACATACCTTCTTCCCTCTTCTTCTCTAAATTTAGCATCCAGTTCCTTGGATGGTGCGTATTTAGGTAAGCTTGAGGGATCACAAGGAAGAGGTTTGGTTGTGAAAAACTGAAACAAATTTATAACTTACATGTTATGAAATCGATCCCAAGTATAAAAATTCAAATGATCGATCTGTATTATAATTACTTACCTCACTGTGTAGAGCAGCAGTTGTTGTTCCTCTCTTCTCCGGTTCAATAGCCAAGAGAGATTCAATTAGACTCAACGCAGAAGATGGGAAATCCTTAAACGTCTCAGAAACACGGCGTTTATATGGTTGATGAGGTTTGAAACTAGTTCCTTTAGCTTTCTTCCAATAATCATCAGAGGGTGAACCACAGAGCTTGAAGATCTTGTGCATTTGCTCAACCTGCAACTCAATACATACATATATAGGTTAGGTTATTATCCGGTCATTTTCTCCTCTTACATATAATGATGATCAGCTTGCAGTTGTGTTTAATTAATCAATTACCTCTGTTCTACCGGGCATTATAGGCTTCCCGGCAAATAATTCAGCAATAATGCAACCAACACTCCACATATCCACAGCAATACCATAGTCAGTTGATCCCAATAGAAGCTCAGGAGGTCTGTACCATAAAGTGACGACTCTACTAGTCAATGCCTGCTTCTTCTGATTAGGTTTAAAGAAAGTGGCTAGACCAAAATCACCAATCTTAAGTACACCATCGTTGTTGATTAATAGATTAGAACCCTTGATGTCTCTGTGCAATATCCCTTGACTGTGACAGTGTTCTAATCCACACAGCATTTGCTGGACATAGCATTTAATCTGTCCACCCGCCAGATTTGTTAATCAATTCACTCACTCATATTCCAATATGATAGGAATTCCTATAACCAGAAAAAGACACATACCTGTGATTCGGTGAAGTTGTTGCCTGGTGTAGCTAATAAACCCGCAAGATCATGTTCCATATATTCAAAGACGAGGTATAAACTACCTGGCATTCTTGATATGACTATACCTTCAAGTTTCATTACATTTGGATGATCAAGTTTCCTTAAGATGATGATTTCCCTAGCCATGAATCGTACACTCTCTGGATCCATATTCACAAATCTAACTTTTTTCATTGCAACTATTTTCCCAGTTTCAAGATCACGTGCCTTGTACACACTGCTGTATGTTCCTTGACCAATCTGCACCACGTACCATTCATCAATAACACTCATAAACATACACACACACACACCAAATTATCCTCATCATCAAACTATTAACTATACCTTCTCAATCTTCTCAAACGAATCTGACTTACGAGGCAACCATCCCTGAATCGCATCACCAGCAACAGAACTAAGCCAAGAAGGCCACACAGTAACACCCGCCGCTTGTCCCCCTTTACGTGTTAAACTAGCAATCCTTTGCACTCTTTGTTGATCACCATTAACACCCAAATCCACTGTCGCTCTTCTCTTATGTTGACTTGATCTCTCAACAACAATTGTCCGCATCTCCACATCACCAACAATACTACTATTCTGATTCTCCTTCCCTTTAGATACAGAAGATTCGCCCTTCGAAGGTGGACGACTCAATGACTCCGGATTCACTTGAGATGACACTTTGGATGGTGGACGACTTGATGATGATGATGATCCAAGGAGTGGACCTGAGTATTGTACTTGTGATCCAACTTTAGAAGGTGGACGACTTAGGGATTCAGATGTGACTTGAGATGAGACCTTGGATGGTGGTCGGGAAGCTGTAAGTGAACCAGAGACAGAGTAGACAGAAGATGGACCTCGAGAGACTGGTCGGCTTGATCCTTCATTGAAACTGACTACGGTGATTGATTGCTGTCTCTTGCTAGCCGAAAGGGATGATGAGTTTACCCTGGATTCGGGTTGGATTCTAGCCGCGTTGTTGTTGTTGTTGTTATCGTGTTTTTCTTGTACATTGGGTTTCGAGCAAATACAACCCATTATTATAACAAGCTAGACGAGCAGGTAGCGAACCTTGTCCTTGTATATACTCCACAGCCAAGCTCACTCTCTCAGCAATGAATTAATATGCATTAGCTAGCAGCAGAATACGCGATGCTAGCTAGTAATGTCAAAGTACCCAAAAAACAGAATAGCTAGGCTCCTGTGTGGTTTTACAGAATAAGAAGGAAAAGTAATGAATAGATGGGCGGCGAGATGGGATTTCTTAATTTGTTCCAGGGTTTTTTCAATACAACGTACCTCAACAAAAATCAAGAAAACCAGATGTGATTTCTTAAACTACAATGAAGACAGACCTAGAGTGATTGATCGATGATGGAGAGTTATACCTCTCCACAACTCAAATGCAGGACGCATGCAACCAAGAAAGACGAAGATCAATCGAGATTCTTCAGGGAGATGAAGAAGAAGAAAGTCAATCCTGGTTGGCAAACCCAACTCCAGAATGTTTCACACCAACTCAGGCAGACGACTGCGCGCAATCATTCAAATCAACTGAATTTCAAACGTGAACCCATGATCAAAATAACATTTTTTATACATACAGATATATACATATATAAAAACAGAACAAAGATAAGGGGACAATGTGGGAGAGACTATGTACGTACCAAGGGGGATATGGATATCAATCATCAAGGAAATGCAGTCAAGTAGTAGTAGTACTACTAAACGGCAGGATTTCTCAAAGTGACTGCCAATTTGCCACGTATATTAGTATGATACTTGTTTCATATTCCCTCCTTCATTTTTATCGTCGTTTTAGGCTCAGTTTTGTTAGAAAATATTTAACGTTTAATAGTTTTTATCAAAAAAATTTATTTATTTGATGTGGGTTTATAATTTACCGTGTAGAAGTGCAGAAAATCCCTATATTAGTTGATTTTCATTGTTTTAGGGGAAAAGAAAAAGTACGAATATGGGTAGTTCCCACAAAAAGTGGAGAAAAAAAATAGGGAAGTTCCCACAAAAAGTGGAGAAAAAAAATAGGGAATTTTCATGAGATATCCCTAAGGTTTGACCGAATTTCACCAAATACCCCTATCTTTTCAGAATTATTATGCGATACCCCTGAGATTTAGTTTTTAATACCAGATACCCTTCCGTCTATTTTCTCAGTAAACGTCCGTTAACTTTTTCAATTTCTTCCCATTTTACCCTTAATCCAATTTTTCATGAGATACCCCCACATATTTGTAACGACTACTTTCACCAGATACCCTTGCATGTTTCAAATGGCTAGTTTCACCAGATACCCCTGTAACGGGTACTTTCACCAGACAACCCTGCAACATAAAACAGCTAGTTTTGGCCTATAAAATCAGAAAAAACATAACATTTTGACATTATAGTTTCATAATGTGACAATGTCTTCCTCACAATCAAGTTACTCGGTCACTACTGTTGCTGAAGGTAGAAGATGCAATTGTGGAAGAGAAGCTGAAGTCCTTGTTTCAAGAAAAAAACACTTCATCCGGAAGAATGTACTACAAATGCTTACATTGCAATAGACAGATAGATTGGGCAAAACCACAACTAATCAACAGATTCCAATGGCACAACAACATTATATCCCCAACCAACAGAGCTTAGAAGCAGTGCAACATGAGCTGATGAAGATCAAGGATGAAGTGAAGGACTTGAAGATGCAAAGTTTAGTGGGGGTGAGGGTAGGAGTATTTATATGCATATTCTGTGTATTGTTGCTGCTGAAAATGTAACCAAATGTTAGAAATGTATTGTTGCTGCTGAAAATGTAACCAAATGTTAGAAATGTATTGTTGCTGCTGAAAATGTAACCAAATGGCACAACAACATTATATCCCCAACCAACAGAGCTTAGAAGCAGTGCAACATGAGCTGATGAAGATCAAGGAGGAAGTGAAGGACTTGAAGATGCAAAGTTCAATGGGGGTAGCAGTATTTATAAGCTGAAATTAGTTGTTGGAACTATGTAAATGCACTAGCTTAATGTGTAAGCTGCTGCAACTTTGTGAAATAATCAAGCTCAAAAGTAACAGCTTTATTATACTTCTGACTTTTTTTACATTTGGTTACATTTTCAGCAGCAACAATACATAGAATATGCATATAAATACTCCTACCCTCACCCCCCATTGAACTTTGCATCTTCAAGTCCTTCACTTCCTCCTTGATCTTCATCAGCTCATGTTGCACTCCTTCTAAGCTCTGTTGGTTGGGGATATACTGTTGTTGTGCCATTGGAATCTGTTGATTAGTTGTGGTTTTGCCCAATCTCTCCGTCTATTGCAATGTAAGCATTTGTAGTACATTCTTCCGGATGAAGTGTTTTTTTTCTTGAAACAAGGACTTCAGCTTCTCTTCCACAATTGCATCTTCTACCTTCAGCAACAGTAGTGACCGAGTAACTTGATTGTGAGGAAGACATTGTCACATTATGAAAACTATAATGTCAAAATGTTATGTTTTTTCTGATTTTATAGGCCAAAACTAGCTGTTTTATGTTGCAGGGGTGTCTGGTGAAAGTACCCGTTACAGGGGTATCTGGTGAAACTAGCCATTTGAAACATGCAAGGGTATCTGGTGAAAGTAGTCGTTACAAATATGTGGGGGTATCTCATGAAAAATTGGATTAAGGGTAAAATGGGAAGACGTGGAAAAAGTTAACGGACGTTTACTGAGAAAATAGACGGAAGGGTATCTCGTATTAAAAACTAAATCTCAGGGGTATCTCATAGTAATTCTGAAAAGGTAGGGGTATTTGGTGAAATTCGGTCAAACCTCAGGGGTATCTCATGAAAATTCCCAAAAAAATACTAGTCTAAAAATTTAAAACAGTAATTATTAGTTTGACAGCTATAAAATAGGGTGATTTTGATTGATTTACAATTTTTTTAATATGTGTGCATTTACCTAAACCGACAGATAAAAATAAACGGAGGGAATATTTATTAGAAGTTTCATAATATTGTCAAAAATATTATAACGCTCATAAAATGTTTCTCATAAAGTTTTACATTTTTTATATACATATGATTCACTTTAAAAATAATAAAACACTTAATTTATTACAATAGTTTTGTATGGTGTTAGCCTTCTTTGACGTTGTTAGTGATCTTCAAAAGTGGCAGATCCAAATGGGGGCTGGGGGCACCGACCATGAAACTTTTGAAAATTTGTTAAATGTTCTTATAAATTTTTGAAAAAGTAGAAAATGACATAATATTTTAAAGAGTGATAGTGCCAAAAAAAATGTTGCCCCCCTAAACAATACTCCTAGTCCGCCAATGATCTTCAGTAGTGTTAGTCATTCAAGGGTTGTATGGATCGGGGTAGGGTTATTTCTTTTACTTAAAGGGGGTTAATAACCGAATCACATTGTAGAGTTTGTAGTATAAAGTTTAGATACTGTTAGCCTTCTTCGATAGTGTTAACCGTCATAGGGTTGTATGAAAGTAATATTTTCTTTTTCATGGGTGGAGGTTAATAACTGAACAACATTAGTCTACTCCGATGATGTTAGTTTCTTTGATGATGTTAGCTTCTTCAATGGTGTTAGCTTATTTGATGGTGTTAGCTTCTTCGATGGTGTTAGCTTCTTTGATGATGTTAGTTTCTTCGATGGTGTTAACTTCTTCAACGGTTTTAGCTTCTTCAACGGTGTTAGCTTCTTCAACTGTGTTAGCTTCTTTGAGTCGTCCTATGCTTGTATGGGGGTAAGGTTTTTTCTTGGGTGGGGGTTAATAACCAACCTACATAAGCCTTCTTTGACGATATTAGCTTCTTTGACAGTGTTAGCTTCATTGAGTCATCCTAAGCTTGTAGGGGGGGGGGGGGGGTAAGATTTTCCTTTTCTTAGGTGGGGGTTAATAACCAATCCACATTTTTTCGACGATATTAACTTCTTTTGACAGTGTTAGCTTCATTGAGTCATCCTAGAATTGTATGGGGGGGGGGGGGGTAAGATTTTCTTTTCTTGGGCAGGGGTTAATAACTAATC
The DNA here is from genome assembly GCA_023374045.1 of Limonium bicolor. NCBI lineage: Eukaryota > Viridiplantae > Streptophyta > Magnoliopsida > Caryophyllales > Plumbaginaceae > Limonium > Limonium bicolor. Next base: position 296,674,711 of record CM041776.1, on the reverse strand, counting down.
CACATGAGCCTTCTTTGACGATATTAGCTTCTTTGACGGTGTTAGCTTCATTGAGTCAACCTAGGCCTGTATGGGGTGAGATTTTCTTTTCCTTTGGTTAGGGTTAATAACCAATCCACATAAGCCTTTTTTGACAATATTAGCTTCTTTGATGGTGTTAGCTTTATTGAGTCATCCTAGGCTTGTATGGGGGTGAGATTTTCTTTTCTTTTGGTGAGGGGTAATAACTAATCCGCATAATCCTTCTTTGGCGATATTAGCTTCTTTGACAGTGTTAGCTTCATTGAGTCATCCTAGGCTTGTATGGGGTGAGATTTTCTTTTCCTTTGGCAAGGGTTAATAACCAATCCACATAACGGTGTTTGTAATATTTTATATAGATAACTGTTAAACAACCTAGCCCCCAAGCCATTCAAGCTTGGAAACTAACCCTTCTAAACCCTTTGTCATCACTTGGGCTTAAAAGTGGAAAATGTTGTTATTGTAGTTAACCAATATGTATCCTTATAACTAGTCACATTACTAATCATATTCCGATGAGGGATGAGGGTATTACAATGTTAGCTTTTTCGATGGTGTTAACTTTTTGACGATTTTAGCTTCTTTCGATGGTTAGCCATCCAAGGATTGTATGTAGGGGTGTTCATAACCGGTTAACTGGCTTTTTGGTTAACCGGATTGTCGGTTAGTCAAATTTAATAACCGTAACCGGTTCATTTAGAAGCGGTTAACCGGGACCGGTTAACCGTCGGTTTCGGTGCGGTTTTACCGGTTTAACGGTTAACCGAAATGATGTAGATTTATGTGTTTTTTCTTATAATTAGTAAACAATGTGCGGTTTTTCCGGTTTTGGTGCGATATTAAACCGGTTAACCGCCGATTTTGATAAGATTTTATTGATTTTGGTATAATTCTAACCATTAACTATATAATTGTACATTTATTTTTGGTAAATCTAATGATTAACCATATAGTTTTATACTTATACTCAAAAAATTAAAAAATTAAAAAAATTAAAAAAATAAAAAATAAAATGCTTAAACTGTTTTTTCGGTTAACCGGATTCGTCAAAATCAATAACCGGAACCAGAACAGAAACCGGGAAACTAAACGGTTTCGGTTAACCGAACCGGCAAATGACTTCGGTTAACCGGGTTTCCGGTTTCACAGGTTCCGGTTCGGTTTGGCGGTTCCGGTTTTCCATGAACACCTCTACTTGTATGGGCTAGTTTTATTTTTCTTGGGTGATGGTAGATAACCAAGCCACACTAACATTCGTTAACGATATTAGCTTCTTTGACCGTGTTAACCGTCATAGGGTTGATCACTACCTCTGCGTTTAGTTTTTAGGGGATTAGCGGTTTTTTTTAAAGTGTATTTATTGATATTAGCACCCTATTGATATATGAGCAACAATAAAATGATTATTTTACAATTGAATACGGTATTTTTTATTGTTGAAGAAATTTCATTTTGTTACGAAATACAAACTCTTTCAGAAAAGTATAAATTTTTAAGTTTACCTTGAGACAACTTATTGTGAAAAGCATCATAAGCATTAGAATATATATTAAAATTTTTGCTTAATATTCTAAAAATTTAATAATTGAAATATGAATAGTTACAGTACTATTCCATATCTAATCAACCAACATGGTAAATAAGCGATATAGGTTGCTGACCTAGCGCCAACCTTGACTTTACCGCTAGAATTATACTCAATTTCATACTTTTCAACAATTATATTTGGATCCAAAAATTACTATAAATTTATAATCAAACTATTATATTCAAAAATATATAGAAAAAAATTCATCTAACCGTACCAATCCATGTAAAAGCAGATAATAGATGCGAGTAATCCTTCGTCAAATCAAAACCCGAAAATATACCTAAATGGATCATTTCAGTCCAAATCATCAAATCTACTTTTTATTTATGTAATAAAAAAAGAAAAAATACATTTTGATGAAATTACGCTCCTCCTCCACCTATGAGGTTTTAAAAATTAATTTCTTCACCGATGTGGTTTCTTTTAGTTTACATTCGACAACTTTTCAAATTTTCTTTCAACTTAGGATATCTTGAAATGTTCCAAGTTTGATGAAAATATACATGGACGATGAGAAAGTGATTTTTTGGTTCAATGTGAAATTTGAAGTTTGTAAAGTTCATATGTGATCCGTGTGACCTAATAAAATATGTGAACGTGTTTTCAATGGGTCCTACATATCACATATGAGCTTAAAAAACTTTGAATTTAATACGCCAAGATATAACATTTTAGCATCATCCATGTATAGTTCCATCATGTTTGGACAACATTTAGGTATCTCCTAAGTTGAAAGAAAATTAGAAAAGTTAATGGATGTAAAACAGGGGAAACCACAAGGATGAGGAAAGATTTTAACCTCATGGACGGGTGTATAAAAAAATCGAATGGTCGAGAGAAATGCTGTTGATTCTACAGCCTCGGTACATATTAAACCTGGTAATTTTGACCCAACCCGAAACCCAACCTGAACCCAACCCGAAACCCAACCAGAACCCAACCCATACTTTTACGGGTTAGGGTCTTGATTATTGACCCATTTCTTTTTTGGGTTGGGTTAGGGTAATTAGCTATTTTTGTGGGTTAGGTTAGGGTAGAGATCTAAACTCATGACCCAACCCGAAATATATTTGTTAATAATAAAAAGAAAAAATATTAATTTACATATATATATATCATTTTCAGATCAAACTATACCTTAGCTTTAAGCCCAAGTGCAGTTGGACTATCCAACCTTTAATAATATCACACAATCTTAACTAAGTAAACGGCCCAATTAACCAGCTTCATATCAAAAATGACCCAACCAGGCCTTAACATAATGTTGAAAACCCTAATGGTCGTCTTGCAGACTTACACCCATCTTTATTCTCTACGCCGTTGTTCATCCAATCCAAGGTTTGTTATTCTTATTCTCACTGCCATTACATTCTTGAGAACATAGGTATGTTTAGATATCTAGAAGAGTGAATAAAAGTAGTTGATGTATATTTTTTGTAAGATCTTGATATAGACCTTTCAGTGAAGTCTGAAGTCAGCAATGCGGATACGTGCTGCATAAAAATTTCTCAACTATTAGTAACGATTAAGTGATTGTGATTGTACTTTTACTCAGGCATGAACACTCAATTTATATGGGTGTAATTATTTTAAAACTATCAGTCATAGTTTGAGGCTTTGAGCACTTAGCTTATAAATTATTTCTAACTTCAAAAGGATTTGTCTTTAGTGTATTTCTCTAATGCATAATGAAGATATTTTTTGTTCCTTTTTTTTATTAAGGGGGACTAAGATCAAGTGCATGTCTAGATAGCATTCCTCCCCAACAAAGGTAGAGCTCTAGGCTTAAAATGATAAGAATAAACTTATGGAAAAAGTACGAGTCATTCTATTCTGGGAAATTGGTGCAGTACTTTAGATTCTTCGCATAACATGAAGTTCGTTTAAAGTCGGGTCGATCAAGCAAATATTACATCTCTTCATTTTTTCCATCTTAATTATTGCGCCAACTAGCACTAGATGTTTTTGGATTTTTTTTAATTAATTTTTACACTTAATCCATCTAAATTATTGTATGCTTAAAAAATGGGTGGGATGGGTTGAGTTAGGGTCGAAAATTTTTAAATAGATTAGGTTAGGATGATGATTTTCTGACCCATCCATTTTTGAATTGGATTGGATTGATAATATTTTAAATGGGTTGGGGTGATATCAACCCGACCCATCGACCCAAAGACATATCACCTGAAGGAGACAATGGAAAGGATCAATGGATCGAAGGGGTCAACCACAAACTTGTATCATCACTGTCCTCTAAATCACTGCGGCGACGTGCGTTGCATTTCAATGTACCACTTTTATGTTTTCATTCCGTCAACTTCGTCGATCCCACCGTTCAAAACATTGCTTTCACTTTTTGTTTTTGATGAGCACTCTCTTTTGAAGAGAAACAAGGTGAAGTGTTGGTCTCCTGCAGGTGCAAATCCTGTCGTCCAACAAGCAAAGTCACACACGACTGTGAACCTAGCTAGCTAACAGGAAGTGACACTCCGCTACTCCTCAATGGTGCCTTTCCACAATCACTAAGATGGAAAAAAAAAAATCACTAATATATTTTGAAGAGTGCGCGATTAAGAGACTTGACTAATGTATGGAGTAAATGCGGAAATTTAGAATGAGAGAGCATTAATAGTGCAAATACTTATTCTTAATTGATTTAATCATTAAATACAAATATTAGTTTGCACTATAATCAAGTAGATATTCTACTATACAAAAGGCATCCACGATAACATTGACAATAATGAAAGTCGATTCTATCCATTAACAAATATTATTTTATTACATCCTCTCACAATCTCTCTTGTTTATCTAGTTTCTCTAATGGAAGAGTCTCAACTAAGAACCTCTCTCACATATTCTCTCATCCATCTCATCATTTTCTTTTTTTCTTTTTTTACCACTATGGGTGAAATCCATACCATTGTGGATGCACCAACAAAAATCCCGTACATTAATAAAGTTGGAGAGAAAATGTAGAGGCTAGGATAGAGAACCTCTCGAGGAGGACCTCCTCCTCTTTTCCTTTTTTTTTTATATCCTTTTTCTCATCTTCAACTTCAAATTCCTTCTTGAATACTCCTTAAATAAGCTGGTTCTTGCTACCATCGCGTAGATCTCGCCAAGAGCTTCAAGTTGAGCACAACTTTGAGTGTTTATTGCGGAAATGGGTTTTACAAGGCACCACCTCCTCACCGGCGACCCTCACCTACCGCCGCCACCCGCCTCCACATTGCCACCTCACCTCCGCCATCACCGCCTTGCTTCACCCTGCCGTCACTAGTGTTACCTCCATCATGCGTTTGCTCTTTTGTCTCTAAAAATAAGAAGGTTCTGCTTGTTGTTCGTTGCTTTTCGTTCTATTTTTCATCGAATTACATCACGACGGGTTGGTGCTTCAGTTGCATGTTACTCTAGGCTCCCTAGTGGATATAGTAGTTTGACTTTGTCTATGTTGTTTAGATTTGTACAATTTTCTTGTCATCTTTGTGGTTTAATTTCTTTGTTGTTGACTTGGGCTAGTTTTTTTCTAGGTTGGTTGTCGGCCGAAACTTTGGGCTGGTGTGGGGATGTCTAAAAATGATTAAGTAGTTGCTTCATCATACCTCTTGTTTTGGATAGGTAGGCTCTTGCAAGAGTTCTCCTGCGTATTGAAGATATGATTGCTTTTGGATGGTTTATTATCAACAATGGTGGGATGGTCTGGGGTAGTTGTGAGTGGCCATTTGTTGGTGACTGGTGGTGGTATGTTGTCTTAGATGGTTTTGTTGTTTGTTTTCTAAATACCATGGATAATCCTGTTAACTGACCCTTAAATGTGTACTCTTTTTTATAATCTAATATATCCTTACTATTGAAAAAACAAATAAATCAACTCTGACTAATGAATTATAAAAATACTCACAACACATTTCTTTAATAAAAAGGTCATATTTAGGATAAAAATAAAATAAAAAAAGGTCATATGACTCTTAACCTGTGTCACAAGCACTTTTGTATAGAAATCCCTCGTAGCTGATATGTAGCTATCTTTGATTATATTTATTGTGGTATAGACTGTATATAATATATGTACAAATTTTATAAATTTATTGTACATTTAAAAAATAGTATATACATTTAGTACAATTTCAACAATATCAAGATTCAATGTATATGTAAAATTTGTATATACTAATAGTATAGTTTTTATAAAGAAAAATAGATATATATAGTCATCTATAATAACCAACAAATTACCAATTCGCACTAACTTTCATAGTTAAAGTTTTGCACCTGGGCTCTATTCCTACTAGCAAATCAATTAATGACGAGTATTTTTGATTGACCAGTGATTAATTAAATAAGGGAAATTTCATGAGATGCCACTATATTTTATGCTAATTTATGAAATACCACTAAAAAAAAAGAAAGTCACGAAATGTCATTATATTTTCTGAAAAGTCCATGAAATGTAACTATAGATAGAAAAAAGACAAAATAGTTAACAAAGTACTTTAAAGTTTACAAAAATGCCCCTAAGTGTTAAAAATTAACAAATTAATAAAAATATCAAAATACATTAAAAATATTAAAAAATAAAAAAATAAAAAATTGAAAAAATGAAAAAATAAAAATATAATTAATATTAAAAAAAATATTTCATTATAAAAAAATTCAGTACCATAAAAAATATGGAGTTCTAAACAAATAATTTATACTAATTTTTCTACCAATATAGTTCCATAAGTAATAATTTTAATTATACATTTTTTAATTATATTTTCTATCAATTTAGATTATTTATTTCTTCAAAGTAAATAATTTTTTATATTGCTGATAAATTTAAAAAACAAAAATTTCTAAATATAATAATTTATTGGTAATAGAGCGACTGAGAATATATATATATATATATATAACATACAATATTAAATAGTAAAACTTGTATGAAATGTAGAATAAAACTTTTTCAGAATAATAATATGCAGCTAATACTCAGACGCTCTATCTCAAATAAATTATTATGTTTAGAATTTAGTTTTCAAATTTTATCAGCAATATAAAAATTATTACTTTAAGAAATAAATAATCTAAATTGATAGCAAATAATAAAAAAATACATGATAAAAATTATAGTATTTGATATAAATTATGGTACTAAATCGGTTAAAATTCGGTATAAATTATTTGCTTAGAACTTAATATTATTTTTATGGTATTGAACAAATTTTAAAAATGGAATATTTTTTTAAATTTAAAGATATTTTAATTTAATTTTAATTTTTATTATTTTTTTATAATTTTTTAATATTTTTAATGTATTTTTATTTTTTATGGGAAATTTCATGAAATGCCACTAATTTTTTGTTAATTCATGAAATGCCACTAAAAAAAAGAAAGTCACGAAATGTCACTATATTTCTGAAAAGTCCATGAAATACCACTATAGATAGAAAAAAGAAAATACCCCTACTAGTTAACAAAGTACTTTTAAAGTTCATAAAATGCCCCTAAGTGTTAAAAATTAACAAAAATTAATAAAAATATCAAAATACATTAAAAATAATAATAAAAAATATAAAAAATATAAATTTTTTTAAAAAAATTAAAAAAAAAATATTAAAAATTTTAAAAAATGAAAAAAATTAAAGTACAATTAAATATTAAAAAATAAATATTTCATTTAAAAAAAAATCAATACCATAAAAAAATATGGAGTTCTAAAAAATAATTTATACCAATTTTTTACCAATAAATACCATTATTTATACCAAATAAGTACCATAATTTTAATTATACATTTTTAATTATTATTTCTATCAATTTAGATTATTATTTCTTCAAAGTAAATAATTTTTTTATGTTGCTGATAAATTTTAAAAACTAAAATTTCTAAATATAAATTTATTGAAAATACAGCGACTGAGAATATAATATATATATATATATATATATATAACATACACTATTAAATAGTAAAATGTTGAAATTTAGTATAAAACATTTTCAAAATAATAATATGTAACTTATTAGGACCAAGTAATGATGACCAAAGAAAAATAAGTTGCATATTATATTCTGAAAAAGTTTTATTCTACATTTCAATCAAGTTTTACTATTAAATATGTATGTTATTATATTCTCAGACGCTCTATCTCAAATAAATATTATGTTAGAATTTTAGTTTTCAAATTTGATGAGCAATATAAAAAAATTATTTACGTTAAGAAATAAATAATCTAAATTGATAGCAAATAATAATTAAAAAATACATGATAAAAATTATGGTACTTATTTGGTATAAATATGGTACTAAATTGGTTAAAATTCGGTATAAATTATTTGTTTAGAATTTAATATTATTTTATGGTATTGAATACATTTTAAAAAATGAAATATTTATTTTTTAATATTAAAGATTTTTACTATTTTTTAATTTTTTAATTTTTAAATTTTTTATAATGTTTTATATTTTTTTATATTTTAAATGTATTTTGATATTTTTAATACTTTTGTAATTTTTAACCCTTAGGGCATTTATGAATTTTAAAGTACTTTGTTAACTAGTAGAGGTATTTTGTCTTTTTTCTATCTATAGTGGCATTTCATGGACTTTTCGGAAAATATAGTGACATTTCGTGACTTTCTTATTTAGTGGCATTTCATGAATTAGCCAAAATATAGTGGCATTTCATGAAATTTTCCTAACATTTTTGTTAATTTTTAACACTTAAGGGCATTTTATGAACTTAAAAGTACTTTGTTAACTAGTAAGGGTATTTTTATCTTTTATCTATAGTGGCATTTCATGGACTTTTCAAAAAATATAGTGATATTTATAACTTTCTTTTTTTAGTGGCATTTCATGAATTAACCAAAAATATAGTGACATCATGAAATTCCATTAAATAATAATGGGGCCACATTCAGAGCTTTGCACCGGCGCTACTTGTGCCATTGATCTCCATTCGGTCAACTTCAATCCTGGACTCTATAATTGTCTATCATCTAGTAGTTATTTTCTGATTTTTATTATATCTCTAACTGTCTTTTCATATATGTATCAATTATAGTAAGCTCATAGATATATACTTTCCAACACAAAAGAAAAGATATCACCACAAAGACTCATGAAGTTAGAGCCGGTAGATTGTGCAGACTGTCCATACCATATTGGGTGTAGCATCGATGAGTTGACTGCTTTTTATTATCCTAACTTTAATTAATTGAACTTAAAATAAGTCTAAAATAAAAAACAATTATACCATTATCATCAAATTTAGCTCTTCAAACAAACCAGACATGGATGTTTTGAGATATTCAAAAATTGATATTATTACATGTATACATAAGTCTCATAACATCATTTAGTGTATCATTATAAAACATACATCATTTTAGTGTATCATAATACATTTAAAAATCATAATATCAAAATTAATGAATCATATGTTCATTTAGTGTATCATCGCAAATATAAGAATAAATTTTTTTACACAATAATACAACACAAAATAATATTCGTATGTATAAAAAAACACAACAACCATATAAGGTTTAAAAAGCATCATAACAAAAAATACACTACAAAACAACAATGATTTTATCGGTTCCGGAGTTTGTTATCTGATTCACCACTTATTAGTTAATGAATCTTAATAAATTTAATGAATCATAATATCAATTTTAATGATCATATCTTCATTTTAGTGTATCATTGTAAACATATAAAAAATACATTTCAAACAATACAACACAAAAAATATTGTGTATGTATGAAAAATACATGATTCATCATATAAGGTTTAAAATACACCATAAACAATAATAATAGACTACAAAACAATAATGATTTTTATCGGTTCCGAAGTTTATAATCTAATTCACCATTATTATTAATGAATCATAATATCATTTTAATGAATCATAATACAAAATTAATGAGTAATCATTTTAGTGTTCATCGTATACATGTAAAATAATTTTTTTAAAGTTGTCAAAATAATCCATGACTGTCTTGTTTTGAAGAGCTTGAATTTAGGTGAACACTGATAAATTTTTTTCGTTTGGACTTATATATTAAAAGTTTAACCATTTAAAATTAATAAAAAAGTAACCAGTCAACTATTCAATGTTTATTGCCGGGTACCATAGAATTTGCGATGAGTTAATGATAACACTTCATTTTCTCTTGTATCGTATTAGTGATTGAAAATATTTATAAATGTCAACTTCAACCATGAATTTAAGAAAACAGTTTTAATTAAGTATCCAGTTCCACACCCTTCATAATGTAGTGTTAAAGAACTCTCAATGAAGCAGGTACATCAAGGGGCCAGGTTCGAAAGGAGTTTTTAAACCATTAAGATCTTCAACTCTGTCTTGTTCCAACTTCATAGTAAATTTTTGCATCATGCTTCACTTTGACCAAACATGATGGTGAACAAGAGGCACATTTTAGCTAACCACAATCGCAATTTGACAGGTAATTTTAAATTACAACAAAAAAAATAAAAGTTTTTTTTAACACTGAGAGTACCCAAGAACACAAGTTAGTGACAAGCACAATGGAAGAAGAAGATGAGACTTTAATATAGCAATCAGTATATTCACACCAAAAATCACAAGCACTCTTTGAGCACTCAAAGAATGCAATCAGTATATTCACACCAAAAATCACAAGCATTCTTTGAGCACTCAAAGAATGCAATTTAGGGTTGGGAAATAAGAAGATGAATAGCAATAAGAACGCATACAAAGTTTTATCTAAAAATAATCTTAAACCTTAAGTCATCCTTCACTCCAATTAGCAAAAGAAATGAAAACAAGTCTTACCAATTCTAAACACAATAGAAAAAGGGATGGGAACTTTAGTTTTCAACAATAACATATCCATCGGAAGTCCATACCAAATACACAACCTTTTCTTGCAAAACCCAAGAACCACAGTTAAGGTAATTAAGAACCCATCCTCACGGCTTACAAATTCAGTTCCATCCTTCACTACAGTTGCAAGGAAATGATAAGCATCCTCACGGATTGCGCATACATAATGGAATGGAGTTGTTACTTATTTAGAGGTTAGTAGATACCAAGCCCCGGTGGCTTGGTCGGTAGTGTAAGGAGTGGAGAGATACCCTTGAACCAAAGGTCCTGGGTTTGAAACTTACTCACTGCTGTTAAATCAAAAAAAAAAAAATTAGAGGTTAGTAGATGTGCTGGAAACTCACACTAGAGAGCACAAATATTTTTTTAGAGGAGCCAAGAACGATAGTTAAGGTTCAAGAATATAGAAGGTGACAAATGAATAAAGACCAAATGAGTGAGAGTTGTGCAAAACGGCGAAGCACCTCCTCTGTTTCTTCTCCTTGGTCTCAGAACAACAAGCACCTCATGGAGCTTTTCCGACTTGAATTATTGGTCGATGAAGGGTTAACTATAGGAGCCAAGAACGATAGTTAAGGTTCAAGAATATAGAAGGTGACAAATGAATAAAGACCAAATGAGTGAGAGTTGTGCAAAAACGGCGAAGCACCTCCTCTGTTTCTTCTCCTTGGTCTCAGAACAACAAGCACCTCATGGAGCTTTTCCGACTTGAATTATTGGTCGATGAAGGGTTAACTATACAAGAATGGATGTGTTGAACTGTTAAAGAATTGAGAGGATAGGCTGCATTTGAGTCTTTTGAAAATGAAATTTCAAGAAGTAAATGTGTGCCTTACTTTTCTTCATTAACGTTGTAGGTTTAGCATGTGATGACAACCAAAGATTGAATAGTTATCTTACTTATCATTTAGCAACTTGCCCTAACTATTCATATAAAGTAATGGCAACTAAGGTATAATAGCAATTGTCCTAAAACAGCCGTCTTTGATCCATTTTGTAGTATTGACATAAGTTAGGATTCCAATGTGGGCTTGGGAATGATTTCTATAGACAGTAGTGAGACATTGCTCGTATGTGGAGTATGACAGACTCAAGTTGAATGCGTAGCTCTAACTAGTAGTGGCTTGTGTAGCATGGTGATATTATGATAATTAAGATCATGAAAGACGTTAGTTTGTTTGTCCTTCATTAGGTGAGTTGGGAACTTTCAGCTCACACCTTAGCCCTTTGATAATCATTAATTAGTTGAATAGTTTCGTTATTATAAATTGTACTTCCAGGCTATAATTCATACTAAAAGCATCATTCATCTGAAGAAAGATAGAGTAGAGGGCAGGGGAAATTGGGAAATTTCCGGTCAAAGGTCGTTTTACCAACTCAATTCCCTATGACGTGCGTTTTCCACCATAATTCCTGGACATGTGCATTTTTTACTTTTCTCTGTTAAGGAAGCGCACAACAAAAATCCGTCTGTCGGCTGACTTACATCTACTGTCCGCCACCTTAACAAATAAAAAAAAATTAATTTCTTGAATGTTAAGGAGGGGCACACTGCAAGTCAGCCTCCGGGTGCAGTGTGCGCTTCCTTAACATTCAAACATTTGTTAACGTATATAACAACTCTTTTTTGACAGTCTACCTAACGTACAGGGAAAAGGTCGATTTGTGCTTTGTTAAGGAGGTTGTCCTACAGTGTGCGCCTCCTTAACATAGGAGAAGTCGAAATTTTTTATCCGTTAAGGTGGCGCACAATAGAAGTAAGTCAGCCGACAGATTAATTTATGTTGTGTACTTCCTTAACTGAGAAAAGTAAAAAATACACCTGCCCGGGAATTATGGTGAAAAACGCACACAATAGGGAATTGAGTTGGTCAAACGACCTTTGACCGGAAATTTTCCGGGGAAATTGTTGCTTACGGGAGTGAAAAGTTGTATGAAAAAGGAGGAAAAGAATCTTATAAGATATATAATTAAACACTGAAAAAGAATTTTAATTATAAAGGGTTAAAATGAACATCCAATATAACAGAAAGAAAGAAACGATCAGGTCACAGATAATTGTAAACCAGTTTCACAATGATTATAGCTCCCCTCTCCTATGGAGACCAAGCAGTAAAAAACTTGCAGATACAAAAAATACAACAATTGAATGAAATAATCAAAGTTGCTCTCTTGATGTTTCAGAGCAAAGGAATAGGAGACGCCATCTTTGTTAACCCAGCTGACAATACATAAATTTTGCTCAAAAACACAGCTGTTGAGTCTAACGCCTGAGTGTGTGCATAATGTACTCAGCATACAGATCCATGGAGTGGTTGATTGCATCCATAGCAACCTCACTTGGTAAGAAATCGTTGACCGCCACTTCTTTGTTCTCATTCTTCTTGTAATCTTCAAAGAATCGTCGGATCTCAGTCAACCTATGAGGTGGAAGTTCCTTGATATCATTATAAAACTTATACTCAGGATCATCGGCACACACAGCAATGATCTTATCATCAGATTCACCCTGATCAATCATGGGCATTAACCCAATCGGTTTTACTCTCAGGAAGCACCCTGGTACCACTGGTTCCTGCATAAGCACTAGGACATCCAAGGGATCATTATCATCGCATAATGTGCGAGGAATGAAACCGTAGTTGTGTGGATAGACCACTGATGAATACAGAATACGATCCACTTTAATCATCCCTGTTTTCTTATCTAACTCATACTTCACCTTACTTCCTTTAGTGATCTCGATCACAATTAACGATTTTGGGTGTGTGGCCCAATCTCAAGATCATGCCATGGATGAGCAGCGACTGATCTCCTTGACATAGTTGAGAGGATTCTTTCATTGAGACGAACAGGGCGGCGTGGTGATGAGGTAGCGGCGGGCACGGATCCATTTGCTTCTTCACTCATCTTGATTTGTTCTGATGACGTCGTATTCAGAGAGCAGAAATCTCGATGATTTAGTGTGTTTGATTAAGAAAGAGGATTGGTGTGGAGATATGGGAGATGACTGGTCTGGAACAGAGAGCAGAATTTATGGAGGAATGAATTGAGAAGAGAAGACGACTTTAGAGCCCGGAGAAAGTTGAGGAATTCGTCGTGGGTACAAGTAGCGGAGAAACGGGTCTCACAGATTCCTCCGTCCACTCAGATTCCTTCGTTTCCCCATGTTCTCTCCACAATACATACCGCGTACCGCGTCTTATATTATTCCAGAACTTTGTCTTATATATTTACGAGTTCCGGAGAGAACTAAAAAGAACAAAGAGAATATAGAAACTAGTTGCCACCGTTCCATTCCGCCGGTTTCGGTTCCCGCGCCGGTTCCGGTTCGGTTCTGGTTCTGGTACATGTGTTCGGATTCGAAATTGATTAGGAGCGGTTCCGGTTCCAAATGTCGTATTTGCTTTGGATTCGCTCAAACAAAACCGTTCCGACCGGTTTTGGTTCCGGAGCGGTTCTGACTGGTTCCGGAGCGGTTCCTGTTCCGGCCGGTTTGGGCCAGAATGACGTTGTTTTGACGCTTGACCAACAATTAGTTTGACTGGAGCCGGGGCGGTTCTGGGATGATTCCACCGGATCCGATTCTGGTGGTTCTGAATCCAATGTCAGTTCTGGTCGGTTCCAGACGGTTCCGGTTCGATACCGAATCCCCAAAATTGTATTCGTATTCGCTTCGTTTGGCCACGGTTCCGGTTCCGAACCAATCCAGACCGATTCTAACCGGTTTTGGAAACTGTCGGTTCCAGTTCTATTCGGACCTGATGGCCTTGAAGAAAAACTAGCCAATTACCCATTTCTCATACTCATACTAGTTGAAGTCGGTTAGGCTTTTATAAGACATTTTGTTGAAAACCCAAGTAAAGCATAACGTCCAGTTTCACTTGTCATATTTATCATATTTAATGTCATATTTACACATATTTAAGTGTCTTTGTATAGTACCAATACCCCGTTGATTTAGTGGTGATTGGAATTGAACTTGGTAGGGAGAACCACGGTTCCCCGCACGGTACGGTTCGATCCCCGCACGGTTTAAACCACCATTTCTTGGTTGAGTCTTCGTTTATATAGTACGCACTTTCAGAATAGCGGTTGTGACACGTGTAAAAAAAAGGAAGCGGTATCTTCATTTACTTTTGTAACAACCCCTAAAACCGGCCTAAGAGTTAAGGGTATTACACGCCGCGTATTACTACCAATAACACAAGGCTCTAAAACATTCAATTGCAATAAAGGCCCAGAACAGAGTTTACATAAACGTTGCAAACCAAAGTATTCAATACAGCGGAAGTAAAACGATTTCCAAATACATGTTCGAATCAGAAACTCAAAACAGAGTAAGGCCCGAAGGCTACAACGTCATAACAGAAGTTTAAACAATCAAATGAGCTAAGCACTACAGCTCCAGAACTCAAGATGATCCTCGCTGATCAATCTGCAAAAATGTTAGAAGTAGGGGAATGAGCACACAACTATGCCCAGTAAGTAGCGACCGTCAGTAAGGTCGCTCAAAACAATTGAAAACAGAAGAAGGAGAAGATAAGCATTATATCCACAATTCTCAATATCCAGAAGCTTTCAGAACAGAAACAGAATGGAACTCAAGGGTTCCCAATTCAGAAACAATCAGAGATCTTAAACAGAAATGGGACAAGACACAATGCACACACTCAGAAGGGTCGAAGACCCATAGACCATACCAGGTCTCTCGGCAACGCAGAAATGATTCGAAAGAGCCAAAGGGTTCGTCAACCCCATAGAACAGAAAGGGAATGACCCACACTCAGAACGACGTCTACATGGTATACCACGGAATAGCTCGACCCAGCCATTCACGGCTCAGAAACAATGTGTAATGTCCCAAAACAGAAGGGTTGCTTAAACAGAAGCAAGATTGCATTTAAGTATGCCAAAACACTCAAAACCAGTAGTACAGATCATAAGGAACCCAACGCCGCAGACGGCACTCAAATCGGAGTTCAAACGGAGAAGTTATGTTGAAAACAGAGGGATGTCCGAACTTAGAAATCAGAAAGGCAAAAACGCACTGTCCGAACTTCAAAGCTCGGACAGAAGTTCGGACAGTGCGAAAACTGCAAATTTCAGAAGACGAACAGAGCAGAAAAACAACGCAATTCGATACCACAAATTGCCAATTAAGCACACACACCAAATCAGACATTAAAACAGGAAACCATGGGGGTTTAGCCATTCAAAACACAATCAAACAACAACGCAATCAGACACGCACTTCAAATCAGATTAAAGCCTTTCAACACCTCATGGCTTAACTTCCAAACTGAATCGAGTAACCACCTACCTCAGTTCAGAGAGCAGAAAATCCACAGAACGCAGCAAACAACAGCAACGAACAGTTGCTCAACCAGACCGAACCGAACAGCCACTGAATTCCCATAAACGATAATCCAAAATCAGAAAAACAGAAGAGACAAACCGAGACAACACAACCCTTAATCTGCAACACGAACCTGAACCGAGTGTGCAGAATCTCCAGCAATTCGCAGAGCAACAGCCACACGCAGAACACGAATCCAAACGCAGAGCACAATCGCTGAGTTCATCACAACAATCATCCAAAATCAAAAACTGCAGAGGAGAGGAACTTGCTCTAAATTACTAATCTGAAATTCGAGAACCAAACCTGAAGGCGGACAACGGATTACACAGCAGCAGAGATTCCGACCAGATTGCAACAGATCATTCACCGTTTCAGCAGAGGAGGAATTAGAGAGAGAGAAGGGAAGGGAGAAAACTGTCGTTCAAACCACGATCGAGACGCTCCTCACGAACTGACATGAATAACAATGATCAGGAAAAGAAAAGAAATAAGGAATTCCCTTTCCTTATAAATAAATAATTAATTACCTTAATTAATTAATCGAAAGACTTCCTTGTCCTTGGCAATTAAAACAATGCGCTGACGTCCCAACTGACAGTAAAGAAATGTAATCCATCTTAACTCATTACATAAACCGGACATAATATAAGGTTGCAATTATACGGGTTATAACAACTTTCCTTCTTCTTCTTTTCATATTTATTTGATTTGAGATCTAGTGCATCTTTTCCTATAATGTTGACTCAAATTTCATAGAAACCACAGTTATGGACTTTTAATGCGCTGAAGCCAATTAGGGTGTTAAGGGCATCCACAATGGTGTGGATTCCACCCATAATGTTAAAAGAGAAAAAAGAAAATGATGAGGTGGAAGAGAGAGGATGTGAGAGGGGTTCTTAACTAAGACACCCTCTTTTTAGAGAACCTAGGTAAGAAAGAGAGATTGTGAGAGAAGATAATAAAAAATATTTGTTGATGGGTGGAATCCACTTTTACCATTGTGGATGCCCTAACAGCTTCATCAATCTGACTTGAGGAGTTAGTTGGAATAAAAGGAAGGCACAGCTGGCCCATGGCCATTCAGTTGTTGGCAATTTCAACGTGTTTGTTTGAAAACCAGTGGCGGACCGACATGTGAATCTGTGGGGGCATGTGCCCCCACAGGTTTTTGACAAAATATTAAAATATATGTCTACATGTGAAAAAATAGATAAAAAATAAGATAATTTTAGGGCATATGCCCCCACAGGTTTTGATAAAGGCCCATACAAAACAATTGTAATTCAAATATATATATTGTTTTAGAATTTAATTTCAATAGTTTGTTTATTAGATCAACAGTGCCCCACAAGTTTTCATTTCTGGGTCGCCACTGTTGAAAACGGATTGGGAATTTGTAAAGACATGGACATTCAAGTTAGTGGAGGTTGGTGCAGAGGATCAATAAGTCATGGGTTTGAATCCACTAACTTCCCCTTCTCATTCCAGCCTATCACAAAGAACTTGCCTTGTATGATTTACTCAGTCAGTCTGGTTTGTGGGCACTCACCTTAGCCAGTGTAGCGACCGTGTATTGGAATGTATCGGACTTGCATTACATTCTTGTTGATTCTAGGTGTGAGCATTTGGATAATTCAGTTAATCGAAATCTAAATTGTAAAAAAAAAATTGGATTTCAGTTAATTCGGTTTTTAACCGAATTATCCAAATTTTGATCAAAACCGAATTAACCGAAATCCAAATGATCCAAAATCCGATTTTTTTAAGTTGAAAACCGAACTGAAATCCAAAATTTGCTTTAGTTCGGATTTCAATTAACCGAAATTAAAAAAAATCAAAAAACCGATTTTTAAAATCGGATTTTAGTTAACCAAATTTTATTTTTTTAAAAAAACTAAACACATTTTTTGTTTCATGTTCATCATCAACAACAGTAACCATAAGCTGCTAGAAAATTGTGAATTCCCTAGTTGCCAATTCATCACAACAGAAACAGAAAGAACTCACTCAACATTAGACTAGTTACATCAAACTAGGGTGAACAGCGATAAACGATGTTCCAAAAAAACCAGTTTATATAATTAATTTGACAAAAAAAGAATAGTATGACATTATATAATTGAAGCATTGGAGCAATGTGAGATAGTGTAATGAATTTTGACGTTCTGTTTATCATGTTTAAAGAGTATTAACTATTAAGGAGAGATTTAGGGATTTTCTTTAAAAAAAATTTGGATAATTCAGTTAACCGAATTTTACAGGGTTAAAACCGAAATCCAAACCGAATTATAATTCGGATATTCGAATAACCGAAATTTTAAATTCGGTTAAAAATCCAAAAAAAAAATCGGTTAATTTGGATTTTGGATAAATTCAAATTATCCAATCCAAATACTCTAGTTGATTGTCCGGTTAGGAAGGTTATCAGTAGAAGGGTTGGTGAGATTAATATATATTTAGGATGGAAAACAAAGCACCATCCTATTCACGCGGTGTAAATTCACGATGCTCAGAATTATACTAAGGCAGGGCGTCCAATGATACAAACTGAATCTAACCGGTAAAAAAAGAAGACCTCAAGCGTAGTTGTTCGGACTGTTGAAGATATCTTCATTTCTCAGGTTGTAAGCTGCAAATACATGATTTATAACTCTCAATATGCTTTGGTATATGTTCACGTACATATCTCACTAAGGCAGTGTTAAGATTGTCGGACACTTTCAAGGTAATTTAGTACACTGACACGCCAACCCTGGCTAACTGGTAGCAGAAGTCGAATGACACTCATTCATTGAAAATGACCGATCCATTTAGGGGCTCAAGCCTCAAGTTGAGTTTGTTGAATTGTGTCGCGTGGCGGTTGATCCGTAGTTGGTGCGTATTGTTTGGTTTTGTTGATTTTTGTGCCCTCCCGAAATCCAATCTTAAATGGGTCGATTCTAGATCAAGTTTCCATTTGGGTCAAAATTAACATCTATGCCACCAAGTGGAATTTTGATTAGTTGGCACGTGCTCTCAAGGAGCACAAAGAGTTAGTAGAAGGGAAAGGGAGCAATTTTCCCAGTATAATAACAATCCCATTTCGATAGTAAACAAAAAGAAAGCATCCAGAGCAATTTTGACCCAATATAATAACAATCCCATTTTGATAGTCAAACAAAAAGAAAGCATCCAAGATATTCATTAAGTGTACATTAGTATACATGCTGCTTCTGCTTCTCGACCAAACAGTCACCCAAAGGGAAGACCAGGACAGATGGTTGATATGGCTATGAAGAAAAATTTGAGTATGAAACAGGCAGCCAACCAAAAAAAGAATTGAAGGACACTGAGCGGGTATGTCTTACGCAAAAGTATTACTATCATCAGTTGAATGCATTATTAACAGAGTACAGGAAATCCAAGAACCCAGTGCCTTTGAGGAGACCTTTACCTGTCAACAGTTCAAAGTCTAACAAAAGTAGGAAGCCAATCACAGCAGCCTTTCCGTTGATCAATTCATTCTTCCTAGTGAAACCAAATCCTTGAGAGTTTTCATCAACAACCATTCTCACCTGTTTGATATCATCATAGCAAAAGAGATCAATCATTCACCAACTAAATAAGGGATAGACAACACTCCTTAATCTCTCGGAAGAGTAAAAACAGATGGCAGACAATAACAAACCTCATCCACATTGACATCCTCCGCTGTCACACCAGGCCGAGACCTTCCACTAAACACAAGCTCTGCAGCTAGATCTTTATCTGTAGAGCTACCCATGCGGATGTATATGTTATCGCTGTCAGTTTTCACAGGATAGACAAACATTCCCCTCAGAGCAGGGGTGAGGACTCTGAGAACTGGATTTTTCGGATACCACTCCTTAATCTCTCCGGTTCGGAGATCAAATGTGCTATCAGTTGATGGGCAGACAATACAGCCATCCTGGGAGATTGAACAGACATCAATCAAACACTATCACAGAAGAGAGGAATAGAAACGCAGATTATTTGTCCATAAAAAAAATCCTACATTTGTCCATTGGTAAACTCAATTTTCTATCAAACAAGAGAGGAATTGGTAGTAGTTCACTCTTCTAGGTTGGCAACTGATTTTATTTAACTTGTAAAATGTCCGTTTTCCAACAATATCTCACAATTTTGTTCCTTTTTTTTACTTCTTTTCCCTTCCTAGGTAGCCTCATTTTCAAGAACTCTGCGGAATTCTTCATCAGGCAAAGGATGCTCAGATTCATTCTGCCCCTCAAATCAGTTCATCAGAGCCCATGAGTGAACGCTTGCTAATAGAGTGAACGAAAAATCAATCCCGTATTCCTATCTTTCTTCAAGAATTTAGAGATGAAAAAATCTCACTTCCGCACACTACTCAGCAGGGAAAATCATTACAATCCCGAGATTGCGTAATTCTAATTTCGACAACAGAGAGAGTTAAGTTAGAGAGAAACGTGAAGAGATCTACTTACTTGGGTGAGCTTGGCGTTAATCAAACCCTCGCTGTAAGCGCCCTCAGCAGGTGACCTATTCTCAATGGCAAACACTTCATTCTTATACCAAAGTAGCAAAATTGTCTCATCGTTCTGAATAATAACCCGCCTTTCTCCCTTCGGCAACGCCCCCAAAGGCACAACTGGTATCCAACCGTCTCCAAAGCCGCCGCCGGTGTCCGACGCAGACGTCGACCCGTCCCCAGTGATCGAGACATCGGTCGCTTTACAAACAATTCTTCGGTGGACACAGGTACATGATAAAACTCCACCTGTCGGGAGTGAAGTCGAAGCACTTAACGGAAAGGAACGCGGGAGGGAAGGATTTGCGAGGGAGGAGGAAGGAGAGCGCAGAACGCGAAGTGGCTTGAACGCTGTCGTGGTAGCCATGGAGATGGAGCGAGCGATGTAATGCTAGAAGAGAGGGGGCTGGCTGGACGAGAACTGAAGCAGGGAGCGCTCTCCATGAGCACAGGCACGGCCAGCACAGCACAATCCATAAAGCAGATGAAGTGGAGCAATCAGAGCCTCTGGTTGTTGTTCTTCGGCCACGAGTTATTTTACTAAAGAACAAAAATGAAGATAAAAGAAAAAATTTAAGATCCTCCCATGCCTTATTTCCCAGGTTTCAAACTACGTTTCCCCATGCCAATGTATAAAAAAAAAACTCGTCCAGAAAAAGAGTTATTACCAATATAAAATTTGCTATATACAAGAGAAAGTTACATTAATATTTCTAATCAACTCTGTAGCTTACACCGAAATACTCTATTGGTTATCATATTTTATTTTATGGTTTTTATACATTATTTTTTTTAAGTTAAAATAATGATTTTTCTATGTGAAATTGTTACTTTTAATATTCTTCATATCATTGTTTGTCGGATTACACTATGAAACAATGAATATACTCCCTTTATTGAATCAAGAAGAGAAAGTAGCTATTACAGAGAAGGGATTGTAAACCCTAGTTCTATCGGGGAGAGAAGAGGGTTGAAACCCAGGTCTGTCAAGGAAAGAATATATGAGGGATTTCTGCTAGGTTGGGAGAGACATGAGTTTAGTACCGATGCATAAGTGAGTCACGTGACAGAGGGTACTAAACTCATGTAATGAAGTATATAACAATTACATGAATAAAAGTCTTAGAATACATTCTAACAAAGTACAATATATATTCCTAGAATACACTCTAACACCCCCCCTCAAAGAGTACAATTTGTACTGCCTGAAGATGTAGTTGTGATTCTGGAACATGTGACCCATGGAGGATCTGCTGGTGTAGAAATTGTGCTCTTTGTTCTTGTTGGATTGTATCATCCACCGTCATTCTGTTGTTGTAATCCCAGTGAGTCAAAAGAGCTGCGGTAACTTTTGCCTGCTAATGATTTAGTCATCACGTCTGCTAACTGGTGACTACTTGGAACATGTTGTACCTGTATTAGACCACCCTGCAATTTCTCACGAACAAAATGGCAGTCTAATTAGATATGTTTAGTTCTTTCATGGGAAACTGGGTTTTTGGCTATGTGGATGGCTCCTAAATTATCACATTTTAAAGGTATTAGGGTGATATTATCAATGCCTAGTTCAGTTAATAATCTACTTAACCAGCTTAGTTCTCCTGTAACTTGTCTCATGGCCCTATATTCTGCTTCAGCAGAAGAGAGGGAAACAGAGACTTGTTTCTTAGATTTTCAGCTGAGAGGGCAGCCCCCTAGGAGTATGTAATAACCTGATATCGACCGTCTAGTTATTGGGTATGATGCCCAGTCAGAATCGCAATATGCTATTAGGTCATAATTAGTATCTTTGTTGAAGAATAGGCCGAAACCTGAGGTTCCTTTAATATAAGAAAGAGTGTGGTAGGCTGTCTTGAGGTGTTCTGTGGTAGGAGATTGCAAAAACTGGCTCAAGTACTGCACTGCATAGGCAATGTCAGGCCATGTATTAGTTAGAAAATTGAGTTTTCCTACGAGGCATCTATATAGAGTTGGTTCTTGAAGTTTGGATCAGTTTTAGATTGCTTTGAAGAGGTGAAACGGAGGGTTTGCAGTTTTCCATCTGAAAGTCTTTCAGAATCTGTTGAACATACCTCTGCTGTGACATGATTATCCCTTTGGGAGTTTCTATAAATTCCATTCCAAGGAAAAAGTTTAATTTGCCCTAGTCTTTTATTTTAAACTCCTCATTAAGTTTTCTTTTTAAATACTTGATTTCTTTAGTGTTGTTTCCAATTACTATAGGATGTCATCAACATAGATGTCTAGTAAAATAATGTTGCTGTTGTTCCTTTTAATAAATAGGGAATAATCATTTTGAGATTGTGTGAACTCTAGACGTTTTAAGAAGTTAGCTAGCCTCTCATTCCATTGTCGAGAGGCTTGTTTAAGTCCATAGAGAGACTTATGCAGCTTGCATACTTTGTTTTCTCCATGGACCTTTAGCCCCTCAGATATAGTCATATATACATCTTCATGGAGGTCTCCATGAAGAAAAGCGTTGTTAACATCTAATTGGTCTAAAGTCCAACCTTTCTTTATTGCAGTGATAATTAGAGCTCGAACAGTAGTGAGTTTAACAACGGGTGAGAAAGTCTCCTCATAATCTAGACCCTGTTTTTGAGTGAAGCCCCTAACTACTAGTCTAGCTTTAAACCTTTCTAGACTACCATCAGCTTTAAGCTTTGTTTTATATACTCATTTATAACTAATGGGTCGTTTTCCTTTTGGTAATTCTACAATTGACCACGTATTATTAGTTTTGAGAGCTTGGAATTCCTCTGTCATGGCCTTTATCCATCGAGGGTCCTTGCAGGCAGCTTTATAGCTAGATGGTTCCTCTAGGTTCCTTACTTGATCTAAGAAGGTGCTGGCATTTTGGTGGAGAGTACAAGAGAAGATAGTTGTGTTTGGAATCTGATCTATTAGAGTGTTTAGGGGAAGAAGATGTAAATTGTTTGAACTCCTATGATCAAGTCTTTCTGCCGAAAGAGTAGAGAAAGGGTCTTCACAGTCTAAATTAGCATAACATACATAGTCATCATATCTACTGGGAGCTTTGTGAATTCTTGTGGACCTCCTAAGAGTAACATCATTTGTGGACTGATTTAATTGATCTTCTGTTTCTGGTGTGGAAATGGGAGGTTCTAATTCTTCAGTTTGCTGATTTTGCCCAATGTTTAGATCAGTTTCTATGTATGATGTAGTAGGTGGGTTAAATATATCAGGATCTTGCTGTTTTGTGGTGAGGACAGTTTTCCACTCATTGTCTTTCAAGGGGAAGATGTGCTCAAAAAAGGTGAGGTCTCTACTGTATTTCACCAGGTTTTCTTCTAAGGACAGAACCTTATACCCTTTTATGTTCTTACAGTTTCCAAGGTAAATGCAGGTGGAGGACCTAGGGTCAAGTTTTCCTCTGTTTGGGTCTATGTTGGTGACATAACATAAACACCCAAAGCTTTTTACATCTTCATAATTTGGTTTGGTCCGGTATAGCCTTTCATAGGGTGTTATATCTCCTATAGCTTTACTTGGGACTCTATTTATGATATATACAGCTTGCTCTATGCAGTGGCCCCAAAATTTTTCTTCCAGACCAGATTGAAACAGTAAGGCCCGGGCTATTTCCATAAGATGGCCTTGCTTCCTCTCAACCACCCCGTTTTGTTGGGGTGTGTGAGGACATGAGGTTTGGTGGACAATGCCTTTATGAGTAAAGAATTCATTTCCCTCATGTGATTTGCCTAACTCTTTTGCATTGTCACTCCTTACTATTTTAACATGTCTGTTCATTTGTTTCTCAACTAAGATAATAAAATCTTTGATGAATTTTGTAGCTTCTGATTTGTGTTTTAATAAAGTAATCCAAGTGGCTCTGCTGTAATCGTCAACTATGGTCAAGAAATATCTATATCCCTCATTAGTTAGGGTTCTGATTGGACCACAGATGTCGATGTGTATCATCTGTAAAGGTTCTGTGGTTTTTATTTCAGAAGTAGGAAATTTAAGCCTCTTAGACTTAACCTTAAAAATAAATGGTGCAAGGCAGAAAGGAAGTTTTGGATTTTTCAGAGATTTTAACATCAAACATTCTACACATTTTCTGAATTGGAGTGTGGCCTAGCCTATTGTGCCACAAAGACAGTTTTTGGGAACAATCAATTCTAAAACGTTCACAGACATTTGTATATACAGCAGAGTTTTCTATGTAACTCGAGACAAAATCACACAGAGCAACTACATCGAAGAAGTATAGTCCAGCAATTTGTTTTCCAATTCTTAAAGAAACATTCCTTTTAGAATCCTGCAGGACACAAAAATCAGGGCAGAAAGCAATTTGTATGTCAAACCTCTCAACCAATTTTGCCACAAAAACAAGATTAAAGTTAAAACTTGGGACATACATCACATTTGTAAGGCATTCTACTCCATTAATAATTAAACTAGCTATGCGATCTACTGCTCTCTTATGTCCATCAGGCAAAGTAATTTCTTTGCTAGCATTCAAAACATGATAATTAGTCAGCAGAGTTCGATTTCCACTTATATGTTCTGTTGCGCCAGAGTCTAAAATCCAAGAATTTTTCAGTTTAGTCAAGATATAGTTTGCATTTGAATTCAAAACCGGCAAGAATTTTATAAAGTGTCGAGTGTTACCAGAGAAAGAGCCAAAATCAGTTTGCTTGTTGTCTTTGCTTGTGTCTGTTTGGTGTTGAAGGTAGCTTACGAATTGCTGCAGTTGTTCTACACTGAAGCCTTTCACCGGGGACTCCAAATTGTTGCTCGTACTTGGGCTATCCTTTCTTTCTTCATCAACAGCAGCAGCGACTCGTGTGTCTTCAGTTCTCTTTTTTTCTTCTCCGGGAAAACCCGTTAACCACCAGCAATTCGCCCTCAAATGTCCAACCTTTCCGCAATTATTACATTTGGGTGGATCTTTCTTGTAACCCCCTTGATTTTTGTTTAGGGGTTTTCTCGGACCAAATTTTGACCCAAAAGCGTTTCCATTTGGTTTTTGTTTGTTGGATGTATAATTGTTTCCGCTCCTGGCCACTAGGGCTACTGATTGCTTATCTTCTTCTGGATCGAGTGAGCTTCTTTGTTGTTCTTCATGAAAAACTAAAGAAAAGGCTTGCTCCAAGGTTGGAGTATCCTTCATCGCGAGAATCTGACTGTGCAGATGCATGTAAGACTTGTTGAGGCCCATCAAGAACTGGATGAGTTCGTCCTTCATTCTAAGCTTTCTCTCTGTTTCCTTTGATTTGCACGAGGCGCAAAGCTACATGATTCCAGTGGTCGAGCGATGTTGAACTTTGCCCAGGTCTCGCGCAGTTTCATGAAGTACTCCGTCACGGAGTCTTCGCCCTGTCTCAAGCTTGCAATCTGGCTCTTCGCATTGTGAATAGTGGTGAGATTTTGTTGTTCGAACCGGCTGCACAGCCAGTCCCAGATCTCCTTGAGATCGTCGTTATACCTGATGCTTCTTGCGATGTTGGGTGACAACGATGACGTTATCCAGGAGACGACAAGAGATCTGGCTCGTTCCCACGCCAGCGTTCGCAGTGAATCTTGGGTGTCTGGTTGCTTCATAGTTCCGTCAATAAAGCCAAGCTTATTTTTTGCCCTTAATGTCATCCGCATCGACCATTTCCAGCCTGTGAAGTCCTTGCCATCAAGTTTCGATACTAAAGCTTGTCCAGGCTGCTCTGAGACATGGACGTAGATTGGGTCATTTTGATCGATCACACTCGTGCCACCAGCGACGCCGGCGGACCCCTTCTCATTATCCTTCTCACTCATGATTCGGGAAGATGATTCTTGCTCTGATACCATGTCAGATTACACTATGAAACAATGAATATACTTCTTTTATTGTTATATTTTTTTTTACAATTAAAAGTCATCTCTACCTAGCACCTTAGCAATTTGTGTTTACTTTAAAATAATTTGATTTTTATTTTTTAGTCATTTCCATTTATTTAATTTTTTGCCTTTTTTATTTAATTATATTCATTAATATTGATTTCAAATTTATATGAACTTTAATTTTTTTGTGCATTTTATTTAACTTTCAATTCAAACAAAACTTAAGCCATATATCCCGAGGTTATTGTAGGAGTATATGGTGTGAGGGTAAATTATGATATGAAAAATACTCTATAATATATCAGAATCTGAATGAAGGGTATCTTGTAATCAAATTGAAATCTTAGGGGTATATCGTAATGAAACTGAAACCTTAGGGGTATATCGTAAAAAAAATGAAACATCAGGGGTATCTCGTAATGAAAATGAAACTCAGAAGTATTTGATAAAATTCGCTCAAACCTCAGGGCTATCTTATGACATTTCCCATTTATTTTTCTTATTAAAATAGAAACACACTGTTAAATATTTAATATTAATTTTGCTTAATAAAACAAGATAATCAGCATTTATTATGAAGATTCAATTACTATTTTTATTTGAATGATTCTTTGATGAAATTAATCATAAGTCTAAATTTATGAATCATGATATGAATAGTTTCATTAATTAAATTAGTTAATCTAATGTATATTTGAATTACTGTTTTTGAAATTCATCACCTAGTAACTAAAGGTATTAATAGGCAAAATTAAGCATTAAATTCAAAATTTGAGTTGTATAAATCCCATTAAGTAGGAATAAAAAAAATGTAAATAAACGAATATACTTATTAGAATCATTAGAAATTGATTTTACAAGAAAAACTTATACATTTGTTGTAGGGAAATTAAATTAGTGTTTTTATTTATTTTATTTGTTAATAAAATATATAATATTTAATTGATCTTTTATATTGAAATTTACCTAACATATATTTTTAATAAACATTTTTTTCAATAACAATTATATAAACTATTGGCAAACATATTTAATCTTAATTTTTTAAAATTTGTATTTAACCAAATGTCCTATTAAATAGGAGAAAGAAGGAGTAACAAAATAGATAGTGGAGCATGTCAAGAAGTTACTAGTTTCTATATAATTAGTAAGTGTTTTTATTTTTAATTTAGTCCTTATAGTTGAGTTAAATCATGGTTAACTTAAAAAGAAATTATTTAAAATCTTAAACATCTATAACCATGATATTCCACATGTCAAATTTTAAATGGATTTAAAAAAGTGGGTATGGTACCCTCTCAAAATAAGAAGGGTACCCAAAAATTCACCTTTCTTTTATCGCTAATTAGTAAGGATTTTTTAATCATGGGTAATTAGTGAGAAACGTATTTATGTGTTAATAATTGATGAGAAATTTTTTTAATTGTTGGTAATTACTTTGAAATTATTATTTTTGTTAATAATTTGCTAATAATATATATATTCCTTGATAATATTTATATAATAATCTAACATAATATCATTCGATAGTATTTTATTGATACTTTATTAGTAACTTTGCTATCAAATTTTAATCTGTTATTAAAATTGTAATTCGGTAGACTTAGCCAATCCTTAATTATTTTCTGCCAGGCGGGGATAAAAAAGAAGAGGGTTAAAGTAGTACCAAGGCGACACGCCTCCTCTCCTTCTCGAACGGTAAATATACCAAGACACACAACTTACCGCACTCCTCTCCTTCTCGAACGGTTCTCAAATGTTATATAAACACCCCTCTCTCACAGTCTCACTCATCCATTTCAAAACTCCAGAGAGAAATATGAGCTCCCTTCCATGGATTACGACTATCAAAACCCACAGCTACTCAGCAAGAGCTTTAAAAGTTTGTTCACACTCTTCGAACCATACACCAAGAATCAAAGTTCCACTAAAGTTGGCCACTGATGAAGGCAAGTCTCTGCTGTCGATGCTCAATAAGTATGAGGATAAAAAGTTCAAGATACATGCCGATCAATATCTTATTAGGTAATCTGATTATTATTTTTTTTCTCACCTCCCTTAATCTTCACCCACTTATATACATTTGTTTATGTTCTCCAGGGAAAGTTCGGAAGAGGTATGCCTTGAAACTTTATACCTACGCATTGTACAACAATTGAAGGAAAAGAATATAGATCTGCTCCTTCCTGGATCAAACTATTCATCTAACCTTGATGAATTGGTAGATGATATGTATGATTGTAGAGTATTCAAGGCGATTTGTGAGTTTACTGCGATAGCCTGCAATATGGCGGCGTCGAACGTATTCTTTCTCCTAGATATTAGCGTAGATAACAGAGATTTATCCGGATTTTATCATAGTGCTGTGGAATTTTGATATATTCTCCGCCAATGTATTGTTAGTGAAGAGAATGTTAAATTTGATATTGAGCATGATTATTTCAACAACAAGGAAAGGCTACCGAAGCATAAGACTCAAGATGGAATGATACCTGTTCGTGTATCAAGAAGAATGGTGTCCGCATATGTGCAGACTCATTTTGGCCAGCATCAGAAGAAGACCTATAGGTTAAAAATATATAGGTTTGCCACACTAGTTTTGGAGGGTATTACGGTAGGATTTTATCTCATGCAGAGGAACCACTTAGACAGAGACAATAGGTTTTAGTGTGTTAGTTCTGTTGGATGTATAGTTGGTTTTGATTCTCGCTTATTAAAATACTGGATATGTTTGTGAACGCAGTCTATCTGCTTAATACCCATTTGACTGCTCACTGCCTTTACTTTCCATTTGATCGACATCGGTTTGGTTTTTCCCTGTTGAAATTTCTATGTTGGCGTAGTTTGTTTTTTTATTTTTACGTTCTGCCCCTCTTTGTACCGCAGATCTTGTCGGTGCAGCAGAAAGTCACAAGGAATAGCATGCAGGTTCTTATGACTACCGAGTCTTACCAGAATCAAACTCACTCTGTTCAAAAACTATTTGCTAGGAAATGGTCTCCTCCCCTCCATTAACTCTAATCGAGACCCCCTCTTTATGAGTCAGTTTTGCGTAAACTTTTCCGTCTTCGCGGCACTAAGTTGGCCACAGCAGCACATATCATCCACAATCAAACGGTATGCACGATGTAACTATGTAGAAGCGGGCAATATAACAACACTATTCTCCTACTAGATATCTCTCATTCTTCTTGGCTATTTCCCCTTCCCTGTTACTCTCACTCTCCCCTATATCCTGTCTGTTACACAAACTCTCCATCCAAAGAACAAGCCTAAAGCTCCTAGAAACACTCTTCAATCACTTGCTCATCCAATTGAGCCCAAAGTAATTTCCACCATTTCTTAGCTCGCTTCCATGCAGCAGACCTTTTAAGTATGAGAGCATCTTAGCCTCTAGCAGATCTTTAATCTCGAACAACCAATCATGAGCAACTTGAAGATCTTCCAATGTTGTGAAGGATAGCCACGGTAAGCTCCCCTACTTTTAAGCATTTGCATCAAGTAGTGGGCTATTAAAA
This sequence comes from Limonium bicolor, assembly GCA_023374045.1. Lineage (NCBI taxonomy): Eukaryota > Viridiplantae > Streptophyta > Magnoliopsida > Caryophyllales > Plumbaginaceae > Limonium > Limonium bicolor. Next base: position 296,644,997 of record CM041776.1, on the reverse strand, counting down.
TTACCAGCTAGTGGGCTATTAAAATTACCAGCTAGTGGGCTATCATCATTCCCAATCGGTTCTGCATCATCTGCTCATACCACCCCAGTATCCAAAAGTAGTACTTATTTAGGCGGATACCAGTGGGCTAAAAAGTTCTTTCAAATCTACATCGCAACAAAACACTAGAGCAATCAATAACAGTTTAGAAAATTCCCAAAAGAGCTTTAAACCATACTCCACTTGGAACAATTATCCAAAGCCTTTTGGATGTATAGACAAATCTCTTCAAACCCATTCTTTTTCTTTTGACCTTTGCTCAGCTTGACTGCAGGAACCAAATGATCCACAACTGATTTGCAAACCACGAGCTATTCTTGGTAAAAGGAACACAGAATCAGTAGCACTTTATGATTGATGCTCAGAGTGAGAGAAGAGAGGTCAGGGAGAAAACACGAACAAATGACTACATCTTTTACGATATTGAGCATAGACCCTAAAAATCAATAAATTTAATGTTACAAACCATGAGGGGTGGTGCATCTCATAGATACTTATCCAACTATAATCCTTTAACTCATTATATTAATGAATGAATTTTTCTTCATCACGATCTAGCTTCACCGAAAGACGAGGATAGAATTCTAAACAGCCTGTCTGGATTATCCGCATGTACCTGTTGTTCACACATCCAAGTTACAATCATTCACGGTTAATAAGGTTTTTTCTTTCCAATAACACAATAAGGTTTTGTTTATACTGCACACGGCATAACTACATGCAAATTGCTACTTTTCCGTGCCCCTAAATTCTTAGGTAAATCGATGTGTAGCTGTTAGATGCATAAGAAACTGAAAATTCATGGTAGGTATGTGATTCAGAAACGGTATGAATAAGTATATATGGTATACAGGGAGATATATTTTACCCAGTGGCCGGCATCTTCAAGCACATGCATTTGAACCCCACCTCCCTCTTCAACGGCCAGCTCTTCTGCAGCATGAATTCGTTGGATGTCTTCAAGAGCCCACCGATGCAGACTCCTCTCAGCTTTTAAAAAATTCACGTGCACTCCTCGAGGAACATCTTCAACCACTTTCCTACATCACACATGACAATCACAGTTCAAAATGTGAATACCTGAAAGGAGTGCTTGAAACAGGAAACAGAGGGAAGGGAGCTATTGCACGATACACCTAATCAGCAAAGGATGACAATGTGGCACGATAAAAAACTGGGAGTACAGGAATTCACTATCCTAATAGCAGGAGATTTGCGCATTACCATAGATTTGTTTCTTCATAAGATTGATACATCTCTGATATTCCATCCAGGTCAAATCTCCAGGAATAGGAGGATGTGGAAGGCGCATCAGGTGAGCAATTGGCATTGAGGTTTGTCACTACCCACTAGCACAACATGCAAAGCATTCAAGCCAGACAACGTCAAACAACGAAGGACATTATACCACAGTACCTGAACAAATTCTTCATTTTGTAATTTTGAGATCACGAGAATAGAACCCAGATCACCTATCTCAGACGGCAATTTTGTTATTCCCAGATGCCCTTTGCAATTACTAACCAAAACTCTTATTTTTCATAACAATTTTCTTGTCTCCACAAAAAGAGTTGAATTAATCAGATTACCTGTGCCACATCAGTGGAGAATCCTTCTTGGCAGAGCACATTCACGACATCCCGTTTTGATGACACCTTATATTCCAAAATGAAGATAGATATTAAACCTTTAGTTATTATAGTTAGTCAACACGTACTTTATATAATTACACACACATACACCCATCAGTATAGCTAGGATTTAAAGCATTGTCAAGTAGGACCAAGTGACCATATCAACATCATGAACAATGTCATATCTGGAGAGAGAGAGAGAGAGAGAGAGAGGCAATGCTCACATACCTCCTTGGGCATTCTTTTCAGCAAAGATATCAGTTCAGCAGGTCGATCCTCTCCATGTAAGCCAGGTTTCGCTTTTCCAGGTGTAGAATCAAGCACCCACACCTACAACGCCAAAAAAAAATGTGCGTATTTCACACAAAAATCAATCATCTGAAAAGCAGAACTCGGCATATGCAGGGAAGGGTGGTGATTTGCTACAACGCAAAACAGATATCAACATATCATTATGATTACTGTGACGCACATAAACACTCCACATATGTATGTCTGGAATGAGTATCAGGGAACAAGCATCACTAACACTACCATTCTATAAGGTTACCTTTACAGGACGAGCTAGAGGTTTTGCAGCTTGTTCAACCATGCTTAGCACGACTGCATTATTTGTCAAGCAAGTATAAGAGAATCACGGGTTGAAAGCTACTCATAATGACAATCTACAACTCAACTCATACATTGATGAAAAGGAAAATGGAGATGTACCTTTCCCTCCAAAGCTGTGCCCAACTAAGATGCGAGGTACTAATCTAAGCTGGCCAACCTGTTGTAGAAACAAAACAAACAAGAAAAGGATAAAACAACAACCATTTCTTCTAAATTGGCAAAGAGTTCCGTAGTCATTTTTTAAGTGATGATGCAACATTTTCCGTAACATGACGTCAAATTTGAAGTTTGAGCTTCTAAAATAGACCAACTGAAGAACTCTTATAGAGACTTAATATTCAGCTAATTCATACTATAACTTATTTTGGACTCTTGTTGAAGATATGGGAAGCCAACGAGTGCATGAAAAGGCTACAACTTCCCTGCTAGCTTAAATTAGCTTTTAGCGCATTTAACTTTTTCCCTCACAAGATCAAAAGTTTAACTATTTGTTTTAATTCTTTGCAGTTCATTCCGCATCCTTTTACATCTTACTTATTTTCAATCAGCTAACACCTGTAGCCAACAGTAAATTACCCAAACCGGTGATAACAAACTATAACATCTCTCAGTTATCATTACCAACAATTCTCTACGACTGTGAAAAGAATGAACAGCTTCTGTTTCCTCTTCTTTTTCTTAAGCTCTGATATTCCAAAAGTAATCAGAGTTTCACGTTGCAAATATCAGTAACCTGCTAAACCCAGAACGAACTTTCTTCCCAATAGTACCAGGACAATTTCCTGATTACAAACAACATCTAAAACATTCAATTAAAGCAGCTTGTAAAACCTCAAATGTCAACAGTCAAAGCAAGAGTGACATACCAGTTTTAAGACATCAAGGGCTGCGGCAGCAACAGAATGCGGAGCTCGCTTCCATACTGCTGCTGACTCACCGTGACATCGTAAGTCAACTAAGAGAAACTTCACATCACAAAGTAGATCGAATTCCTCTTAAGACATTCAAACCCAAAATATCGTATGCACATGATATTTGCAAGTCTCTTCCAGATGCAAAAGTCAATAAGGCAAACAGATCAAAGCAAAATATACCTGCCATGCTGGAAATTTCTTTGCCAGCTTCCGAGCAAAGCTTCCTAAAATAAACCACCGAAATAAGATGTCATGAGCATGTCAGCAACATTTAACTCCTGATAGTATAATAGACTTTATGGACAATAAAAGTACAAGCTCTTTGGAGTGTAAGAGCCAGAATCATCTAGAAACTTTCAGCGCAACAGCTGACACACGACCCGAAATGCAGGGAGTAAATTACTCCGTGACGTCTAAATGAAAGGGAACTTAATCAACTATAAAGCTCTGAACATGAGTTCACTAGCCAAAGACATGGTAGACTTGAATAGCAAAATTCAGATGCAACTGCTGTCACATGTCAATGGTGCTTTCTACTACTTAGTTATGAACATGTACATCAGCTTCTACATATCCCTCTAACATTGTTAATTTAGCCACATTAGTGTCACATGTACATGCCACACCAGTGTAATGTTAGGAGCCCAAATCTGTAGCTTCTAGTAAGATACTAAACTGGGAACAGAAATTGCAAAAGCTTCCCACTACACCCTTCTAGTCACCCTACATTGTTGCCTCCCTGCTGCATCACCCTTTCATTTTCCAGTTATGATCCTAAGTACATGAATAGGTGCTGAGAAATCCTTTGCCGTATGACAAAGAGGAGGGACAGAGGGAGACTTTACCTCCTTCATACTCCCTACGGGAGCAAACTTATTCACTGTAGGGGTTTGCAAAGATAACACATGAGCTTTAGAATGACCCCCTCAAAAGAATTCCCCCTCCCCCCTCAACTCTCTAACTTCAGCCCAAAGCGAGTTCACAACTTAGTGTAGGATACTACAACTTCTTTTTTCTCACACTCACAAATTCAAACCTCTCAAATTCATCACCCTAACTCTCCCAAAACACGTTATGTTGTTGGATGATCAAAACTAATCAAATATGCCATGTATATATAATGGCTAAGACAAACCGTTTCCGAAAACTCAAAAAAAGACATGTCTCTTCAATTTCAACATATTAATATGTGTAACTCTCGCACTTAATAGATAAGAGAAACTTCAACAGTCTAATTCAGATGGAATTAAACGAACAATATTCAAGCCACATCAATTAACAGGATGCATATTTACTATAAAATACAAAAAGAAAAGAAGACAAGTGGGGATAATAACTCTGCACTCGTATGCACGGTCAAAACCTCAGTTCGCTCAGTCGAATATTATATCCGTTAACACTGGAGACAATTGTTTACTACCGATTCATATATTTTTGGGAAAATGCACAATATACCCCTAAAATCTTTTATAATTCACAGTATACCCCTTTTGTGAATGTATTTTTAAGAAAGGGTATATTGTGAATTGCGAAAGTTTTTAGGGGTATATCGTGAATTTTAAAAGAAAAGACATGGGCAAAAATGTCATTTTCCGGATGGGGTTAACGGCAAAGTTGACGAACGTTACGAAAAAGGGACATTTTGTTAATTTCAAAAGATTTTAGGGGTATCTTGTGACAAGGTTTCAAAAAATTGGTATATTGTAATTTACAAAAGATTTTAGGGGTATATTGTAAATTTTTCCTATATTTTTTTTTCCAACTTTTGCCACTAATGTACTATTTTGAACTAGACATAACCAATAAGCGGAAAAAAGAGTCTGAAAATTAAAAAGAATAACCAACCGCCACCTGGTTCCCAAAACAGTAAATTATAGGTTAGGTTGAAACAAACTGAAATACGAAACATATAGGCCCTGTTCTATAGCAGCTTTTGAAAAAATAGGTAGATTAATGTTACACATGTTGATCTGTGATTGCTTTATTGTTTGACAAAGTTGTACCACACAACACATGGCAGGATGCTATTTACTAACCACGGTGACCTTTATTTTTTCGCAGCATATGTTGCGTTTAGAAGTTGCAGGCGAACGGAGCCATAAGCTAAAAAAATTTCTTAAAATTCAAAAAAAAGTGTGCCCGCCACATTGAGAACCGGATGACCGTCACCCAGTACCAAACCCAGCAATGGTCACCCACTCAAGAACCTTAGCGACCATTGTCGGGTCTGGCACTGGGTGATCGTCGCCCGGTTCTAAACTTGGTAGTGGTTGTCCACATTTTTCACTGAACTTTAATACAGTTATTTAGCTAATATATTTTGTATTTCAATCTAAATTTAGTCCAACAAAGTATATTATTTACAAAAGAGAAAAAAAATTAATTAAAAAAATAACAATTCATGATTTGGACAAATTATGATTCAGGGTGTATATTACAACTTGTATATTAAAAATATCTATATAGGGCAAAATTGTCATTTACAACTGAACATACTGGATAACTGTTGAGCCTCCTAGAAATTGCTATATCATAGGTGTTGAGTGGGACAAACCCTGGAGGAGTCATTCCTTTTAATGAAGTGAAAACAACATAAAAATTGACAGTGTTGACGATTGAAAAACAATGTTAGGGGTTATTTTTACTAGAATTAATAGAGCACTTGGCACTTACCTATCTATTTGGCCACAATAAAAAATTTCTTAATTCTCTATAGAGCAGGTGATATTGTGACAAAAGTCGGCATGTAGTTTGGTTTATCTAAAAAAAAATTGGGAAAACAATGAGAAAGATATGACGGGCAGTCACCTATGTACGGGCAGTACATAGATTGACATTTCTTCCATCACTCATTGTCATTTGCACCTATCTTCAATAAGCATCCTCAGAAGTTTTACATTCCAGTTATCTTTCCTCTGGAAATATTTTGCTTCAAATACTTTTCAATGGGCATAAAAATATGACCAGTTAACTAAATAGAAACAAAAAACATGGAGATGCATAGTTATGACTATATTACGTACAGCGGTGGCTCTATTGACTCGTAATTTATGGTTCCTTGGAGCAAGAATCGTATCATTCCCAATTACAAGAATCCACTCGATAATAACCAATATAATAACACATCTCTCTATTGAAGTTAGCACCTCTATCACTGATATTAAACAGAGTCTTACCCCAGTTTTTCCTGCAACCAAGAATCCCATGAACAAGAACAGCTGTGGGAGGCTCAGGTACCGACTTCTCCATGAAAGAACTCCACTTCACCTGCATACAAAATAAAACTATTGTACCCCTAATATATAAGAAAACTCCATTAAGGACTTCAGCAAATAAAGACAGATAAAAGTGAATTTTAAGTAAACAGAGATATTAAAAATCAACAAGACTTGCACTACAAATGAAGCAGATATCAGACGTCATCACAAGGAAAATTTTGAGGGGAGGGGTGAGCAGCTTAATATATTCTGAAGGTCATCATGAGAAAAGGATGATGAAATGATGAGACTAAACTATAAAGTTTCAAATTGACCATCAATATGAGCAAATTTTAAGCATCAATTCAACATGTCAAGCACTCAACCTAAACATCAATACTCTTCACTGTTTATAATCAGGCGTTGACAAGGCCAGTAAACATCATACATGACCATGCATGAGGCAACCACAGCAATCGATTATCAACACTAGACTAAGGTATAGATCAAGGGGTGTTCATAGAAAAAGACAACTGTCAAACACACAACCAGTATCTCTTGGAACAATCCTTCTTCAGCTTCTTTTCTAGCTAGTATGAGATTGAGAACCTTTAGACCGCTCAAAATATTTTAAGCCTGGCACATTCTTGATCTATCTACTTCTCAATATGCATAAGTATGTAAATTGCGAGAGAGACAGAGAGGTACTAATAGAGATGAGCTGGTCAACATCCCAGAACTGAATAGAGTTTATTTTCACATTACCAATGTGATTGAATCACGTCCAATCCCAATAATATGTCATTAGATCTTCTAAAAAGCAAGGAGCTAGAGCAAACAAAATGCATCCAATATGTAAAGTTTAAAATATGAAGTATAGATAGCAAAAACTTCGTAGAAAAAAGCTAATGGATCCTTTCTTGGCTTGTTAATTAACTGAACTTAAAGCTCAAAAATAATTAGACTTTACAATTAAGTTCTAAATTACATCAAAAGTGCTCATTAAACTTCACTCGATTTCCTATCAAATAAAAACAAAATTAAATGAACTAGAGATACTGGTTAAGGGGCACACAAAAATAACGATAGTCATATGACAAATGCTGAAAAAAATAGTTTAGATCCAGGATTAATAATTTTAACAGATGATGACTTACAAGTGCTCCTTGAACAAGTTCATAAGCCTGCACATGTACAAAACATTATTCAATTAAGAGTAGTTCCATCAGAGAGAGACAACTGAAACAAGAAACCAAGGACACTATCTAGTACATAACCTCTGTACGAACATATTAATAAACAATCACAGCAGTATCAAAGCTATGAGAAGTTTAAATACTTAACAAATTGGAAAATGCCAAGCATTGCTAAATATAGACCTGCTGAGACTGAGAACAAAACTTTTTATGCTAGAATAATATATAAAACCTAGCTACAACCAACCAAAAGTTCTTAAATACCAAGATTTTGGATGGCTTGCCAGCATCAACACTACGCGGAAGCCTCTCATCCACTAATGCCATGCTCACGCTGAACTTGCTAGTTAACCTTCTTGAGTGTCTTAGTGATGTGGGATAAGTGTAGCGGATGCCATCCTAAACATTGGTAAAAACACTAACATCAGCAACAATTTACAACAGCAGTCCATTACCAGCTCTGGCGTCACAATACAGCAGATGAATACTCTTTCAAGGGTGAAGAATCAAAAATAAAAGTAAAAGGTAGTCTGACTAGGTAGAAACAAGCTTAAATATGTGCACTGGAAACTCATCGACGCTTTGGTGAAATGATAAAAAGGATCAATCTGAAATAGTATGGTTGTATAAAGAAGCAACAATATTGGACAGAGCACGCTTTAACAGCACAATACTTGACAATATACATCATCATATGGAAGGAACTTATAATTGTCTATAATCTAGAAACATGCCCAACAGAAAGAAATTGGACAAGCCAGCTTGAGTAGTGCATCTCCTTCAAACGCATATAGGATAGCCTAGATAGTGTCATATATCTTACTTTTCTTACTGAGCAGAAAAGGCATGTTCAAACCCATCCAATGGTCATAACAGTAGCCGGAGAGCTGTCTATGTCAGATATGGTAATGTTGGAGCATAGCCAAAGCATGGTTTTGAAAATGTAACAAAACTGTGATCAAATGATCATAACAGTAGCAGCAAAGCTGCCAATAATCAGATATGGTAATGTTGGAGCATAGCAAAAAGCATGTTTTTTAAAATGTAATAAAATTGTGATCCAATGGTCATAACAGTAGCAGAAAAGCTGTCAATGATCAAATATGGTAATGTTGGAACATAGCCAAAGCATGCTATTGAAAATATAATAAAACTGTGCACAATTGGCCATGTGGATGGCAAGTTTACGCCAGCATTGTTGTATGAAGTGAGAAGTAATAAGAAGATAGAAATTCAAATAGCATCACATTACCTATCTTGTAGACATTATGAAAATAAGATGGAATAGGATAGTAGAAAGATCGAAGACTAAGGTGAACCCTTGAAGGCAGATAAAAAAAAAGACCCTTTAACTTCTGAAAACATCATACATAAAATTATTAATCACTAGCCTTAGAGCTTAAATCCCTTGGATATATGTATTTGAAGCTTGAATAACGGATTGCATGACGTCTTTCTTAATCAGTGTCACTAATTCTGCTCAAACAAAAAAGTGATGTCTATCACTTCATTAACATAAGGATGCTGATCAATTTGGAAGGGCTACTGTAGTATGTGGTTACTGCTCACAACTCTGAAACACTTTTCTTTATGCCAAGAGTTTCCTTTGAGCAATCCATTGCTCATTATAATACAAAAGAGAAATTAGACTGTCACTAAAAGGGCCTTTGTTGGGTTATTTCCAGGCGTGAAGTCTAGAATGTACATTGACCTCGCTTCTTTCTGGATAAGTACTCACAAATGTTTCGCTTCATCACTCCAGACATATAGTCGATAACAACTAAGGGGGCAGAATTAAGATTGCAGCACAAACAAATTCAAGCACATGGTAAACAGCATTGTCAAACACACATTCCAGCTAAGGATATCATTAACCTAAAAAATTCAGTGTCACAGAATTTCCTTCCTCCACAGTACAAACTATGGGGCATAATTAGAGTTATATTGATCCCAAGTCAAAATTTACAGCATAAGACCTCCCCCGCCCTTCCACTAACAACACAAAGGTAAATGGCAGGATGAGTGTACATTCCGAAATTGACGGTAACAATTCCGTGAAAGATATTAACTATTGCGTAGGGGTGATGAGTTCGCGAAAAGTAAAAACAGAAAACGAAAAATCAAGTAAAAGCAGAAAGATTGGGGAAAAAAGATTTGGAGAATCAAACCTGAAAAGGCATCAGCGAAATAGGAGTTGGTGTCAACCGGGTAGAACGCAAAGACAATTTCCTTTCTACATCTAGGATAAGCGAGGAGCTGCTGCAGCGAGTCACCAGCGGCCCAGACACCGACGCCATTTTCACGTTTCAGATGACAGGACCGGTTTACTTTTTCACTAAAGGCCGTGAAATTGAGTTAACAGCTGCTGCGGTCGAGTTGTAAGAGGATGGAGGCGAGGTAGGAAGGAAGAAAGGAGAAGGCGGAGACACCGAGACAGGGGAAAGGCTGTCTTTTTCACGCCACTTCAACAACTGTTTTTTCTCTTGCCTTTATTTTCTTCTCGTCCAGAGAACATGCCAAGTGGGCGCATACAAGAGCAATTCACGTGCGTACAAGCTTGAAAAGAAAGATGATGACGGTGATAGTATAAATCGGTCAAAGAGATGCATGCATGATGACATTGATGTCCAAAAAGAGATGCATGCTGACGTTCATAATAAAACTCCAGATTTAAATCTGGATTTCGCACTTGGGAAAAAATGTAGTACTGCAATAGGAGCGGGCGTTGGATGCACGGCCGGAGCCAGAAATACGAGTTGAGGGGTTAAAGACAGAATTATACTACCTCCGTCCTAGTTTGATTGTCTTGTTTGTTTTTTGACACGTTTTTCCACTTCAATATTAAACATATTAGATAAATTAATTTTACAAAATTAATTTTTGTAATGTATAGTTTATCACTAAGGAATCTACTATAAAACTTAGATTTATAAAATTATATCATCTTATATGTTAAATATTAAAGTCAAACGACATATCCAAATAGTAAACAGGACGGTCAAGAAGGGACGGAGGGAGTAAAAAATTAGGGGGCGTTTTTATTAAATTTTTTTAAAAAAAAAAAATTTACACTACAAATTTATGTAATTTAATAAAGTTAGGGGATGTTTTGCTCCCACCAGGCCTCCGCCACTCGCAAGTGTTAGCTTTCCCAGGACCTGGATTTAATAACAACCATCACATTATAGGGTATACTAACTTAGTCCTGTTTTCATCTAGGTGTTCCGATGTTTTTCCAATTTAATATTGTTGATATTGAATTAGAATAAAATAAATTTTTATAATATACTTTTTTTATAAAATTTCAATTATAATATTTAGATTTATAAAATTAATTATTTTATTTTATTAAATATTAAAATCAAACGTAAACGGGAAGGTGGTGGGAGTAAGTATGAAATATAAAGGGGCATATTGTATCCTGATTTTTAGAACAAATAAAAACTTATTGATGCTAATTTTGTGGGAAATATATTTATTAAAACGAAACTACGCAAATTCAAATTCAAAGAAAGATCACCGTCATCAACCTATATCGTCATCCTCTTCCATTGTTTCGGTGCACTCTGCTCTCTGTTTTTTTTTTTTTTCCTTATCTGCGAGTGAATCAATTTTCTTCTATTACTTCAAACTGGTGCGCCTCTGTACGGCAAGTGTTTCAATTTGCTTGCAGTGCTTCAAGTCTTACCATCGCATCAAGTCAATCCAGAAATGAATCCAGAGCCAGTCAATATCAAACATCTCAAAGAAGACGTTGCTAACTGGTGCGCCTCCTTCAAACTGGTGAGCTGTCACAAACATCGGAACTCCAGAATATTTGACTGATTATTTTAATTAGTATTATCTTGTAGTGGGTGGTTATTAAATTAGGGTAGTTTATATTTAGTGGGTAATTTATTTCTATAATTAATTTCAGCATTATTATTCTGAATTCTTAATCCCTATATATAAGATAGCTAGCATTGTAATCGTTAACCAGTTATTAATCAAATCACTTTTATTTCCTATCAGTTACAATTACCGTATTGTTACATTGGTGCTTTCAATGTCCGGACTCCATGGCTGACGGCGCCAGACTGAAGACAATCGAAGATGCCCCGCGCAATGCCTTCGACCAAATCAGCAACCTCACTAACCAGTTCGCTCAACTCCAAGCCTCCATCTTCGCCAAACAGTTCACCCAACATGCGCCACCACAGTCCCCCCATCGCCACCACTTACTCTCTGAAGCAGAAAAAATCTCTCTTTCCTCTTCGTTTCAGCAACCTACCGCAATGGCACCAAAGACAGCCGAGACGCAGCCAGCGAAGAAGAAGCCCTAAGATAGCCCCCGCCGAGAAGAAGCCAAAGGCGGGAAAGAAGCTCCCAAAGGAGGCAGGTGCTGCTGCTGGGACGAGAAGAAGACAAGGATGAAGAAGTGTGTCGAAACCTGCAAGATCTACATCTTTAAAGTCCTGCAGCCGGTCCACCATGATATTGGTATCTCCAGCAAGGCTGTGGGGATTATGAATTCCTCCACTCAATCTACTTCTCTGCGGCCGGCATTCAACAAGCTTTCCCCAACAGAAGCATTAGTTCGCCGTGGGAAGGGGCTTTGCTATAATTGCGATGAACGCTTTGTTCTGGGACACCGGTGCAAAGGGGCACTCATGATGTGTTTGATCACCGACGAGCCATCACCGGATCATGCGGAATTCTTCGATCCAATCGGCATTCCATCCCAGGAAGAGTACATCCCACCGCCCCGAATTCCTAATCTTCCGCCTTGACAAGTCGGTTTTTGAAGGCCGGGGCAATGTCACGAACATGGAACTCCATAATATTTGACTGATTATTTTAATTAGTATTATCTTGTAGTGGGTGATTATTAAATTAGTGGGTAGTTTATATTTAGTAGGTAGTTTATTTCTATAATTAATTTCAGTATTATTATTCTGAATTCTTAATCCCTATATATAACATAGTTGCGCCTCTGCAAATCTTACGATAGCATTTGTTGCTTCCAGTGTTTCAATTTTCTTCTATCCGCCTTAATCCATGTGCAGCCTTACTATTTAGGCTTACATGCCTGGCGTTGGGGTTTGGCAACCTTACCTTTTTTTAAAAAGAAACATATATTATGATGTTGTCTGCGCCTTTGATCCTTCTCTTGTTTTGTTGTTACCATCGGTGCTTCTGTTCAGCATATATAAGCCATTCCAAACATAGGATTAGAGATTTAAGGAAGGATTAGGTGCAAGACAAGCATACGGCTTCAGTGATCGAAAGGATGCACACAAATACGTGCATTATCTTCAGTAATATACATATATCCAGCATCACGTTTGTGCATAGAAAAAATTAATCTAAGAGAGTCATGATCATTCCACATATTATAATGAGAAAAATGCATCATAAGCAGACATGTAGGAAGAGCTACCTGCTGAGTCAAGATCTGATGTTATTGTGCCAAGCTTCACAGCAAGAGGGTATCCTGACTCGTTATAATATTCAACAGCATGATACTTACCACCACTTCCATTCAAATTTCTCGTTCAACAGAGGATCATTCCGTGAGAACTGGATAGAATGTACTCCATGTATGTTGCATCTTAAGGACATAATGATCAACCTAGAACAACTTCTTGTAACCACAATTTTTACTTTCTGATACACTCTCCTTTTACTTTCTTAGTCCTAGGAGTGGCCTGATCAATAGTGTCCACCTAGACCTGTCAAACGGATTATCCGTTTAGATTTTGGGTTATATTTATTTGGGTCAATATCCGTTCGGGTAATTAGATTTTTGGGTCGCTTCGGGTTTGGGTCATTCAAGTTTGGATCAAATCGGGTTCGGGTTGTAACAGTATCGATTAGATTCAGGTTTCGATTATTTCAGGTCATGGTTAAATTTTTTAAAAAAATTATTAAATAAATATATACCTAATTTCTATAAGAATATACTACACACAGATCACAAAAAAGTCAATACCATGTATATTTTGAATTTTATACGGATATAATAAGGATCAATCAAGCTTTTTTTTCTTACTTCCTCAGGCAATTCACGTTCAGGACAATTTATGGTCACTATTATTTCATGTTATTCGAGTTTGACTAATGTTAATTACTATTATTTCGGGTCATTTCAGGTTCGGTACAGATTTAGGTTATAAATTTTTCAGATCATTCGAGTTTGGGTCATTTTGGATTTTACCCAATTAGATTTCGGGTTTATTATATATATATTTAAATATTTTCAGGTTTCGGTCAGGTTTCAAATTCAGGTCAAACGGGCGGGTCTTCAGGTTGGGTCAAATTTTGACAGCTCTATGTCCACCTCATATAAATGAAAAGCCGAAATAAACGGGTGATGAGTTGGGTCAAACTAAAGTTGATCAATTCCAACCTGGTTCGGCTAGTGACCCGGCCCTGTATGAGAAAACAATAAACCTGTATTTTGTATTGATAAGGAAATTGTACAGAGTATAACTGATATCTCTTCCCTCTATATCACTATAAGTGCCAGCTATATATATATGGTCTCTTGTAACGGTACAGTAGATAACATAGTACATTATATGAGTATATTCTAACACACCCTCTCAAAACAAGAGATCTTTGATATGAGCTTTGTGTTAAATGTAACCCAATCTGGTGTAGTATGTCTCTATAATCTTTGCCATTGAGGGTCTTTGTTAGAAAATTTGAAATTTGATGGCGGTTTGAGATGTGACGAACACTAATCAGGCCTTTTGAAATTTCTATTAGACATAATGCACATCGATCTTGATGAGTTCTTTTCTTTGATGATGAACCGGGCTTTTGGCTATGTATATTGCTGACTTGTTGTCTCATGTGATTGGAATTGGCTCTACATCATGTACACCAAACTTATGTATCAGCCTGTTGAGCCTAATTCTGCTATCACTATCCTCATTGCACGATACTCTGCTTCAGCTGACGAAAGAGACACACTTGCTTGTTTCTTCGATTTCCATGAGATGAGTGTTCTTCTTAAAAAGAAATAAAAACCAGAATCGGATTTTCTCATCCGGCTCAGGCACATACTTCGAGAGGGAGATGAACTTCCTCACATACTCATCAACGCTCATCTCCCTAGTCTGACGGAGCCTCCCATACTCCACAATCTTCTGGTCACAAAACACGTTAGGGTAGAACTGTTTGTTGAAGCTGTCTATGAACTGCTCCCAAGTCCACCGGTGGGGGTGCTTTTCCCTTCCACCGACTTCCACCATTCCTTAGCCTCTTCCTAGGACATGAAGGTGGCAAAGTCCACCTTTTGCTCAGTGGCTCGCCTCCTGTGGATCGCCACTGGCATCAAAAGAGGGGAGCTTCAGCTTCAAAAACTCCTACATCGTCTTAACATTCATGTCGCCACTACTGCCAGCTCCAGCTGTTGGCACTGCAGCTGCACCCACAGTCTGCAGTACCTGGGTGACCACATGCTACGCTATACTAGCGATGTCCCCCTGTGAAGGGTCGCCCTGAGGAACAACTCTGCGTGGCGGCATACAGAGAATGCAAACATCAAACTGATCAAAAACCAACAAAACACTCTGAATAGCAGACCACACTGAAACCCAATCATGCAAACACACCCACAACACCAAAGAAAGCCTAACTGACTCTGGTACCACTAAATGTAATGACCCCAAAACCGGAGTTCTAAGGCTGTTACACGCCACACTATACTACTTAAGATACGCAATGCTCTAATCCGTAAAACTCATAAACCAAGAAATAAATATCTTTTGTATTAAATAAACCCAACATTTACAAAGATTATGAAACCAAAAAAAATACAAAGTAGGATCCATGCCTGAAGGCTACAAAGTACTGAATACCCGTAGTGAAATGCATAAACAAAAGGAAAAGCAAAGTAAGTTGAATCT
Organism: Limonium bicolor; assembly: GCA_023374045.1. NCBI lineage: Eukaryota > Viridiplantae > Streptophyta > Magnoliopsida > Caryophyllales > Plumbaginaceae > Limonium > Limonium bicolor. Next base: position 296,629,510 of record CM041776.1, on the reverse strand, counting down.
CTAAGCTAATAAGCCATCCAACATCTAATCAATATGCATTGTTAATGTTTTGTGGAAAGGAGTGAGCAACCACAGCTCAGCAGAAAGCAACCGTCATCAATGAGGCCGCTCAAAACATTGAAAAACAGAAGACGGGAACATAACCATAATATATTATAGAAGCTTTCATAAACAAAAGGAGGAGAGAAGAGTCTCATCAACATAATGGAACTCGAGTGTTCCCAAATCAGAACATAATCAGAAGCTTCACAAACATAACGAGACATTACTACCAAGCACACACATATACAGAAAGGGTCGAAAACTCATGGATCACAAGATCCCTTGACAACACAGAAATGATCCGAACACCAAAGGGTATGTCGACCCCTAGAACAGAAACGCGAATGACCCGAACACATACATAAACGACGTCTAAGTAGCATGCTGCGAGATAGCCCAACCCAGCCATCCACGACTCAGAAGCTAAGTAACTAGGTCCTAAAGCATAAATTCACACTTCCAGAACTTATATGCGTTCAAACATGCCCAAAACATGGAAAATAGCTTATACACATACATGTTTGGACGGATGTCCGGACACGCACAAAACTTCGAAAAAACTGAGCGCCCAAACACACTGTTCGAACATACATGTCCGGACGAACGTTCGGATACGACAAAAATCAGAATGCAGAAGCAGCAGAATCGCATGAAAATGTTCACAATCAATTGTCCAAAAACACACACAATTCAAGAGCAAATCCACAAGAACCATGGGGTTTTAGCAGTCAGAAACGCACCCAAAACAATGCAAAAACATTACACAAAACCATACTCAATCAAGCACTAGAAACCTTGCAAATCCACCCTTCCCCAGGGTGTACCACCACACCGAATCAAATCACCACCTACCTCAATCGAAGCGTAGAAAATCCCCGAATAAACAGTAGAGGCAACGCCCAACATCCCACAGATTAACGCAACCAACAGCAGCCAGTGAATGCAACAATTTACAACCCCAAAATCAGAAAAGGAAGGAGAATACAACTATTTCAAAACCGACAACCAAATCCACGATTCGAACCTGAAACTTGAGAGAGGAGCACACCGTAGAGAAGGGAGCAACAATTCGACACAAACAGCAACACAATTCCACAGCAGAAGAAGAAGAAGAAAACTAGAAGGAGAAGGAAGGAACACAACACGCTTTGAAACACAATGTAACTGGCATCGTGAGAAAAGCTGAACGGAAAAGAAAGAAAAGGAATTTCCGATATTCCTTAATAAATCTTACTCCCTCCGTTAATTAATAACTGTCGTTTTAGGTAGTGATTCTTGTTCAAAATATCTGTCATTCTAGCTTTTTGACACATCTTTTTCCACTTTTAACCCTACCATTCAATACAAAAGTAATTATTATCTAGATGGAAAAGTAAAAAGTAGGGATACATACGTCATTTTTCTACTTTCCTTAATAAGTGTGCAAGTTTCTAGAATGACAGATATTGTTGAACGGATGGAATATTACCCTAATTAAAGAAGGTAAGGACCTCCTTGCCCCATCTTCTTCTCTAATCCACACGTGTCCCAACTGACATAACATAATCCAACTTAAGAAATGATAGAATGCGATTCCGATTTAGAACAAGATATAGAAAATTAGAAACATAATCCGACTTAAAGAAATATCTTGGGATACAACAACCGTAGTAGTGGCATTTCATGAATTTATGGTAACATTCAAGCAAGAATCTTCCTAGTTTCAACCACCTGACACATTTATTAGGATACTTGGCTTGAAATCCGCACAAAGATAATATTATCATATTTGCTCCCTCCCCTACTTTCTCGCCAACGGTTGAGTTTTTACTGGTCGTAGATGATATCAACCCTAATGGGTAACACCGGTAATCTTTTGATCAACCTTCGTCGACTAGATTTTTAGACTTAACCATACAAAATAGTTCTTGCTCTCTATTTTTGTTCACACACTCAAATTAAACTCCTTAATCAAAGAGCTAATTCAAACCCAGCCAACGCTCCACCCAACCAATATTATTATGAGTGTATTAATTGTAGTTGCATTTAAAATATATATATTTATCTATGATCTAGATAAAAAATATAAAAATGTGATGTTGAACAACGGACAAAAACTCTCGAGTAAGAGTAATTTTATATAAAGTCTTCCTTATGGTTTCACAACTATTTATTCGATCAAATAGTCCACATAAATAAAAAAAATAAGAAATCTAAAAACAATATATGAGCTCATTCCTTAATAAATACTATAAAGTTTTATAAAAAATTCGGAGTATCAGAGAATGTTAATAACATGTTTTTAGTAATATTTCGGGTATGGACCCCAGAGTGAATCATCTGGTGTATCCTCCAACTCATGTCCACCGACCTCGTAATTATAGTAATCGTTGGAGCCTAGAATACTGACGTCGCTGTTGACTCCCATATCCATCCACATTCCAGGAGACAACGGGGACTCGTGAATCGCTTGAATCTCCCCAGGGCTCAACCCTACAGTATATGGGCCGGACCCACTTCCCTCACCTTCTTCGGCAACAGAACCAGCCGCCGCCGCGATGCGGGGTTGATCATGAGTGGACGAGGAGGCAGCAAACCGATTGGCGGACTCTTGAGCCGCGACTCTAATATCATCAGGATTGGAGCTAAATGGCTGTGCCAAAGTACTGGAAAGCTGGGGGTAGTTGAGCGGTGCATTGTGTCCACGAAAATAGTAAGCGGCGGAGTCGTAAGCAGCCGCAGCCATCTCCGGCGTCTCGAAGCTCCCTAACCAAATACGTGTCTTGGTTCCCGGCTCACGGATTTCCGATACCCACTTCCCCCACTTTCTCTTCCTCACTCCGCGGTAAGGCGAGGCGGTACCCCCGCTCTCACCACGACGAGGGAGACTCCCGTCCATATCTGCACTGATATATAGTACTGTTTTATCGTAAATTAGGAAGTGTTTAGAAGACAAGAGGTTGGAAGATGAGATATACAAAATGTGATTAGTCGACATATATATATATATATAGGATCAGAATTGCAAAGGTTGGTGATTAACATGACATTGTACTTCAAGGTAGTGATCATTATCAATGTCGTCAGGGCACGGAGATAGGAGAGCAAAGAAGAAGACGGTGAGGTTTCCATGAAGTTTCCTAAAAGTGATTCAACGAAGCAAAAATGGGAGAGTAAATGGAGGAAAATATCAGAAGGAGAAGTGGAGAGCAGCTAAGCTCAGATAGAGTGATTATGCTTTATAAGGCAGGGTGGAGAGGTGATAATATTCTATGATTATTTCTCGTCGGAAAGATCATGAATTTAACCAATAAGGAAGTAGCACTTCGATTCAAAGAGGCAGGATCTCTTTTGATTAGTTGATGTTCAATGAGAATTCAGAATTTTATTTGGTAGATTGGTGCTCACTGTACTGTAATCTAACATCTGACGGAGAAATAGAAGGTTATTGGTTGAAGGAAGGAGGAGGGAGCAAGGTGGGGTACGGGAAGACGCGGTTCAAATTATTTATTAATATAGTGTACCCATTAATATTTTTATGAAGAAACAGATTTTACTATTAGAGGGAGCACAAATAATAAAGAGGTAAATAAATTAGAATATATACTGAAAAAGTGAAAGAGATGATAGAGAGTGGCACGATCGATATAGCTTTCATCATTTTTGACGACCTCTTCGGGGCGGCATTCTTTTTGTTTTGGTTTTCATGGAAGGAGAGGAGAGTCGCCATTAGGTGAGATCTTGGATCCGAGTTTGAGTTTAAGAATATGAAGTTTATGGAATCACACACATCTTCACTGTACCCCATGATTAATCCCTCTGTGGGATGTAGAGCCCAATCTGGCCCGGTATTTGACTCGACCCGCCCGAAAAAAAGTCCGAAGAATCAGGTTTGAAAAAAAAAAATCGGACGGACTTGGACAAGAAAAGTAGATCTGAATTAAAAATCGGATCAAGTTAGGTAAAACCCGGCCCAACCCATATATATTTAATGTAATTTTTATATAATATATATATAATTTTTTATTTAGAATATTAATTATTTAATATTTTATGTTGAATTTTCTTATTTATTTAAACTTTTATTTATAACTTTATTATTTATTCAAATTTTTATTTATTAAAAAATAAAAAACTGGGTCGAGCGGCCGGGTAGCGACAGAGCCACGAAAAAACCGGGCTTGACCCGGCCGAACCCGAAAAATAAAAAACCGGGTCTGAACATTAGAAATAGGCCCGACAGATCTAAAATTCTTTCCACACCTGAACCGAACCTGGCCCCGCCTATTTGATCAGCTCTAGTGGAATTGAGTTATTTTAAGAAAAACAAAACTATTGAGGTATATTGGCTTCATTTATATGTTTTTGGGCAGAAAGCATCAGAGAATACACCATAGGAGCTACAGTGTCAATATCCACCTAGGTGAAATATCCGATCCAAATAAAGTAATGAAAATTTGAAATAAACAGGTCAAGGCTCTATTCGGCATGGCTGTTTTATGGTTGTTTTGGTCTGACTGTTTTGTGGTTGTTTTATATGTGGCAGTATATTATTGGAGTAGAATGTAGGACCCACGCGGGGACTACCCCTTTATACCACCTTTATACCTGCGCTAAACGTAGCCCAAGAGTCGGGTCAGACCTCACCCCAATCTGACCTGATCTATCACTTCTTTATTATCCGTTTACCACCTGTTTATGGTCTAATCTTAACATTACAAAATATAATAGAATTACCCTTAGAATTTTCTAAGAATTATTACACTCAAAGTCATAGAATCTTCAAAACGAATTATACTTTTATTCCAAAATGTACTATAAATGTACATTCAAACGTATATTCAAGAATTTATTAAATTATACAAAAAATATTTTCATTATTTTATCACCTGATCCACTCGAATCACCCGTGGGTAATGTCAATTGGAAAATGGGTAATCGGTCGAGTTCCGGTGGAGTAATGGAACCGAATGATGGATGTTGAAACACCCCAACCCGAAATCCAACAACCTGAACGACGATCGCTCCCAATAAAACTTAAACTGCAGCGGAATAAATTACAACAACCAGGCGGTATTACAATGCCGTTAGCCACCCATGTGACTAACAAGGCTAACTCCAAATATAACTTACAAATGTCACGGTCTGAATACGAATACAATCCCGAGATATTAGGAATCAAACTCAAAGGTACAATAATCAAGTAAACAATAGCTGATAATAAACTCCCACAGCTTAGTCTACCCCGCCTACGCTCGGTCGGGTAATCTCTTCAACTTCAGGTACCTGAAAAGTGGGGTGCCCCGAAGGGCTCAGCAAACAACACTGGTATGAAAAGTGTGCAGCCCACAAGCTACTGGGCCACACCGACTACTTTGTCGAATACATGCAGATCATTTTTTTTGTAAAACTGTAAACAAGCAACATAACATAATCATAACAAGTATCCATACTAGGACAACAATGTCACACAGAACAAGACTTCAGAAGGTCAAGTTAGATGTACTGTAACTGCTTGATAGTAGTCAGATCCACATAATGGGACTAACATGTATAAAAGAGTACATTAATACAGTGGAGGTATAGTGACCTCGTTAAACTCTATCTTCATAGAGTAAATTGGTCGGGTATGATAAACCCTTAGACGAGATGGGACTCTCGTATAAGTAGGTGGGTAATAATTCCCTCAGAAGTTAACTCTAGTACTAAAAGAGGTGGGTATCGTACCCTCGAGAGAAATGCAGTCTTTCTCCCAACTTAAAAATGTCCTGGTACGGTCCCGGTGAGTGAACATAGAGTGCACCCAAAACTTCCGTCGCGACGTATATTCAAATAGGAGTCGACCTGAGACAGGTACAACTCCTGTAGCATGCATGGCCAGATCCATCTGGGCTCTCGCTTCTTGTATAGTATAGAATTGTTAGGTGTCCACAAGGACGTATAACAAGAACACAATGGTATTGCGGTTCACGATTAGGAAAACGACGTTGTTGTAAGGAAGTTAGTGAGAAACTTGAGTACAAGTCTCGGAAATAAAACGTAGGTATTTAATCCACTGGTAATGTAGTGTTGTATGCGTGGAACATACACGTTACAGTTAGTATCATCACGCACATAAGTAACACAACAGTGCACAAGAGTAATACAACATTTTACATACAATTATCTTGGTCGTTAATTCAAACAACAGGTAGCACACAAGCCGGTGTAATCCGGTAGCAAACAGGCTACAAGAATCCCATATCGTTCACCGTAGATTGCAAGTGTATATATCCTGGTCAACGCCTGGTCAAATATAGTCCTAGAATAGGATTAACTGAGAGTGTTAATTTATGTTACTCTCGTATAATAATTTTATTGGATCATGAAACGATTTCGTATTCATGTGAGGTTTATTTCTTTATACTTAGATAGTTTCTTTAACCTCTTAACCTTATTAATAATTAAGGTATTTATATATTTCCAAATCATGTAGTCTTAATTTATAAAACTTATATTGTGTGGTAATTTCTTTTAATTTCCTTATGATTTAATATATAACTTATTTTGTTATTCCCTTTGATTTATTTTTAAATCCTATAATGTATATATATATATATTCATGTACTATTTATGTTACATGTTTATAATTGTCTAAATGATACAACAACTTTATAATTTCTCAAATATATTCATATGTCACACATGGACGTAATATTCTTACCATTTTTTTATTATTCTCCACTTAACCACAATAATATTAATTGGTTATAATTAAATTCCTTATAACTATATAACCCATAGTTTTAATTCCATAATCCCTTTAGTCAAAATTCTTTTTCTAATTCCTCCAAATATCCACATAGGACCTATACTTATTTAAACTCAAATACTTACCCTTATTTTTCGGTTATTTACAAAACCACCACAATAATTCATAAACCTTACATTTTAACTCTAACCTCATTATATTATATAGTTTTAATTCCTTATTTAATTATATAACAAAACCACCACTAACATTTCGGTATATACCATTTGAACCTTATAACTTTTCGAAAATTACATTTTGGCCCCACAAACTTTCGGCCTTAATATATATTTTATAATTACAATTTAACCCCAAAAATCTTATAACCTTTACATAATAACATAACCTATAGTTTTAATATTAATTTCCTTTAATTGCCGAAATGTATACATATAGTTCCTTAAATTACAAATCTAACCCCAAGTATTTCGGATTTAACATAAACTTTCCATAAATTACATTTTCTCCCCAAAAACTTTATAATAGTTACTTAATAACTTATAAACTATAGTTTAATACTTAATTCTTCTAAATTTCAGAAGAGTACTTATAATTCCTCTAATTATGGATTCGCCCCACACTAAACTCCAAGTTTTCATATAAACTTTTATAAATTACAAAATAGCCCCAAACTTTATAAATTGCTAATTTAGCACTTGTTTAATTTAACTAAAATTCATAATCTCAATTTCTACCCTTATATTATATTTATGCCAAGAACTTCTATACTCTCGGTTTTCACTAATATACACCAATCTTTTCAAAATTTACAATTTAGCCACATAACTTAATAAACTAGCCATTTAAGCACTAGTAAATATTTTTAAATCACCAAACTTTATAATATAACTTTATATACATATGTAGCTCATTAAAACCTATTTTTCACCAAAGCAATTCGGCCATAATTATATGATACCATATAGTATATAAAAGTTGATTTATAAGTCATAATAATTATACATAAATACATATGAGTCATATAACCCATGTAAAAATTATTGTAATGTCTTAGATTGATTTTTAGCTCAAATGGAGCATATTTTCCCTAGACAATTCGACATGAACAAGTATATAACATAGGTCATTTTGTAACACTAAAATGTGTCTTAAGGTAATAATCTTACCATATATGTTATAAATTATATTTTTGGTATGTATAACTATATAGTTTTGGTTTTAGATACCTAAGAAGGTGTACATAATTTTGTACAATTTTTAAGAGCTTAAACAAGCTTAAAACAATATAGATTTGCTTAGTAAACTTACTCTTAATAAAGGATGATTAAGCACTTGAACTCTCTTGAATTCCCAAGCTTCCTCCAATGGAAATTGATGTTCCACTTCGGTTTTTATGCAAGAGAGGAAGAGGTTTAGGAGTTAGATCTTAACAAAGACCTTAAGTAGATTTATAAGTAGTTTTCCAAGGATTTACCTTGGGTATTTTACCTTATATTTTCGGCACTTCTAGGATGGATGGAGAACCAATTTTCCTTCATGAAATTGATGAAGAAAAGATCTTTAGAATATGTAGGATTTTCGGATACATATATAATGTGTCTTAAGGATTTTCAAGCATGAAAAATACCTTAAGATGATTTTGGATGCTCCTTGGATTAATGTTGATTTAAGACACTTCCTTGGAGTACAAATGAATGCCGAAAAGTTGTATTGATGCTAGGAAGATTCTTGCTTCAAGACTTGATGAGAAATGCTAGGAAATTACCATAGAAATGAAGATAGAAGTTAAACCTTCATTAATGGACTTAAGAGCTTCAAAGGAAGAAGGTGAAAGGAGAAGAGAGAAACTTACCAAAATCGGTTGCAAGGAATGAAAGAATGAGGTTGCAACCGTATAACTTAGGCTAGAATTGAATGGAATGGATTTGTTTAATTTTAGACCCATAATGTGGCATATTAGGTCATGACTTGTTTATTGTTTGCTTTTGATTTTCAGGCTCTAAAAGTCCCTTCAATCAACTACACTTTCGGCCATGTGAAGAGGAAGAGACAAATTGCTTAATTCATGCTAGACAAGGCGGTATGGTAAGGTAGGTAAGGTTTAGTTCTTTTGATTTTTCAATGTTGATTTGTCTCTCTTTTTTTCCTGTAGGTACACGGAAGTAAGGGTTGGATAGAGGCTGATTAAATGTCTCTCTTGTTTTCATGGCATAAGATAACATAATTCTAGATCTAGATTAGCTTTTTGATCTCCTTTTTCATTTATAATGCTTACTTTTGCCAAGCTAACATGCCCTTGTTTTTGTGCAGGCTTTCGGCAGAATGGGGGTCAAATAGGACTTATATTCTCTTGTCTTTAAGTCATATAGCACATGGGAAGGTGAGTCATCAAATTCTATTGCATTTTATAAACTTTAAATGTTGATTTTATAGTACATTTGAGGCAGAATTTTGGCCCCATTAGTGCTGCTTGTTTGGAACTGTATTTAATTGATTTAGATGGTCAATCCATCCCCATTTAAGATTCATAATTCGTGGCTCCTCAAAAACTTGAAGGTAATTGCGTAAAACGCATTTTTATGGCACCCGAAAGTGCGTTTTGTGCTTTAAGGATATTTTGGTAAATAAATTGTTCCAACGAGTTCCAAGTGTTTAAAAACATTTTTTTATGGTCAATTATTATATATTAAGGTGTTACATTGAGTTATATGGGGTTATATCAACTCATGACACAATTTCCGGGACTTCCGGGACTCTCGGGGCAAAACAGGAGCGTTAAGAATCCCCCCCGAGCACTTTGTGTATTTTTGAAAATGTAGCTCGAGCACTCTTTAGAATGATGAATAATGATGATAGGAACCCTAATAATGAATTATATAGGAGTTCGTGCCACCTCGACACTTTCTCCGGGCATTCCCGGGGTTTATGGGGCCCCCGACGGGTACCTTCGAGCACTTTGATTTATTTGAGAATTTGGCGTGAGGACTTCATCTTATATGTTATAAAGTGTTATGGTGCATTTGGAATGAAGTTTAATGATTTTTCATCTTATAAAGTATTTCCGGGTGTTTCCGGGGCTTTTCGTGTTTTAAGGGGCGTGCGTGAACACTCCCGGGCACTTTGCGTATTTAACCAAATATGGCCTGGGAACTATGTTTGTATAGTCATATAATGAGGGTATGACCATTTTGGGTTGAGTTTTACAAGGTCATACAAGGTCACGCTTAACGCACGTTTCTAAGGCGTTTTAGCGTTTGTGGTGAAACGACTATTTTACGTAACGTTTGCAAGCATGTGTTTGCATGCGCACGTGAAATGATTTATACTTCGATTAATTTTCATTATTTAATGGTTTTAAAGTGTTAATTAGGTTTGGGGTATTTCAGATGTGATCCTTCGTTTGACCTGAACCCGACCCATTGTCATTTCTTACTTTTGGGTGCAAATTCTTTGTGCACATTAATGGAAAGGTGAAGCGTAGAAAGTTAATGTACTTAGTGGTAGGAAATAGAGAGATAATCAAGTGATAAGTGTATGATAAGAGGAACTAATTAAAAGAGCCTATGAATAATTAAAGATAAACTAAATTTCACTTCACCGGTACTAGAAACATCCCTTCAGCACTATGTAAAAGATACCAGAAGAATCCTCTTAGCACATAACTCTAATGCTAAGCTACAAGACTTCATTTGTCCTTACACGCTCACATAGATTATAATGCTCTATCCCTAGTAGAAAAAAGACTAAAATGATGGTTATGTTAAAGCAAAAACAACGGTTTTGAACCATTATTTATACTGCTGTTACAAAAAGTCAAAACTTATAAATAACGGTTCTGAACCGTTATTTATAGTCCGACAACAAAAAGGGTTTCTGCCGAACCGTTATTTATAGTTTCCGATTTTTTTAGAGTCTGTCTTCAATCTGGTGTGTGACAGATGATGCATTTCACTAATTTATTTCAACGTATAGAGCGCAGACACAAGAGAATGAAGAGGTCAAAGCATGTTTGATCCTTGTTTGCAAATTAGTTTGCAAAATCGTAGTGAAGAAGAATGAAAGAGGCACAACATGTTCCTTGTTCGCCAGTGGGTTACAAAATTACCGTGAGTTAAGAGAATGGAAGAGGCGCAAATCGTGTTCCTTGTTCACCAGTTAGGGCTGCAAAAATTACCGTGAAGAGAAATAGGAAGAGGGGCGGAGCATGTTCCTTGTTTGCCAGTGTGGGTTGCAAAGTTACCTTGAAATCAAGAGAATGAGAGGAAGAGACACAGGCATGTTCCTTGTTCGCTAGTGTGGGTTGCAAAATTACTGTGAATCCAAAGAGATCATGGAAGAGGCGCAAAGCATGTTCCTTGTTCGCCAGTTAGGGTTGAAGTATTACCGTGAGTGAAGAGATATGGAAGAGGCGCAAATCATGTTCCTTTTTCACCAGTTTCAATTGCAAAATTACAATGAGAAGAAAATGATAGAGGTGTAGAGTAGGTTGCAATTACCATGAGTGAAGAAAATGGAAGGCATAAAGCATATGTTCCTTGTTCGCTAGTTTAGGGTTGCAAAAAATTTTGTGTGAGAAGATATAATAGAATGAAGAGAGCGCATTCATTTAGCCAAAAATTAAAATTCCCGCTTAGACTATAAATAACGGTTCGTTCCGTGAAAAACCGTTATTTAAGATTAGTGGCACAATTACTATAAATGACAGTTTTCCCAGAACCGTCATTCATATATAGTGGCACAATTACTATAAATGACGTTTCACCCAGAACCATTATTTATGATCAGTGACACAATTACTATAAATGTCAATTCACCAAAAACTGTTATTTATGATCAGTGGTGTGATAACCGTCATTTATACTTAGTGGCACGATTACTATAAATGACGGTTCGCCCTGCACCGTCATTTATGATCAGTGGCGCAATTACTATAAATAACGGTTCACCCGGAACCATTATTTATGATCTATGGCGTGAAATTAAAAACAATGGTTTTGAAAAAACTATTGTTTATGCTCAATGATGTGAGAAGATAAACAACTGTTTCGTATGGAACCGTTGTTTATGCTCAGTATAAACAACAGTTTCGTGTGGAACCGTTGTTTATGCTCAGTATAAACAACAATTAGTAAATAGCCATCACTTAAAGGCCGTGGTTTAAAACATTGTTTCTAGCTGTGGTATATGTGTGGGTAATTGCAACTTGCTAAACTTAACAAACATGGAAAAGTACCTCAATGTAACAAAATTAACTAGATGTGACCGGTCCATAAGCACGTCGTGAATCTTTTATGCATAGTGTGTTCCCTTGCAAACTTCTTTTGCCCAAGACCGTGGATATAAATGGCCACAAGGACCTTATGGTATAAGCAGAATACCCGTCATGCATATCGAGCAAGAAGTTGGAGTTCCTCTACTTAAAATTGAAATATTTAGATCCTTAAAGTTACCCAAAATAAGAAATTTACAGTACCACAAACTTGACATCAAAGTAAAAAAGAGCTTCAACTACTAATATACAGTTCGATCATAAACTGGGTAGCATCACCAAATAAAAATAAAAATTTAGTCAATTGGTCACAAACAGGGCAACAGCCGTGGCAAATAAAAGCCCTGGTTCAATAACTTATCACAACAGATTTGCAACGCAACGAGAGGAACATGATATTACTAAACAGATACCACTAATGATCATCATAAATGAATCCCATTGCCAAACCAAGATTGATTTACCAAATAAGCAAACAAAACCATATAATCTTGTCATTTCTCTCATGCTTTGTCTCCCATTTACCTCCATCGAGGTCCTACGACTTCCCATCCAATTTCCACTTCAACACCTTTAGAGCCCAACCTCGAATATCAAATTCCATAAAATCAAGGGCCACATAAGGAGCTTGTTGCAACTTCAATGGCTCTTCCACCAACCTGAAAATTTAAGTACAATAAAGTTGATGGTGTTCGTGGTGTAAGTTTGATAGCGTCCAACCCTATCTTATCAAACAACTCCACCATAGTGGCCAAAATCTTTTTACGAGGCCCTAATCCTCTCCATGAGGCCTAATACAGTAGAACCTATAATGACTGGATGAATAATACAATTTAATCATCCCTCATTATATCCTAGAATAGGTAGAACTAAATATTTACTAAACTACCTTTAGTTACTTAGACCTAACATAACTCTTCCCCTAAATAAACGTTGTCCTCAAGGTTGGAGTAAGAGAAAAATAAATCTTCTAGGAGAAGTCGATGTAACATCTTCTAGACACCAGTAGCAGGCTGCACAACAAGTTTCTTTACTATGCACCAAGCCACCTCAACAATGTAGTTTGCAGTCTTTGGAATTAGCAGGCAGGAAGATAGGGCATATCCATAAACCACCTCAAGCTTCAGGCTCACTTGTTGGATTAAATCACGCAAGTTGTATCATCTACTTCCACAAAATTAGAAGCTCTCAAAAGCTTCACCAGAGAACTACAAGAATAGCCAAAGCTCTTATCTGACAACAATAAGCTAATCAAAGTTTCTAATAGTGACTTGTGTCTCACACCACAATCATCCGATATCAAATCTTCCAAGGAATCTGGCAACCAATTATTGAATACAAAAGGAACGGTGCACAGATAATCTCCTCCAAATCCACCGTAAGTTTACTTTGTTTTTGAAACTCTTCTTCCTTATTTTTTGTCAGTTTCCTCTTTGGAATTGGTTGAACTTACTCCCACTCAATCTTCTTTCAGTTTCCCATCCACCCATCAAACAGATACGGTGAAAATGGATTCTTCTCTCCCCACCACCTTCTCTGCTCCCCGTACATTTTCCTACTAGAAGAAATTGTTCGTGCTCCTTTTTTCCCCGCACGCCAAGAGAACAACCGCTGTAATCCAACTCGCCTGAGGACGCCAAAGGACGACCAACAAATGGGGTTCGACTGAGGAAGTTTGTAACAGAAAAGGTCAGCAATCTTAGGATACAATTTTTGGATTAGGGTTGCTAAATTTTCCCTAATTCGACCACAATGAATTCCAGACCTTCCGAACGTCTTCCTCTTTTTTTCTTTTGCTTTAACATTTTCCTATTCTTATTCTTCTTTCGAACGAGCATCTTTTGTCTCATTCTTTTTTGAACTCCAATAATTCGGATGAGCAAAAGAGATTAAGACAAGGTATTCTTTTTCCGCGTTACGTTTGTTATCTCCGTAACCTTCCACTTTTCATTCTGTTACCAGTTTCTTCCTCCCTCTTGCGAAAAACATTGGAAGAATCTCTTCATCTATGGTGACTATCCGCATCTTTGACCTTCAAATCCTTAACTTGAACAACTTCCTCTGCTGGTGGAAATGAAAGTTGATCTGGGATTTTGGTTCAAAGGGGTTTTTTTGTGGATGCTCGAATATTTCTACCAAGATTCCCTAAAATTCACTTCAAGAAAGATTCCTGAATAACATCCAAAGCCACTGAAACCACTAAAACGCCATCCCATCCATGCAATGACCAGTGCCATGAATCGATCTTCATCATCAATGCCATTGATGGTGAAGTATGACTGAACTTTTCTCAGCCATTCTTGCGGGTTCTCTCCTGTAAAAATCGGAAGCTCGACTTGACGGACCTCAACTTTAGTACCGCCTTCCTCTCCCGATTGGTGAGACAATTTCTCTTCGCTAGCCCTGCAGTGCCCCAATCGATCATTCTTCTGCATATCAGCGACGATCAACACTAGATTCTTCACTATAAGAGTAAGACCAACTAGATTAGTGTCCACCCCCGTCCATTTGTTTCTTGATCGCTGAATGCTCCAGAACTGATGTTCCCATAGCTAGTGTATCATTACTCCCACTAACCTTCAGACAACTCTCGTTCCCGCCCAAGAAGAATATCTCTGATACTAATTGATAGAGTCTAACCATATCTTGTCAATCAACTCCACCGTAGTGGTCAAAATCCTCTTACGAGGCCTAATACTTCAAAACCTATAATGATTGAATGACTAATATAGCCCCTCCTTATCCTGGAATAGCTATAAGACTAAACATTTACTGAACCACCCTTAGCTACTAAGACCTAACAAATTTAATCTAACTTTTGGCTAAAAGAAAGGTTCAGTTTATCCAAGGCTCTAGCTGAGGGATTGTACGGGTATAAACCTATTGGTAGTGTAGCGATCGTAGGTAGCAAGTTTTCTTAGAGTATTGCCTAGGTTATCAAACCAACGAAGACAGTTTCTAGTGGAGTCTCTGCTAAAATAAACTAAAGAATAAATAACAGTAAATTGGGGTTTTTATGGTTTGGAGGAGGGATCTGTTTGCATATGAAGAAGAAATGTTAGACTAGTTGTTATCTGTTTCGGCTAGTTGTTTACCGTGTAATACTGAAGAGGACCATGTGATATGGAAAGAGAGTAATGACGAAAATTTTGACACAAAAGGGCTACCAGGATAATATTACAAACAAGTAATGTAGATTTGAGACTGGATTCTATCAAAGCCCAGTGGAGTGGTTATGCAGCACCTCGAGCTGAGACGCTCGTTTGGTTTTCAATTTTCAGAAAACACAACACATGGGATACCCTGCTGTCCAGAAGAATTATTGAAGAAGAGAACAACAACTGTCCTTTATGCAATATGGTAAGTGAATATGTGAGCCATGATATCTTTGGTGTGAGGATCCATTGTGGATCTGGATGCAGTTAGGTGTGTGGTGGAATCAACAAATTGAGCTACAGGAATCACCACTAGAGACTTACGAGGAGTGACATTCAAAAGCATGGAGGAAGAGGATGAAGTAGGTCTGGATGTTAACCTTCTACTATGGTTTTTGGCATATTTGGTGGGTAAGAAATGATTTTATTTTCAATGGCAAGGCAATGAATAAAGAAGAAAGTCTAAAACGGATCAAGATGGACGTGTGATGATGGACAAAATCTTGGTGGCAATAGCTACCGATCCCAGCTGAAATGTTCATTTGCAAGCACAATGTTGTTGATCTGCTAAGCAATTGTGCTTAATGTGATCATCTACTCCAATTAACTATTATTTCATCTGTGAGCAGTGATTGCATTACTGATCAAAATATTACTCCCTTCGGGAGATAATGCTGGAGATACAAATTTATACAATGACATGATAAGCTGAGAGATGGTGTGAGGTGGAAGACGCAGAAAAAGTATATTATGTGTTGGTTGCAAAGGGACGTCCTCTATAAAATGTAGGTTTCCGTTTTGACAAAAGGCTAAGGGAGGAAGGAGTTGTGCTACAGATGGGGATAGATTGGGGAAGAGTATGCTAATTTAATAGATCAGTGTAGGGTTTTCTGTCTTGTTTTTTTTTCTGTGTAATTTGCTATACTTCGGATTTCGATTATCACATTTATATTTGGATTATTGTACTAAGGATGCAGATCAGGTACTCTTTTCGCTTCCTAAGTTTTTTTCACACTGGGTTTTGCTTAGGTAAAGTTTTAACGAGGCCTACACTGGCCTCATCCGCCTGGGTTTTGCCAGGTCTCGTATTTTCTAATAAATTGGTGAAAGCCCTAACTATATAAAAAAAGTAAATTGAGGGGTTTTGACTTTTGATTACATAATTGATAAACTAAAATAAAACAATTAACGACTTAGGAAAGGAATCCCGATTCTCTACTCCCCCCCTAGTTTCAATTCTCTTTCCTATATGATATCCTAATTCTAGAATGAAACCCCATATCGAACCTATCCACATTTGGTCTCCCGCTTGGTGGATTCTAATTAGTAATTACTAAACCCTCACTCTAGTTAAGAATTAAGAGCAACTCCAGTTTTATAGTCGGTTTGTATTTAGACGAATTACCATATCTAGACTAATAGGTATTGTTCCTTTAGTCTATTGATTGTCGCAGTTCTCACTTGTAAATAAGCGAAGTAGTAAACTATAATAATTGATCAGATCACAAGAAATCGATAAACAAAACAAGAAGTACATAACTTTATATTGAATTAGATAATTCACATAGAAAACAAAATTCTTGAACTAGGGATCCATCAAAATCCATAATTAAACTAAGTACTCAGGCATAGAAAGAGAAGAATTAGAAACAACAATACAGGAAAGAGAAAACCCCATCAAATATGTATAGCGGAATCGATAACGAATCCAATCCTCCTCCCGTGCTCCCTCTGTCTCCAAAACTCTCTATTTTTGTCCTCTGTTAGTCGCCCTCTCCTTCGTGTGTCAAAGATATAATGAGATATCTCTCTCTCTTTAGAAGACCTAAACTTCCTTTTATATTGAAAATACTCCTTTTTATCATCTAAATTCGGATTTATCAAGTTGATATCCTGACATGCCAATTTGTTCCGGGCCTAAATCTTCGTTCGGACTTTATTTTGCTCCCCGTTTTTAGCGTTGTGGAGCTTGTGTGATGTGTATAGTGTTATTTCATGACTTTTACCTGCATTTGACACATAAATACATCAGAAGTTATAAAGTTATAAAACTATAGAAAAACACATATTAAGTGTGGAATCTAGCTTAAGCTAATATGAGTTAAAGGTGAATTAAACCCTAGTCTGTAAATGAATTTTACACTTATGAGAGATTTGGACAGATGACTAAAAAAACACATAATATGACACAACACAACAGAGTTGCATTAGTGCATCTCTAGCATGTTCTAATGCGCCGAGGGCTTCGGTAGGCTGAATGATTGTAACCTACTGTACTGGACAAACTAATCTCATCTTATTATTTTGCAGGCAATATCAACACTTCAACAGCCCTTCTATCATGGATACTATTGCACTTAATGCACCTTTTATTTTGACCAATAAAAAGATATCCTCTTCCTTTGTCAGAGTGGCGAAAAGGTCGATGCCGCCTTCTTATACTTTGATGCTCAAGTAAACTTGTGACCTCAATCTTTTTAATGAACTGATGTATATATGTTAGTTACTATTTTATCATTATATTATACCATTGTTTTTCTAATTCCATTGTCATTATAATTCGAAAAATTTGCCGAAGTCCTACCAAATTATATAGTAGTATTTCATTGAAAACGTAGTTTACATATCCTAACGACTCCCTAGACACGTATACAAGTAATTATTTTAGTGTTTTAATTTGATAAACACTCTTTAACAACTAGTTAGATTAGATCTATCAGGGTAACAATAACATCAACGTCGTCACGAGGATGTGTATACTCAGTTCCAAGACGAAATGGAGAAGAGGGCACGGTTTTTCCAGCCAAGAAAAAGCGCGGCGCCGTCATTAACAACCTCAACCTTGTACCCTTCGGACGGATAATGTAGCCTGAGTAACAATTTCGCTTGAGAAACCGAGAATTTACTCATCCCAACATTCTCAAACCCAGCCCTCCTCATAGCCTTCTCCCACCACTGAAACCTCTCATGCCTAATCATCCTACTATCTCCGCCGACGCCGCCGCCGCTAACTATCCCAATCACCTCCTTCCCAAACACTACCTGCTCTACTTCCATCCTCTCCCGACTACTCGGCGGCAGTGTTGCCTCCAACGACTCAAAAATCGCACCGTAATGACTTAACGACTCCGTAAATCTCCCTGTAAAACTAGGGTTGTTGTGATCCGCTTCCGTTTCCGCTAATATCACCACTTTAGGGTTCATAGCCTTTACTTTCTGTAAAAAAGTACTGACACGGTTGTCGTTGTGGTCATCTTCAAGTAATCGGTGAAGGAAATGGATGCAATTTACCGCGAGTACTTCACGACGGCGGGAAGTTGGATGATGATCAAGGAGAAGTTCGTCATCATCATCATCAGGGTTGATTACATGATTGAAAGGGTCAAAGAGTAGTACTTCATTGACGTTTAGTAGATGGATTGGACGGAAGTCGAATTTGATCCCTAGTGAGATGGCGAATTGGGTGAGTCGGTCTCCGGTTTTACGTAGGGTTTGAATGTCGCTGGCTACGCCTGTTATACGGAGAGTTGGGGGAGTCTGATCATGGTCAGCTAGGGCTTGCATTAATGGAGGCCATTGAACGCCGTACAAGATATCAAAATCAATGATGTGGATGGAATCATGAGGATGGTCGTTAGTAGGCGCTGTAATGGCCTCAAGGATGGCCTGATTAGCAGTGAGGTGGCTGAAGCGGATGAACGGTGTGATTTGATTTAGTGATAGATATGCTGAAGATGGTAATGCTGATTCATAAGTTAATGCAATTTCGTTATCATAATAATAATTATAAGGAAGACAACGGTGGTGACTATGATCATCATGACGGTAATTTATATTACGTGCTGCAGTAGTACCTCCAAACGGGATGAGGGAATTAGCATGAATAACGGTTGTAGCAGTGGTGGTGGATTGTGAAAAGGTGCAGCAGCTATGATGGAGCCGGACGGAGAGAGCTCGAGTGAAGAGGTGGATAAGACGGTCTGAGGTATCACCTCCGTAGTAGTTATAATAGTATGTACTGTTGGGGGTGGAAAATTGTAGGATTGAGAGTATTCGGTTGGCTGAAGAGAAGTCAGATTGATCAATAAACTCGGCACAGCGGACAAGGAGGTGGTGAGGATGGTTACTTAAGGGATTGATGGGTGACTGAAGAGGAGGATGATGATGAAGAAGATTGAAATAAACGTCTGCAGATTGCGGATCAGCTTTATTACTCTGCAGATTATGATGATCATCACTTTGAATGTCATCATCTGCCATCACTTGGTGTTGATGTTCCTGAGATATTGATGATGAGGAGAAGGAAGAACCAAGCTGCTGCTGCTGCTGCTGCATTGTTGTGGTGATAATAATTGATTTACGGATAACGTTTGATGATGGAGTAAATGGGACGCTCGTGTGGGTGAATATAAATAGTACGTGGATGAATATCTCTTTAAATAGGAGAGGCAAAAAGAGTTTTCAGACTTGTTACATTAATTAGGGGGCATATTGGTAGCTATGGCTACGAAGGTGTTGGTGACGTGCTACCAAGCAATAATGAATGAGCTAGTTGCTGGGTATGGGGCTACACACAAAGAGACATATGGGAAAACAAAGGTCGGGGCGTTGGGGGAATTTAATGCAAATAGTACCATTAGATTGATTGATGTGTGGGAAGAAAATCTTTTTGCCCTAAATTTTTGTGAATGGTGTGATGACTTTTTCCCAATCTTATATTCACTTTGGGAAGAAGTAAAGCAAAGAGAGTTAAAGAACAAACACAATAAGTGAGGATGCCCTTGCCTTGCCTTCTGCTGCTATCTCTGTCTGATGTGACAAATAGAAGGACTGAGACCGCTCTCTATTTATAAATGTTATATCACTTACACTTACACCTAGATTTCAACTTTAAGAGTAGTAGTAGTAGTATAAGTCTAATTTACCTCTGAGAGTCAGTAGTAGTAGTAGTATGAAAGGCAGAGAAGCGTGAAGAGAGTTGATAGGGGAAGGCTGCAGGGATTTGATCGATAGACATGTTGAACGGTGGGCAAGATATAATATATATGCTCCAACAAGTTAAGCAGCTGCTGCAAGTTTGCTTCCACCTACTCACTTTGTTTTTTTAATTTGTTACCAAAATATACATACTACTCTCTGCCTGTCTGTCTGTCAACTCCTTTTCTCCTGAATTCTCTCCATCTGAATTTACTGCACCCCTGCAAGACATGAAGATTCAATACATACAGGAGTGAACAAGACAGGAGATAAAACCGAGTACATAAGCCAAGGGGGTCGGTGGAATCTGCTGCTGAACAAAAAGAAGGGAGAATATTTACTGCTATATATAGTTGGAAAACAAATACAAAGAAATTATAGTTTCTAAAATTCATTCAAGAGTGATGTCTCATGGGTATGTCACTGCTTGAGCTCTTTTTCAATAATAAGTTGTCATATATAAAACAATCAAAACAAAAACAGTTATAAATAACATTAATATTATTAGTATATCATTCTTTCCTTGTAGATACTGGAAACAGGTTTGCAAGGACAAAATTCTCATAGAATGGGATCTTAACACTACCTACTTTCATCGCAAAGCCTCAATGAACTGCAAAACCAACTCAATCAGCTACCTTCAGACCAAGTTTGGGCTCATTGATAACCCACGGGCTATTATTGGTGAAATCATAAGGTTCTACTATTCTCAGCCCAACCCATCTCAAATGCTTCTCCCTCGCTGTTGGGCTGAAGCCGGCGGAGCCAGAAATGAATTGTTAGGGGGGCTAAAAATATGTTAACACAAACATATTTTGACAATATATTAATGCTATTCAACTATTTAAATATACATTTTGTTTTATATGTAAACTATTTAAATTGTCTAAGATATTCAGTATCATGGAAGGAATAGTATATTAAGAAATAAAAAATCACTATTATATAACATAAATGTCAAAGAACAACGAAGTAAACCATTAAATGATGGTACTAATAACTTAGCAAGTCTTCAAAACATATACACTAATCCAAGAAAAAAAATACTCCATCTTGTTTAAATATAGATTTTTTAGTTGTCAATTTCGCTCTCTTACTTTTTGCATTATAAGTTGAAATACATTAAAAGGTAGAATGTGATAGAAAAAGACGAGGGGTAGAGATGGAAATTATAGGATTTAAACATGCTTATCATTTTAAAAGGGAAATTTCATGAAATGCCACTATATTTTTGGCTAATTCATGAAATGCCACTAAAAAAAAAGAAAGTCACGAAATGCCATTATATTTTCCGAAAAGTACATGAAATGCCACTATAGATAAAAAAAGACAATAATACCCCTAGTTAACAAAGTACTTTTAAAGTTCATAAAATGTCCCTAAGTGTTGAAAATCAATAAAATTTAATATCAAAAAAAAAAATATAAAAAAAAAAAAAAAAAAAAAAACAAAAAAAAAAAAAATTGAAAAAAAAAATTATAAAATAAAAAATCAAAAAAATTGAAAAAAAAAAAATTGAAAAAAAAAAAAACTAAAAAAATTAAAAAATCAAATGTCATTAAATATTAAAAAATAAATATTTCATTTGTTAAAATTTATTCAATACCATAAAAATAATATTGAGTTCTAAATAAATAATTTATACCATATTTTCTACCAATTTAGTAACATAATTTATACTAAATAAGTACCATAATTGTTATCATACATTTTTTAATTATTATTTGCTATCAATTTAGATTATTTATTTCTTAAAGTAAATAATTTTTTATATGGATAATAAAATTTGAAAACTAAAATCCTAATAAGTTGCATATTATTATTCTGAAAACGTTTTATTCTACATTTCAAACAAGTTTTACTATTAATATTGTATGTTATATATATATACTCTCAGTCACTCTATTTCCAATAAAATTATTATATTTAGAAATTTTAGTTTTTTAAAATTTATCAACAATATAAAAAATTATTTACTTTGAATAAATAAATAATCTAAATTGATAGAAATTAATAATTTAAAAATGTATGATTAAAATTTTGGTACTTATTTGGTATAAATTATGGTACTATATTGGTATAAATTATTTGTTTAGAACTCAATATTCTTTTTATGGTATTGAATAAATTTTAAAATATATATATTTTTTAATATTATATGATATTTTTATTTTAAATTTTATTTTATTATTTTTATTTTTTTAATTTTTGAAAATTTTTGAAAATTTTGAAACTTTAAATTTTATTAATATTTTAATTTTTTAATTTTTTTATATTTTTATTGTATTTTGATATTAATTTTTGTTAATTTTCAACACTTAGGGGCATTTTATGAACTTTAAAAATACTTTGTTAACTAGTAGGGGTATTTTTGTCTTTTTTCTAACTATAGTGGCATTTCATGTACTTTTCAGAAAATATAGTGGCATTTCGTGAATTTCTTTTTTTTTAGTGGCATTTCATGAATTAGCAAAAACTATAGTGGCATTTCATGAAATTTCCCTTTTTAAAATAATAAAAAGACCGATCCATTGAGAATAGAATGGAGTAATAAACACCCTAAAAAATATAGCATATACTAAAAATGGCTCTCTAATTACTTGATAAGAAATTCAGTATATTTTTCAAATTAGTAAACAAACATTTTTGGTAATGATCAAATTATTAAGGAGTCAAGTGGAAACAATGAAAATAAGTTACTAATATATTGTAAAATTTTGTATTTAAAATAAATCATAAATACAATAATCAAGGAGATAGCCCAAAAAGAATTTTGTAAATGAAATCCTCCATTGATATGAAAGTTCTTAAACAATCTACTCGGTAAGGTAACTGGAATAAACCAAAAATTAAGATTTTACATTTATAGTAAGGTGGCATTTGATTGGAAGTGATTAGATTAGAAACAACATAAAATATGATTGAGTATTTACCGTTAATGACGGATAATTGACACCTAATATATTTACTTTACATGATACTTTTTACTATCTAAAATGTCATTATTTATTGTCATTCACATGAGTAATCTAACATATATACTTTCAATTTTTTTGTCAAAAGGTTGGGGGGGGGGCCAAACCCCCCTAACACTACATGTAGCTCCGCCACTGCTTACAGCATCAGAAGAAGCCCAATTGAGTCAATGCCCCACTCCTACGGAAATCAAAACTACAGTATGGATTATAGATGGCAACAAAACGCCAGGTTTCGATGGTCTAAACTTCAATATCATCAAAAAAAATATGGCATGTCATTATGAAGGAATTCTCAGCAACCTTTTCATAATTCTTTATCATGAACAAACTGCCACCAGGCGCTTACATGACATGGATTACACTTATCCTGAAATCTTCTAGTGCAACCCATGTTGAAGATTACCGGCCTATTAGTGTTATTGGCGCAATATATAAGGTTATCTCCAAGCTACTCGCCACGATATTAGCTGACACTCTCGACAAGTTAATCTCAGGGACTCAAACGACTTTCATAGGGGGACGTCATATCTTAGAAGGGCCTCTCATGGCCAATGAGATTATATCTTGGCTTAAGTCCAGACATTCCCCAGGTGTTTTTTTGAAAATCTACTTTAGCAAAGCATTTGATTGTTTATCGTGGTAGTTTATAGACACCATGCTGGCGGTTTATAGGTTTGATGAAACTTGGAGAGGCTGGATTTGGGAATGCATCTGTAACACCCCTACTCTAATCGGTTCCTAATTATCTTACTTAACAATATAATCGCAGCGGTAATTTCAACAATTGGACTACTGGTGTCACCGTTCTCACTCGCCCATACGAGTAATAACGTGCTTCCTGATATACTCTTAAATACGAAACAATTTCTCACAGTGACAACAAGAGATAGATCTAAACTTCCCAAACCAAAATATAATACATTCTCAGTGAGCTTTCTAAGTATCCAAAACCTATACATGTTTCTAGGTTCGTATCAAAGTGCAACAGTGCATGTTCAAATAACTGTAACCAAACTACCCAGCGCGTCACTCTCTTTGCCGACACCGGAAGATGCATACCTGCAAAAATGGTAGTTTGTGGTATGGAATCAGCCCCTACTGAGTATGTTATTACCTGACTGTCGTGCACCCTCGGACCATTCAGTTATTTGGTCGAGAGCATGCATTTCATTTTCATGCAAATAGTTTAATGTTAAAACTGTAAAGCAACAATATATATTGCAGTAACTCAAACAACAAGCAAACCCCCGGCTTCACACATCATCGTAATAAATCACTGAGAGCGTTACCGCGCTTATATGAATACAGAGATTCCACTCCAACAACACCTGAAAGTTCATAGTTGAGTACGTCGACTCGTTCGACGAATAGTCCACAAAATCCACACACGAGCACAGTGACTCGACTCATCCAGTTCACAACACAGATATAAGTACAGTTTATTTAATTAATCCAATTCACAACACACTTATGAGTACAACGACTTATTCAATCAACACCACCAACATACCACACATAACCACACAGCATAACCAATGAACAACAAGGCGAAACAACGAGAATTATAAACGAGTATGAACTCTCGTCTTTGGCATGCACGCCCAAATAATGTTCGCCTAATGTACGAGTTAATATAATCGTTCGTAATTGTTCAGTCATGTCTAATGACAACGTCTCATTAGAACGACGTGTCTCTAAGTTACCCATCTCTTTGGCGGGTCACCCACGGCAGTAGCCACTCCAGCGGTAGAGTCTCCGTCCTACGAACAATCTGTAGTTCGTTGGAAATTTATCCTGATACTTACGGTTACCACACGGTATCCTAGTATCGTTAATGGATCACATTTCACAGCAAGAGCCACATCCTCTTGATAACTTATCTATACCATCGCATCGCGTTATTATTTTTCCTAACACAACAGACTAAGGTCGTTAGTCCAATCCTGAGTATGTCGACTCAGGATTCAGTGTTAGATACGAGAGCGGCGTTAAAGAGGCCAATGCTCCGTATATAAGTCTCATATAATATGTGTATCTTATTGTCTTAATGCTACAACGGTTTTCTTACGTTCCTTATATTACACATATAAGATAGCATCATTGCCGCTAGTCCGTTTATAATATGTTCATATATACGAACAGTACTGTTATCGTGCAACAGTAATAATTATAAGCAGCATTAATATACAACTCAGGCATATTAATTCACACAAGCAGACATTCAATCTTAACACAGATTTTCACACAATGTCTGAACTGAGGAAATCCTCAGAGACAATCAAGCCACATAAATAACATACCGTTCACCCGGATTGTATTACGGTGGAGTATGAATCAGCAAGATCCTATGCTCCGTGTGTCGTCTCTAACAGTCTAGACAATACATAACGCTACTGATTAGCATCCCGTATAACAATCATAACTCTACGGTACTCCGTACCGTCACTAATACCTCCCGGTTAATCCCCCGTCATTAACTGTCAACGTTTGTCGGGTTTTCGGCTTAACTCGAGATTGGAAAAGTGTTACATTACATGCGTAGTCTTATCTTGTATATTAATAGACTTATTGTTGGACTTTGTTATCGCATGTAAACTAATGTATATTTGTAGATCGTATAGTTTGTTTCTTTATTGCATGTATGGTTCTTTGTCATGCACTATACATCTCACCTTAGTATTTGTTTTTCTAAGGTTTGTCTCTTTTCTTTTCTCTCTTTTTTTTTATTCAATGTGGTATAATTCATTTGTAACTATACTTTTAACTATTTAAAATCCTTATTATTCCATGCATACTTCTAACATCAGAATTTCGATATCTAATGTTTATAATTCTTTTCTCCTTATCTATTATCATTTTAATTACGATAATTTATAATTATTGAACCAAATCACATTTTCAACACCATTACATATATTTATTTATATATGTGTGTTATGGAACTTATTTATTATATGGTAAGTCTTATAATCTATATCCATTCTTTTTAATGAATATCTCTTATATTATAAATGTTATAACTCTTATAACATTAAAAACCATATTACAAATTCCATTTAAAAAATGTTAATATTTCCGAACAGCACCTATGTTCTTAAATATTTACAAAATCCACCACTTAATTAATATAATGTTACATTATTGTTACATAACATATCTTATGACATTTAAGTCATTTTAAAACAATTATAACCTATAGTCATATTTGTTTATAAAATACCAAGTGGCCCTTAATATTTTGGCTTTACTTATAACCACTAAACTTCTAAAACCACAATTCACTCTCAATTTCTAATACATAGTTTTCTAATTCCATTAAAACTATATATTATACACATTTCTTAATAAAACCTTATATATAACTCCAAAATTTACCAAACTATACCAAAAGGTTATAAACATTATTCTTAACCTTATTTTCCCTCTAAATCTCGGTTTCTATACATTTATTACCCATTTGTAACAATGTTATAAAATACCATATATTATACTATATAATTCATATGAACTCCAAATTTAACCAAATAAACTTCTAAAAATTTCTAATAACTTAAGGACTTTACTAAATTCCATTTAGTACCCTTAAGTCTCGGTAATTACATTACTACCCCAAGTCTTATAAATCTTTTACAATTTAATAAGTATCTTATTATAAGGTAGTATCTTAATTTCTTAAGTTTTCTAAACTTGGTCAAAGTCTCCTATATAGTCAACTTTGACTCCTAATACCAAATGGGAACCAATTTTTCGGTAATTACTAATAATAACCTATACTTTTCTATTTTTACAATTTTGACCCCAAAACTTTATAAAATGTTATATTTTTTATTAAATTCATTTAAAAACCCTAAATTGCTCTAAATTAAGCCCCACGGCCTTCTAAATTCCTAGTAATTACGAATTGGCCCCAATTTTAATTATAAGCATAAATAAAACTAAATAAGCTTATAAACTTAAATTAAAATGGCCTAATGACATGGCCTTATTGCAACCTTGAACTTGCAAAATAAATTACACAATAAATGTCTCAAAATATAGCATATATATTCGGCCTCACCTTAGTTTAATTATTTTTCCACATAATGCCATAATTTGACCATTATGTTAATTAAACCTCTTAAATGACTAGCTTAATTTATCTTAGCCATTTTTTTTCCATTTTTAGGTCAATATGACCTATATATGTAACTTCACTCTCGGCCATATATATATATATATGCTTAAAATTTATAAAAATCATAAGTTTAAGGTGTTTATACCTTGATTTATCCTTGTATATGCCTTGTTGGCCACGGCTGTATGGAGATCTATTTTCCACAGCTTAGTTTACATGTTTTCAAACAGCAATTAATGCATGATTAGTCTCCAAGCAAGATCTAACCATAAGAAGTGTTTAATGTCAATTTTCAAGGTAAAATTTACCTTAGAACACCAAGGTATACAAGGTTAATCTCGGCCTGTATTTACAGTAGGCAAAGAGTGTTAAAAGAGCTACTAAAACCAAGCTTTAAACTGGTATAACTCAGATTAGAAGATAGCTAATCTTTACCTTGTTTAAAATGCCTAAAATGGTGTTTTTGGCTTGGATCTGGCTATACTTCGAAGATCTTGATGTACCAACTGGATAAGTATGTTAAGATGAATATTATAAGCTTAGAAACAAAGTTTCACAGCCGAATTTGAAGGGAATCAAAAGATATGTGCTTAGAGCACATTTTTATACCTTAAGAACAAGATTAGCTTCCTCCACCTTCTTCCCTTGTTAATGCCGAGATACACCCTCCATTTAACCTCCATAACAACCTAAGAACATTGATGGAAGTGGTTGATGCTTTGCTCCATGGAAAGAGGAAGAAATTGTGAAGAAAATGAACATTTAAGAGCTTAATAAGCTTACCAATGGTGATTGCTGTTCTCCTCTGAGTTTGGCTGTGTAACCACGAAAATGGAGAAGCAAAGAGAGGTGAGGGGCTGCTGGAATCGGCTGGGAAGCAAGGAGAGTGAAGAAGAATGATTGGAAAGGCTTAATTGAATTGGAAAAGTAATAAAAGTAACTTTTACTATTGCAAATTTGGTATTAGGTAGCTAATTTGTCTAACAATGATTATGCTGACTCCTCTCCTCCTTGCCTGTCGAAATCCTTGGTCAATTGGGTCAATTAATTGACCATTGACCATACTTGGTCAATATTGACTCGAACGGGCCCCACTTTAGGGTTTTATTAATATTTTAATATTAAATTGGTAAAAATTCGTAAATTTCTGGAATTAAATTCCTAATATGATATAATATGATAAAATATCATATTTAAAGGTAATTATAATTTTTAAGCCCATTAAAAAATCAATTTAAAAGGCAATCTCACAAAAACGTGCTTTAAGGTGTTTTAGTGCACATTTTTGTGTCACAGGGTGTTCCTGAGCTTAGTTCTCCTTGAGAACGGTTTTGTTGTGTTCCTTACTTCATTATAATACTTAGGAATCCACTTTGGATCCTATTTGAGGTCACACAATCTTTATGGTGTCTTAAGGCACATTTTCGGCTTTACCGATCTTAAGGCGTGTTTTGCCTTGTTGAGATCTTTTAGATTGTTCCCCAATAATATTTAGATGTTTAATAATCATCTTAGATCATTAATAGGTCATTTAATTATATTTTAAAGGTTAGGGGTATTTCAGCATCTCTACTACGGAAGTTTCGATCCTAGTTAATGGAGTTCCCTCCCAACCGATCAAACCTTCCCAGGGGTCTTCGCCAAGGCGATCCCCTCTCTTCTCTGCTCTTTGTCCTATGTGCTTAGGGACTCAGTTGGTTATCGGAAAAAGCAATTTCGAAAAGGGAACAACAATGCCTTACCACCGGGTTCAATCATGTACTGATTTCCCTCCTTCAGTTTGCAGACGATACGCTTATTTTTAGTAGAGCCAACCCCTCAAACCTGAAGACAGTGAAGTGGTGTATCTCATTATTCACAGACATGTCTGGGCTAGAGGTAAATTGGTTTAAGTCTTATGCCATCCCAATTAACCTGTCGCAGGTAGATATTCGCGTCATCCAGACCATTTTTCAATGCAACATGTCTTCTCTTCCCGTAACTTATCTAGGTTGTAGTATCGGTGCAAGTCCCAAGCGAGTCTCCACCTAGAACCCGATAATTACTAAAATCGAAAGTCAATTGGCAAAGTGGATATCCAGGACCTTATCCAAAGCAGGGTGGTTAGTATTAATTTGCTTCGTCCTCAATAGCTTACCACTATATTACATGAGCCTCTTCAAAATCCCGAAAGCAGTTATCCTTAAAATCAACAAAATACAACGTGATTTCTTGTGGAGTAAAGGAGAATGTAGAGGCATTCCACTATTCTCATGAAGTAACATCTCAAAGATGAAGGAATTGGGAGGCCTTAGGACCCCAGACATCGATTCTAAAAACGCTGCTCTTATCTTCGAATGGTGGTAGAAGTTTGAAAAGGATGACGGGAAAATGTGACAAAATGTCATATGCTCCATATATGGTGTCAACATTCAACTACCCATCACCGATGACCAGTGGAGTCAATGCGGGCGCTCTAGAATATGGAAATCCATTTTATCGATCTCCTCCTGGCACCTAAATATCACAACATTCGTACATAGTTGTAACACCCCATATGGGTAACTCTTCAACAACCTAGCTCTTAAACCATTCAGGCTTGAAAACTAACCAATTTAGGCCCTCAATCCTCACTTGGGCTTAAAAGTGGAAGGCCTTGTTGATGTAGTCAACCCATATCTATCCTCATAAATCATTCACATTAATACTCATATCCCGATGTGGAATGAGGGTATTACATACTCCCCAACTCAAAGAACGCGACGTCCTCGTCGCAAGCCTAACATCCAAGTCCCATGGACCTCCTCGGTAGGTATCGGGTAGCCCATCCCGACACGGTCCCAAATCCGCTCTGATACCATTTGTAACACCCCATATGGGTAACTCTTCAACAACCTAGCTCTTAAACCATTCACGCTTGAAAACTAACCAATTTAGGCCCGCAATCCTCACTTGGGCTTAAAAGTGGAAGGCCTTGTTGATGTAGTCAACCCATATCTATCCTCATAAATCATTCACATTAATACTCATATCCCGATGTGGAATGGGGGTATTACAATAGCAACATCAAATGGGTATTAAAAAGCGGACAAAAAATTCATTTCTGGATCAACTCATAGACAGGAGACCAAACTCTGAAAGATCAATACCCCTGACTGTCTTCCATCAGTGAGCAAAAAATCTGGACAATAAATGAAATGGGTTGGTGGAATGGGTTTTAGTGGTTGTGGAATTTAACTTGGAGAAGGCCATTATTCACATACGAATCGTTAATGGTAAAAGTGTTATTTATTATGTTGAATGGCTACTCACCAAGCTCAGCAGATGAACCTGATTGCCTCACGTGGACATACAACAGTGACGGTACTTTCTCTAGCAAATCTTTCTTTGAGGCAGTTATGTCTCTAACCGAGGCGCCGAAAACCACCCGACATAAAGTTTTGGGGAAATTACATCCCCCACCCATGAAGTTTGGTGAAATTACACACCCCACCCACGAGGTTTCAAAAATTACTTTGCCCACCCATGTGGTTTCCGCTATTTTACATCCAACAACTTTTCTAATATTTGATCAACTTAAAAGATGGTTAAATGTTATCCAAAATTGATGAAACTTTACATGGACGATGCTAAAGTGTTATATTTTGATCTAGCGTGAAATCTAAAGTTTTTTAAACTCATATGTGATCCGTGGGACCCAATGAAACATGTAACATGTGAACGTATTTTCATTGGGTCCCACAGGTCATATATGACCTTAAAAAACTTTGGATTTGGCATTGGACAAAAATATAACACCTTAGCATCATCCATGTAAAGTTTTATCAATTTTGGACAACATTTAAGCCTCGTTTAAGTTGATCAAATATTAAAAAAGTTGTCAGATGTAAAATAGAGGAAACCACATGGGTGGGCAAAGTAATTTTTGAAACCTCGTGGGTGGGGTGTGTAATTTCGCCAAACGTCATGGGTGATGGGTGGGGATGTAATTTTCTCTAAAGTTTTCTAGGAGAACAATACTCCTCATACACTTGAATTATTAGTTTGTTTCATCCTGAAAGACAAACTTCTCACTAGAGATCGGTTGTTTACGAGAAAATTGTGATAAACCAACTATACTGTCCTCTTTGTAATATTGTAGTAGAAACCTCCAGCCACTTGTTCCTCCACTGCTCGAGCTCAAAACGGTTTATGGAATCACCTACTCAGCTGGTGGAACACACCTTTTGTCTTTTTGAATAATCCCATTGACTTCTTCTCAGTATGGAAGAACTTATGGCAATCAAAGCATGTGAATCAGAGGTGGAACTCCGTGTTTTTCTTCTGTTTGGGTGCAATTTGGTCTACACGTAACAAACATGTTTTTGAAGTTGTTCCCCAGACTGGCAGCCATTGCGGAGTAAACAAAAAGGAATATAGTAGAATGGAACAAAAAAACCTAGCTCGCTCAAGCATGTGCCTTCCCAGGTCTTGGTGTCATCGACCAACTTGATTGATCTTCTACTCTCATACAGCTAGAGACGTCATAGTTATGTAACAATCAGGAGTTTTCGTATTGTTTTGCTATCTCTTGTATCATACATTGTACTGGCGAGAATAGCTCTAATGAGCCCTAGTATTGCCTTCTTGCTGCTAATTAGCTACTTATCAAAAAAATATTATTCTTTCCTTGTTCATTATTATGTACAACATATATTGCTATTTAGGCTTTGTTCGACTTCTCTATTGAAGTAAACTTTTTTTGCATATTTTATAGCATTTTTATAATATTTTTAGATGGCTTTTACGTTCTCCCTTAACAACATACTATCACATATAAAACAGTCAAACAAAACAGGAACAAAAACCGGTGAATGGAGATGCTAACCTACGCAAGTTGTTTAACTTCATGCCCACTTGGATGGACTCGGCTCCTAGCATTCATCTTCGTTTTTCTCTAGCGTAGAAGCTCGTGTTTGCCTCGTTGCGAAATAAATTAGTAGTTCTATGTAGTTTCGATTGAGGTAAAAAAATGTACAAGAAAGGCAATGTGATGCATTAAATTATTAGTGATAAAGTGATTGGAAGAAAGTTATTATTAAAATGGCTTATAGTATTTAGTTTTGCATTCAATTATTCTATGAACTGAAAAGAAAATGGTAAATCGGAGTTTGGTTGATTAGAGTTGTAGGAACAAAGTATAGGTGATTTGAAACTTCTCTTTGGAAAGGAAATTGTTGTCTCCATTTTTTCTTTTGGAAGACAAGAAAACTTCACTGATATCTCCAAAATACAACTTTCCCTTGTCCACTTCTCATAATTGATGTTCAAGCTCGACATTTGTGGATCGCCTAAGTTCAGATGAGGGGCAAATAAAGATGTGTAGCATTTAGAGTGCCAAAGTAGATAAACCAATTTTTTGTCATTGTCATTGACACTTACGACACACTAAATAAGAAAGGATAAAACAATTTTAATTATCATTGTCAATGAAACTTACGATACGTCTAAGGGTGAACAAGACTTTCTAGTTTTAGACCCAAGTGAGGAAAACGCTAAAAATGACTAGTTTTAAGTCTGAATGACTTGAAATTAGATTGTTGGAAAGTTTCCCTTTTATGTGGTATTACATTAATAACTATATACTAAGAAATACTAAGTAATGGCAGCGGGTTAGATGCTGCAAGGTAACTGGTGCAGGAGTGCTGCAAAGTGTATATAACACGTGAATGTGAATGTACACAATATCAATATCGGCGTGAATGCACACTACTATAAAATGGTATAGATAAGGACACTTTGATAACCACATTTTATAAAGTGTAGTTAGAATTTGAACTAACTACACTATATAGTTACACTTTAATCTGTTGAAGCTTATCATTAAAGATGATTAAAATTAGGTATACTAATTTACTACACTTTAAAGTGTAGGAATAAAAGGTAAAAACAAACCCGGTTGATACTAATTGTGCCGTTAAGGTTCAGTTAAAAAATCATAGTTCCATATATTGCCACTAATGGCAAATAGTTTAGTTAAAAAACGTAAGCCCACTTCAATTGGGCTGCTCGGTACCGAAAGAGAACAAAAAAACCCTCTTCTCTTATCAAAAGAAAAAAAACTCACCGCGGCTCTTTTCTCACCGGCACTGAAAATCCAAAATCTCACCTCTCCACTTTCTCAGCCACGCTTCAATTCTTAAACAAGGGTTTCCACAGATCTGGACACCGCACGTTAGATTTCGACAGCCACTGCACGAGATTTCACCGGCAAGTTTGCTCATCTTCTCATGTAAGTCATTCTATCTCTCTCCTCTGAACTTCTAAGCTGATAAAGTACTACTGCTGCTAGCTTCTGTTGTGGTTTCGCTGAGGTTTCTAGTATCGATAATTGAAAGTTGAGGTGGTGGTGGTGGTGGTGTTTCTAGTTTGAAAGTGGTCCGCACCATGGTAGTGATGGATGGTCTTCTACTCCAGCGAGTTGGTCTTCTACCCTAATGTTGTTGTTACTGACTAAAAAAGAAGAAGAAAGCTTCATTTATGATGACTTCTCCAAATCCGTTACTGCCGATGATCTCTCTCTCCCTCTCTCTCAGTTTTGTGCATTTTACCCGTCAGTCAAGCAGTAAATTAGTAATCCTCTAGGTTCTACTAGTGTGATATATAAATCGGTTGCAGAGAATTCATCGATTCATTTAAATAATTTTGTACTACAATTAAAGGATTGCATTAGTTCGCTTGGATCCACCACTTATCGTGATCACACTATGTGGGAGACATAAGTGAATGAATGATTAGCAGAAAGTTTTGTTTCCCATTCCCATATTGCATAATTTTATATTAATTGCTCGTTTCACCTATACATCATGCTATTACTTTTGTCAGGTGGGCAACTGGCAAACATGTCATGCATTCATCACTAATTTATTACTATTTTATTAACCGATTTTTGTATTAACAATCAAATACTAGACAACTGATGAGCGGATACTGATTGTTTTTAGCATTGTTTGTTATGTGTAGTTTAGC
This sequence comes from Limonium bicolor, assembly GCA_023374045.1. NCBI lineage: Eukaryota > Viridiplantae > Streptophyta > Magnoliopsida > Caryophyllales > Plumbaginaceae > Limonium > Limonium bicolor. The sequence goes on along the minus strand of CM041776.1, from coordinate 296,595,258 downwards.
TTTCGTTATTCGGGCAACATTACTGATAAGTTATTTTTTTAATTTTTTAAGCTTATATTACTAATAAAAAATAAAATCTTTGTATTATTTTATTTATAAAGGTAAAAGCAAATTTGGATTATGGATAATAGTTGGATACAACAACCGACGGGTTCCCCAACATACTTAGAAGGTGTTAACAAGTTCATTGAATTCGCTAAAGCTGGAAGTAGGGATGGTCACATTTTGTGCCCTTGCTCAAAGTGCAAACTGGGGAGGAATAAATGGTTTCCAGTGGATGAAGTTCATCATCACCTACTGTTCAAAGGATTTTTCAAGAGCTATACGAAATGGATTTTTCATGGTCCAAAGAGTCTACTCGAAAATATTTCTAGTGATAGAGTGGATACTGATGATGTAGTTAACGAGGGGGTGTTTGAGACAGTAGGCCAAGATGACATGGCAGGAATGTTGATAGATGCTTTTGGGGTAAAAAAATCTTGCACATCCGAACCATTTACAAGTGAGCAGTTGGATTATTCTCCCGAAAGGTTAACAGATGATGAAACAAATGAGATTGCTGATATTCTAGGTGATCATTCTGACACTCCTAATTGCTTTGACAGTCCAGAGGATGAGGCTAAGTATACAAAGCTATTAGGAGCTGCTAATGAAGAGCTTTATCCTGGTTCCACCAGTTTCTCCAAACTGTCTTTTCTATTAAGAATATTTCATCTAAAATGCATGTTCAAATGGCCTGCTAGATCTGTCACTCTATTATTTGAGCTTCTATCAGATGCTTTTCCACAAATTTCTACATTCCCTTCAACATACTATGAAGCTCAAAAAATGATCAAAGAGTTAGGTCTTGGTTATGAGCTCATTGATGCTTGTCCAGAAAATCATATGCTGTTTTGGGGTGAAAACGCAAATAAGACAGAGTGTGATGTTTGTCACACATCAAGGTGGAAAATAAACAAGGAGAAAAATGCCAACCAAGTGAATGAGGAAGATAGACCAAAATCTAAAGGAACTCCAGCTAAGGTGATGAGATATTTCCCTCTTATTCCAAGATTGAAGCGGATGTTCATGTCCTCAAAGATAGCTGAAGATTTGAGATGGCATGATAAAGGAAGAACAAAGGATGGTATGTTGAGGCACCCAGCTGATGCTTTAGCGTGGAAGGAACTTGATGCCAGATATCCTGAACAACTTGCTCATGATCCTCGCAATGTAAGGTTTGGGCTTGCTAGTGATGGATTTAATCCTTACAAATGCATGAGTTCCACGTACAGTACATGGCCAGTAGTTTTGATTAATTATAATCTACCCCCATGGCTTTGTATGAAGTCATCTTCCCTGATTCTATCTATGATCATCCCTGGAAAATCTGGCCCTGGTAATAATATTGATGTTTACTTACAACCATTGATACATGAGCTAAAGCAACTTTGGGATGGTGTTGAAGTATTTGATGCATTCTCCAAAGAACATTTCACACTTAGAGGGGCTTTACTATGGACTATAAATGACTTTCCTGCCTATGCTATGCTGTCTGGTTGGAGTACTAAAGGATATCTTGCATGTCCTAATTGTGGAAAATTAACCTACTCATTTCGTTGCGGGTCTAGAATCTGTTATAGTGGGCATCGTAGATGGTTACCTGATGATCATCCTTTTCGTTATCAAGGAGCATTATTTGATGGAACTGCAGAATATGGTCATGCTCCTTTGACAGCTTCAGGAAGTGATGTTCGGAAGGAGCAAATGATGATAACAAACAACTATGGTAAGACTACAAAATTGTCTAAAAGAAAAAGAACAAGTGCTAGCACATCAAATGCCCAAGGTGGCTTGAATAATGATCAGAATGAAAGCTTTTGGACAAAAAGAAGCATTTTCTTTAGTCTACCATATTGGGAATACAATCCTCTACGGCATAATATAGACATGATGCACTTAGAAAAGAATGTGGCTGATAATGTCTTGGGGACATTTCTGGACATGGATGGAAAGTGTAAAGATGATGAAGCTACAAGGAGGTTTCTTCAAGAGAAGGACATAAGACCTGATCTTTGGCTTCATCCTTTAGAAAATGGAGGATTTTTCATGCCTGCTGCTCCATACTACATGTCCTCAGAAGATAAAGAACGGTTTCTACAAGTTTTATCAAAACTGAAAGTACCGGATGGTTATGCTTCAAATATTTCAAGATGTGTTAATATGAAGCAGAGGAAATTGATAAATCTCAAGAGTCATGATAACCACATCCTTATGCAAGATATCCTTCCGGTAGCTTTACGAGCATCACAAACTACTCAAGTGATTGAGGTGATCTCAAATCTGTCTTATTTCTTCAAATCCTTATGTTCAAAGTCTCTTGACCCAAAAGAGTTGGATGTTTTACAATCAAAAATAGTTATGACCCTTTGTCACTTAGAGATGCAATTTCTTCCTAGTTTTTTCACAATCATGGTTCATCTCATGGTCCACTTAGTGGAAGAGGCTAAGCTTGGAGGACCAGTTCATTATCGATGGATGTATCCCATTGAAAGGTTTTTTTTTCTATCCTTCTTTCTTTAACCGTAGGAATTATACATGGTCTGGTTATTATTAACTTTCTTCTAACTTAGGTATTTGGCTCGCTTGAAAGGATATGTTAGAAATAAAGGCCGACCGGAAGGTTCAATTGCTGAAGGTTATATTTTAGATGAGACCATCACTTTTTGTTCAAGATATTTGGAGGGAACAGAAACTATATTCAATAGGCCAAGAAGGAATGATGATTATATACTCAATAAGGACATGTACTTGTTCAATTCTGGTGTACGTCGAGAGAGAGAGAAAGTCATATTGAGAGAGAAAGCATTTCGAGAGATATTAGTGAGACTTTGTCATTTAGCTTAGGTATTTATTACCTAGAGAGCACACATAAAACACTCCCCTTTACTCCTTGTTACGCATTGATCTAAGCCGAGAGTAGAGCGAGTGTTGGATGAGACAGAGTACCTCTGCCGAATCCCAAGATAGGAAGCTAGGTTGTAATTCACATTGAATTTCAATACAAGCAAAATCCTATCTTGTCAATTATACACAAAAGCTTCCGCATTATCTCCTTGGCAATTACTTATCTCTAAGCAGGGTTGGTCTGAGACTAACACCTCAGACCTACTCGGTCAGCACCCCGATCCTATCAAGTGGTATCAGAGCCTGCGTTGGCTGACAAATCTCTCAAGATGGAAGATCTTATCGACTTAGTGGAGCCCGAGTCATGCACCACCAGTATGACGTGCTTGATGGCTCACAATGGTAAGAAAACCGCTCATGATCAGGTAAGTGAGACTCCCTCTGCAATGAAAATTTGCGGATATTTTGGTTATGATGGTCATACGGACTATTCTTGTAATAAACTTCGTGATTTATCATTTAATATATCTCGTGTGTCTGCAATTATCATAGCTCGTGATCTTTACTATAATAGTTCTTCATCATTGTTGAAGAGGGGACCCAAGTATACCTGGGTTCCCAAAACTAACTAGTAGCTTTTTGCAGATAGAGTGGCTCGGAACAATGACTCTTGGTTTCTGGACAGTGGTTGTTCAAGATATATGACAGGAAACCAAGTTGAGTTTACGACTCACTCTGACCATCAAGGGGGAAAGGTTACTTTTAGAGACAACATGCACATAAAAATCATAAGAATTGGCTCCATTGGTAACCCCTCTTTATTTAAAAGTTTATAATATTTGCTTAACTGTTATTGGACATAGTCTCTTAAGTGTCTCTCAAATTTATGATTTCTCCAATCTTATGTTATAAGATTTATGACTCTATCACTAGTGATTGTAAGGAAATATGGTTTATGACTCTAATACTTGTGATCTTAAGGCAATATGGCACGTGTTGATATGAATATCCAAAATATATATATGAGAATCACGTGCAGAAAGCAAGCAGACTCGGTCTGTGAATCATGTACCGAAGCAAGCCGACTATCTCTGCGAATCTTGTGCAGAAAGCAAGCTGTCTCGCTCCAGCTTCAAGTACTTTGAGGACTACGGTATTTTTGATCAAAATGTTACCATTATGTATGATAATACCAGATAAGGTCGTCGAATTCTCTAAAATTTCCATGCTCGCACTAAATTTATGTACTTGAGTTCTAATTTGTTACGAGATCATGTGGAGATGAACTTAATCTAATTAAACTATGCTTCCACAGACCCTAGCTTGCTGATATCATCACCAAGGCATCACACATGGTTGCATTTGAGCTTTTTCGCACAGACCATGGCATGACTCGTTCTGACTGAGGGTGGTTGTATCTCCTCTCCCTCTTGGAGGCAGAGTCTAGATACTCAGGTATAGTCTCTCTGGCACCATACTCTCCTTGGTTAACCAGTTCAACTAAACTTTGTCTACGAATGTTTATTGAAAACCCGCCATGTTTTTCTTTACCAATTCGACCAAAGCACCCACACCAACCATCCCATGACCCCAAAGCACAAATTCTGCTAACCCTCAAACCACACCTACTCACTCTCCCACCCAAAGCCAAAAAAATCCTTCAAACAAGACACTATTGTTATCCCAACTCCCGAAACCATCACTAAGTCTCCCATGGCCGTCTCACCATACAAAAATACCATCCAATTTGGGTCCATCATTACTAATGCCCAACTCACCCTACAGCCCTAGTCGATTACCCAACCTACCTTGCCCAAGCTCCACTACTATCTCTGTTGAAGCCCTTGTCACTCCTACCAAACCCACTACCACTACCACTGAAGCAAAACCCACTACCTCTTACTACCTAAATCCATCACAACCCCTTCCCTTCACTCGACCAAGAAATACTGCTAGAGTCAATCTGTAGACATAATCGGTCTGGCAAAAATACCCACGTAGTTGAAGTGAATTTCCAAAAAAAAGAAAAGGAAAAAAAGGGAAAGAAAAGAAAAAGAAAGAAAGGCAGAAATCCCATGAGAAGGCTAAAACAAAGCAAATTACAATCGTCTCTTCAACTTACCTTCAATTTTAAGAAGACGTACTCTTGCTCCAGCCTCCACTTCCAAGAGTGGAACTTGCGTGACTCTGGTTTACGCTTTACAGCAACGCTAGCTTGCACATATGGGTATGAATACTTTGACTAATATGCTTCACTACCACGGTTAGCCACATCTAGCACTCTCTTGAGATTCAAAATGAATGGGTCAATACCAAGATGCAGACCAAGTCCCTCACCCCATTTCCTAGCCTACAACCTTGACCATACTTTTAACCTATCTCAAACTTTGTTTATCTTGGCGGTGTTTTTATCAAACTTTAGTAGACTCTGTTGGTTGACTATTTAGCCATGTGATTGCTTCTGGATGTCAGCCAGACTCACCCTGTTTTGCCTGATGATGTCAAAAGGGGGGAAAGCGGTGAATCCCATTTTCAGTAAGACGCGTTAATGTTTTTGGTGGTCGGAAGACTTGAATTGCACTTATGGATTTTGCCCTGCTTGATGGTCAAGCAAACTGTTTCTGTTTAAGCTTAGTTTAATTCTATTATGCTCTTTTCTCATTGGTCTTGTCTTAAATGACGTGCTCAAATTTAGGGGGAATATTGGACTAAGGGGGAATCAGTCAATGACGCTGGTTCTTCCAAGCTTGTTTGCTTGTATGTTTTTTTTTTTGCAGGTTAACTCTTTCTACGAGATTCACTCGAGTAGTTTTTGGCATCATCAGCAAAAAGGGGGAATTAATGAAGATATTAGAGTTTTGCTGAAGATTGCCAAAGCCTAGCTGCCAGCAAGAGTCGGTCTGAGAATTGAAGCAATAAAAGAGATCAAGTCAAAAAGAGTATGAGCGAACAGTAACTCCCACTGCAGAGAACAAGTCATCCAGAGCCTGCCCACAGACAAAGAGTCATGACAGACATAGTTTGGTTGTTAACCAAACTCGATATAACAAGTGGTTCACATTCATCTCATCTTATCATTGATGCACAACTTAAGGGGGAACTTTAGTTCATCTTGAAAGATTCGGTTCCCTTTGCCATCTTCAGCAAAAAGGGGGAATTTGTTGGAACCCAAGGTTTTGCTGATTATGGCAACGGAGTAAGTCTGGTGACAGAAGAAATATAACTGATAATAGCATCAGAGTAAGTGTGGGCGATGAACGAGTCTGACTGCGGAAGGAGTCGTTCTGCGACACAAGATTCTCATGGAAAGTTCTAGAAGCTTAAAGGCGACCTTCTACTGTTAGAACATGGAGAAAAACATGGAAAAAACTGTCACACACGTTCACATACAATCAGGCCCAAAAATCAAGGCGGTCAAGGGTATAGAGCGCCAGCACGAGTCCCTCTGCAGAGTAGTTGCGATAATTCCGGAGTATGCTTGACCAAGAGGACGTGGAGCACCATCCTGAACGTTATGGCTACTAAATAGGAGCAGTTACTTCGGGTATTATCAGTATTTAAGCACCTAGAATCATTTGTAATCGTTGGAGCTTTCACTTCCACATTTCGAGAGAGAGAGAAAGTCATATTGAGAGAGAAAGCATTTCGAGAGATATTAGTGAGACTTTGTCATTTAGCTTAGGTATTTATTACCTAGAGAGCACAAATAAAACACTCCCCTTTACTCCATGTTACGCATTGATCTAAGCCGAGAGTAGAGCGAGTGTTGGATGAGACAGAGTACCTCTGCCGAATCCCAAGATAGGAAGCTAGGTTGTAATTCACATTGAATTTCAATACAAGCAAAATCCTATCTTGTCAATTATACACAAAAGCTTCCGCATTATCTCCTTGGCAATTACTTATCTCTAAGCAGGGTTGGTCTGAGACTAACACCTCAGACCTACTCGGTCAGCACCCCGATCCTATCATAAGGGTACATGCGTCATTGTTCTATTTTTCTTAATAAGTATGTAAGTTTCTAGAATGACAACAATTTGGTGTAGGGTAATCTTTTTTTATTTATTCTATTCTTTATTATGTCGACACTGACTCGACAGGTTTTTAGGGTTTGTGGTTCATAGATTAGGGTCGTTAGACCCTAATCCCTTCACTACAAGCCCTAAAAATGTCTTCGACATTTTAATATTTTCTAGGGGTGGATTTTGGGGTGGGTTTATGGTGTAGGGTAATCTTTTTTAACTAAGTCTATACTTTATAATGCCGCAACTGACTCGACAATAAGCGTTCAACGTTTTAAGATTTCCTAGGGTGGTTTTTGGGGTGGGTTGTGGTGTAGGGTAATATATTTTATTCATTCTATTCTTTATAATGTCGACACTGACTTGACAAGTTTTTAGGGTTTGTGGTTAAGGGATTGGGGTCTAACGACCCTAACTCTTCACTACAAACCCTAAAAATGTCTTCGACGTCTTAGTATTTTCTAGGGTAGATTTTGGAGTGGGTTTGTGGTATACGGTAATCTCTTTTAACTAAGTTTATACTTTATAATGTCGTAACTGATTCGGCAATAAGCCTTCGACGTTTTAAGATATCCTATGGTGGTTTTTGGGTTAGGTTTGTGGTGTAAGGTAATATTTTTTTATTCATTCTTGTACACCCCCCCGAACAAACGTCCAATAGTACAATCAAGCTCCTAGTCATATTACATAATAACTACGCAGCGGATTCTCGATATCATCCGGGTGCTACAGATGCCAACCACCCACGTGGTTGACAGACCACATCACTAATACTAGTTACGGTCTGCATGACTGGAAACAGCTCTCCACCAAAACTCATATATAATACAGAATACAATTCCATAAACCGAGTGTCTACAATACAGTTACTAAATCATAACCGAAAAGTACAACCCGGGTTTAGTAACAACCCATACACTAACATACTATTCCAAACTCAGCAGTCCTGCCCATATAGACTACCCCCACGATAGCCATCCCGCCTACGCTCCGTTCGTCCGGCATAATACCTGTAAAATTTGGTTTGGGAAGGACTCAGCAAACTACGCTGAGTATGAACGTGTGAAGCCCGCATGTTACCGGGCCACACGACTACTTGGTCGAATATTATTAAGTCAGTTTACAGGCTATAATAAAGCAGTAAAACACATCACGATACCTCATAATATCAAACACTTTAAGGTAGCATAACAATATCAACAAACATCCAAGCATAACAGGCTGGCATCATAGCCCATCAAACACGCAACCAAGCACAACAAGCTGCTAATACAGCAACACAATCATGTAAGTCATCAGACATGTGCATAGGTATGTTTACCATGATCCTCACTAGGGGATCGTTCGAGCGTTGTGTGTTTTCATTTCTTTCTCTTGTTCCCATGATGTGTACTTTCTTTTTCTTTTCCTTGCACAGTCTGGGGATATAGTTTAGATCCCGTGACCATATCATTTTGGTGCCAATCTTTTCTTGTTTCTTAAAGAATCACATTTGTGAATTTTCTTATTTGCTTGGTCTCATTACACATGTTTTCCTCTATTCTCTGGCACCGAGTCAGGGGTATAGATTAGATCCCGAGACTTTGTTATGTAGGTGCTATTCATTCCTTGTTTCTTTATAGGTTACTTGTGAATTCTCTTATTACCACAATTTGGAGAACGTCTTCCTCGTAGTTAATCCTCCATTCCTGGATAGCTCTTTTCTCTCTCTTTGTTGTTTTAAACGTTACTAGCCACTGCTCCGGATACTAAGGGTCCGTATCCCTATTCCTTCTCAATGTTACTAGCCTCTGCTCCGGATACTAAGGGTCCGTATCCCTATCCCTTCTCAACGTTACTAGCCTTTGCTCCGGATACTAAGGTCCGTATCCCTATTCCTTCTCAATGTTACTAGCCTTGCTCCGGATACTAAGGGTCCGTATCCCTATTCCTTCTCAATGTTACTAGCCTTTGCTCCGGATACTAAGGGTCCGTATCCCTATTCCTTCTCAATGTTACTAGCCTTTGCTCCGGATACTAAGGGTCCGTATCCCTATTCCTTCTCAATGTTACTAGCCTTTGCTCCGGATACTAAGGGTCCGTATCCCTACTCATTTCTAAGGTATTGGTTTATCATTATCCTTGATAGCTCGACACCATAGTGGGTGTCTTTAGAGGTCCTCTAAGTTAGAGAGGATTCGTCTCTTTGTATAGTTCTTTTGTTTTGTCTACGTGGTTCGTCATGTCTCACCAAAGGAGACTTGCTCTTCATTATCATTAATGAATAGACACATAGTGGGTGTCATGGTACGTCCTCCATAGTTAGAGAGGAGTTCCCCTTTATAGCATTCTCTTTGTTTTCATAGTTCGTTGTGGTTCTCGTTTAGTTTTCCCTTCTTTATTAGTTTCTTTGTTTACATAGTTCGCTGTGTTTCATGTCAAAGTTCCATAACGCGAAAGGGACTAAACTACTGTGTGCGCGCAAGATACAACAATGATATAACATCATACAACATGATAACAAGCAAATCCAATTCCATGCATTGATCTTAGGGTTTTCACACAGAGCACACAGCACACAAAGCAAACAAGCCGTGTAACACGGCAACATACGAACCACACATGTCCATACCTTATTCGAAAGCACGAGTTGTCTTACACTCGAAGTCCCGGTCGGAGCTCGCTACGGTCTCTAGAGGTAATTAACACAGTGTGTCAGCTATTATTTTGTGTGACGACACTTTATGTCGTAGTTTATCCCTAGGTATGTTTACACTTGGTTTATATCGACTCTTAGAACTTCACAAGCATTAATTCTAGGCTTAACTTACTCCTAGAATATTCATATCTTTGTTTTACATGTTAACTAAGTCCTTTTTCCTTAGTTAGGTTTTAAGAGATAATTTATGTAACAAGTTTGTATAACGTATATATGACTTATCTAAGGTCTACTCCTTCCTTAGATAGATAGGTGAGTGATATTTTAACCCTTGTAACGATACTATACATCATAGTATACCCCCAAGAACCCATTTATACAGAAATCCAACCGTTTCAAAATCCGAAACACATTCCCCATGTAACACCTTATCTAGCTCTCACTTTTAATGTATTAATTGATGTGTAAACCTTTCCCAAAATGTTTTATAAACTTAGTTAGATGTATTAGTACTGTTTTGGATCCATCTTTAACCATCACCACACTCTTAATACCCCGTCTACCACTGTACAGAACTACATATTATTGAAAATCTGAAACCGAAATTTTATATGTTTTTCTTCTTGGTTCTTGTTTCTCTTTGATCCACCTGATGTTTAGTCTTCCCACAAGCATATATATAACCTCAGCTAGGTTTATTCTGAAAGTTTTAACTCAAAGAAACTCAAAGCAACACTGTCTCTCTTCTAAAGATTCGTTTTACAGAAACACATTTCAGAAAAGAGGCTGAGAACACACTTGTATATCTCTACTTTAAGCTTTCTTTTAGTTTCCTTAACTGTTGCTAATTCCACCCAACACTTTCTCCCAACTAGCTGGTTATTAGGGAAGTCTCATCAGACCAAAAACCAGCTCAAAATAACTCTATTGACCCCTCTGAAAATTTAGTATACAGAAGCAAGAAAACTGGAAAAGCTGAAAACCAGAAACTGCATTTTCTCTTACTTCCATCATTCATGTCTGTTACACTGTCTTCTAATCTTTCAATTGAGTATACCAACTTACTTAATAGGTATTAGTACTGACTTGGCTTTATCATTAAACCAACACAACCCTCTCAAGCCATCTGTAACAAGGTTATACAGAAAGTATGAGTTTTCAGGAAAAACTGGGATCTGAAATATAAAGAACCTGAAATCTGAGACCGATTCATTACCCTCATTTGCTTTCTTTCTGTTCGTGAATCCTTTTTTTTTTTTTTTTTTGGATTACCCCACAAAGCTTAAGTTTTTAATGGAGATTATAATTCCAAGACAACCCAAAATAATCTCGTTGATGTTACAGAATTATCCTCACACAGGAACTAGGAAACTGAAAGAAAACTGAAGCTATAAAACGCTATACTCCCTCCTGTCTCCTTTCTTTTTCAGGAGTTTGACTTTCAATCTTACCCAAATCATGTAACCACTTAGCTAAACGTTTGAGTAATGTTTTCCAGTTTTCAACAACATACACTCAGATAGTTTTACTAGGATTCCCTTCCTGCAGGAGCTGATATATATATAACCTGAAACTTGAACCTGATAAATGCTCCTTGTTTCCTTTCTGTTTGCACACGAGTGTGTCTCTCACACTTCTATCCCATACACCTACTTACTTGATTAGGGTGATCTAGCTATGTTTTACCAAGGGCTCTTAGTTTGCCTTGAGCTGCTTCAGTTTTTCAGAAGCTTGAGCCTCAGAAAACGGACATGCACAGGGGGAAAATGTAAGGGTTAAGTTCCATGTACAAGCGGAAGAGATTGATGGGCAGTTGATTATTTAATCTCTACTGGTTGTAAATTCCAACTGAATTTGTGAGTGTTTGTGTGCTCCAACTCTGATGTGTGAAAGTTTGTGACAGATCAGCAGCTGGTGCCCATATCTTGTCATCTTACTGTTTTCTCTTTTTTTTATTTTTAACTGTCAACCACCGGGCAACAAGAGAGTATGGGCAGGAGGGCATGATCTGGTGAGGCTGAAGTTTCCAAGGTGAATGTCTCCTTGGCTGACTTGGAGATAATGAAATCAGTAAGAAGAATGGTCTTGACTGATGCTTCAGTTTCTGTTTCGTTCTTTCTGTTATGAAATGCTACTGAGTGTGTGGGGTTTGTCTCTCTGCCGGTTACTCAGTACTCAGTAGGAGAGGAATGTTTTCAGTGTCAAGCTAGGTAGGTAATGCTCCCAAGTTCCAAGAGAATCAGTGGATGTTTTCAGATGAGTTAAACAAACAGAAACGGGAGTAAATGAGTCTGTTTTCCATTTACACCAGTCAATTCGGTACTAATTCTAATTCGTGTGGGTTTGATACCGAATACGAGCATAGCTCAACCGGTTACAACGTTTATAAGGCATACCAGAGGTCTCGGGTTCGAGCCTCAACGGGAGCGTCTTTGCTCCTTTTTTTTCCTTCCTTTTTATTTGAATAAGTTATATATGTGTACTTACATATATGTGACTATACATTACTTTGTGTTGTTATTATTATTATTATTTTCTTTGGTTACGAAGTTAGGTGACGACCTTGTCACTTATTTTCAACTATACGATATATGTACGACTATACATTATATCGTGTTATTATATATATTTTGTAACAAAGTTATGCGACGTTGTTGTCACTTATTTACAACGTCATAATTTCGTAACGTAACGTTACGCATATGCTCTTTCGTGTTCGCACATATATATATATGTACTAGATTTAATTGTTTGTACGTTATTTTATGTCCATACTATAAAACGGGTTATGATTTTATACGTTTAATATTTAGGGTATTTCAGCTACCCCCCTTAAAAGAGACTTCGTCCCGAAGTCTTACTTCCTTAACTTATACTTTATACTCCTAGTAATCTTAGGGATCCAGTCCCGCTTTTATTCACGATACACAAAAGATTAAGTCCATAGTTATAATGCTCGGTGCTTCTAAGCACCGTGCCACACACAAGTTCTCATAGTAGACCAAGAAGCTAGTAATGTTGTATAACCATGCTAAAGTGCAACCCAAGGCCCACGACATTCATTCATACAAAGCGTATAAACATTTTCACAACAATCCAAACACACAAACTACCAAACCACCACGAGTGGTTGTAGGAATACATCATAATAAATCAATACACAACCAAAACAAAACGCGCTTACCCCCTTAAAAGAGGGGTACGCCCCCGTACCCTACACTAAGCCGAACATCGATGAAAAGATAGGGGTACCTAGTTTTCCTTACCGGGTGATTATGCCATCGTGTAAACGCCAGATCGGGTTTCCGAGTGTTAGGAGGCTTTCTACCTCTCCAGCGTTTCCTACGGATTGAAATGGACCCTACTAACGAGCCTCACAAACTAACCCGTAACCCCGTTTCAATTTAGGTTTTCCTATACTCGGACTCCTCTGTTCCAGTCATCAAGCGCAACTACCTCTGATACCACTTCCTGTAACACCCACGAACAAACGTCCAATAGTACAAAGTCAAGCTCCTAGTCATATTACATAAAACTACGCAGCGGATTCTCGATATCATCCGGGTGCTAACAGATGCCAACCCACCCACTGGTTGACAGACCACATCACTAATCTATTACGGTCTGCATGACTGGAAACAGCTCTCCACCAAAACTCATATAATACAAGATACAATTCCATAAACCGAGTGTCTACAATACAGTTACTAAATCATAACCGAAAAGTACAACCGGGTTTAGTAACAACCCATACACTAACATACTATTCCAAACTCAGCAGTCCTCCCATATAGACTACCCACGATAGCCATCCCGCCTACGCTCCGTTCGTCCGGCATAATACCTGTAAAAATTTGGTTTGGGAAGGACTCAGCAAACTACGCTGAGTATGAACGTGTGAAGCCGATGTTACCGGGCCACACGACTACTTGGTCGAATATTATTATCAGTTTACAGGCTATAAATAAAGCAGTAAAAACATCACGATACCTCATAATATCAAACACTTTAAGGTAGCATAACAATATCAACAAACATCCAAGCATAACAGGCTGGCATCATAGCCCATCAAACACGCAACCAAGCACAACAAGCTGCTAATACAGCAACAACAATCATGTAAGTCATCAGACATGTGCATAGGTATGTTTACCAATGATCCTCACTAGGGGATCGTTCGAGCGTTGTGTGTTTCATTTCTTTTCTCTTGTTCCCATGATGTGTACTTCTTTTTCTTTTCCTGCACCAGGTCTGGGGATATAGTTAGATCCCGTGACCATATCATTTGGTGCCAATCTTTTCTTGTTCTAAAGAATCACATTGTGAATTTTCTTATTTGCTTGCTCATTACACATGTTTTCCTCTATTCTCTGGCACAGAGTCAGGGGTATAGATTAGATCCCGAGACTTTGTTATGTAGGTGCTATTCATTCCTTGTTTCTTATAGGTTACTTGTGAATTATCTTATTACCACAATTTGGAGAACGTCTTCCTCGTAGTAATCCTCAATCCTGGATACTCTTTCTCTCTCTGTTGTTTTTAAATTACTAGCCACTGCTCCGGATACTAAGGTCCGTATCCCTATTCCTTCTCAATGTTACTAGCCTCTGCTCCGGATACTAAGGGTCCGTATCCCTATCCCTTCTCAAACGTTACGGAGCTTTGCTCCGGATACTAAGGGTCCGTATCCCTATTCCTTCTCAATGTTACTAGCCTTTGCTCCGGATACTAGGGTCCGTATCCCTATTCCTTCTCAATGTTACTAGCCTTTGCTCCGGATACTAAGGTCCGTAGTCCGATTCCTTCTCATGTTACTAGCCTTGCTCCGGATACTAAGGTCCGTATCCCTATCCTTCTCAATGTTACTAGCCTTTGCTCCGGATTACTAAGGGTCCGTATCCCTACTCATTTCTAAGGTATTGGTTTATCATTACCTTGATAGCTCGACACCATAGGGGGGTCTTTAGAGGTCCTCTAAAGTTAGAGAGGATTTCGTCTCTTTGTATAGTTCTTTGTTTGTCTACGTGGTTCGTCATGTTCTCACCAAAGGAGACTGCTCTTCATTATCAAATGAATAGACACCATAGTGGGGTGTCTGGTACGTCCTCCATAGTTAGAGAGGAGTTCCCTTTATAGCATTCTCTTTGTTTTCCATATCGTTTTGGGTTCTCGTTTAGTTTTCCCTTTATGTAGTTTCTTTGTTGACATAGTTCGCTGTGTTTACATGTCAAAGTTCCATAACGCGAAAGGGACTAAAACTGTGTGCGCGCAATGATACACAACAAGATATAACATCATACAACATGATAAACAAGCAATCCAATTCCATGCATTGATCTTAGGGTCTTTTCACACAGAGCACAAGCACACAAAGCAAACAAGCCGTGTAACACGGCAACATACAACCACACATGTCCATACCTATTCGAAAGCAGAGTTTTTGTCTTAACTCGAAGTCCCGGCGGAGCTCGCTACGGTCCTAGAGTAATTAAACACAGTGGTGTCAGCTTTTATTTTGGGTGACGACACTTTATGTCGTATGTTATCCCTAGGTATGTTGTTACATACTTGGTTTTTATCGACTCGTAGAACTTCACCAGCATTAATTCTAGGCTTAACTTACTCCTAGACTATTCATATCTTTGTTTTACATGTTAACTAAGTCCTTTTCTTAGTTAGGTTTTAAGAGATAATGTAACAAGTTTGTATAACGTAATATGACTTATCTAAGGTCTACTCCTTCCTTAGATAGATAGGTGAGTGATATTTTAACCCTTGTAACGATACTATACATCATAGTACCCCAGAACCCATTTATACAGAAATCCAACCGTTTCAAATCCGAAACACATTCCCAGTAACAACCTTATCTAGCTTCACTTTTAATGTATTAATTGATTGTGTAACCTTTCCCAAAATGTTTTATAAACTTAGTTTAGTGTATTAGTACTGTTTTGGATCCATCGTTTAAACCATCACCACACTCCTTAATACCCCTGTATACCAGCTGTACAGAAGCTACATATATTACTGAAAATCTGAAACCGAAATTTATATGTTTCTTCTGGTTCTTGTTTCTCTTTGATCCACTGATGTTTATTTCCCACAAGCAATATATAACCTCAGCTAGGTGATTTGAAAGTTTTAAACTCAAAGAAAGAAACTCAAAGCAACACTGTCATCTCTTCTAAGATTCGTTTTACAGAGAAACACAGTTCAGAAAAAGAGGCTGAGAACACAGCTTGTATATCTCTACTTTAAGCTTTTTTGTTCCTTCAATCTGTTGCTAATTCCACCCACAATTCTCCCAACTAGCTGGTGTATTAGGGAAGTCTCAGACCAAAAACTCAGCTCAAAATACTCTATTGACCCATCTGAAATTTAGTTACAGAAGCAAGAAAACTGGAAAAGCTGAAAACCAGAAACTGCATTTTCTCTTACTTCCCTCATTCATGTCTGTTACACTGTCTTCTAATCTTTCAATTGAGTAACAACTAGATAAGGTATTAGTATGACTTGGCTTTATCATTAAACCAACACAACCCTCTCAAGCCATCTGTAAACAAGGTATACAAGAAAGTATGAGTTTTCAGGAAAACTGGGATCTGAAATATAAAGAACCTGAAATCTGAGACCGATCATTACCCTCATTTGCTTTCTTTCTGTTCGTGAATCCTTTTTTTTTTTTTTTGGACCCCAC
This sequence comes from Limonium bicolor, assembly GCA_023374045.1. Classification (NCBI taxonomy): domain Eukaryota; kingdom Viridiplantae; phylum Streptophyta; class Magnoliopsida; order Caryophyllales; family Plumbaginaceae; genus Limonium; species Limonium bicolor. Next base: position 296,579,012 of record CM041776.1, on the reverse strand, counting down.
AAAGCTTTAAGTTTTTAATGGAGATTATAATTCCAAGAAAACCCAATAATCTCGTTGATGTACAGAATTATCCTCACACAGGAACTAGGAAACTGACAGAAAACTGAAGCTATAACACTGCTATACTCTCCTCTGTCTCCTTTCTTTATTCAGGGTTTTTGACTTCAATCTTACCCAAATCATGTAACCACTTAGCTAAACGTTGGTACTGTTTTCCAGTTTAACAACAACTACACTCAGATAGTTTTACTAGGATTCCCTTCCTGCGGGCTGATATAATATAACCTGAAACTTGAACCTGATATAATCTCCTGTTTCCTTTCTGTTTGCACACGAGTGTGTCTCTCACACTTCTATCCCATACCCTACTTACTTGATAGGGTGTGATCTAGCTATGTTTTTACCAAGGGCTCTTGTTTGCCTTGAGCTGCTTCAGTTTTTCAGAAGCTTGAGCCTCAGAAAACGGACATGCACAGGGGAAAATGTAAGGGTTAAGTTCCATGTACAAGCGGAAGAGATTGATGGCAGTTGATTATTTAATCTCTACTGGTTGTAAATTCCAACTGAATTTGTGAGTGTTTGTGTGCTCCAACTCTGATGTGTGAAAGTTTGTGACAGATCAAGCTGGCCCATATCTTGTCATCTTACTGTTTTCTCTCTTTTTTTATTTTTAACTGCAACCACCGGCAACAAGAGAGTATGGGCAGGAGGGCATGATCTGGTGAGGCTGAAGTTTCCAAGGGAATGTCTCCTGGCTGACTTGGAGATAATGAAATCAGTAAGAGAATGGTCTTGACTGATGCTTCGTTTCTGTTTCGTTCTTTCTGTTATGAAATGCTACTGAGTGGTGGGGTTTGTCTCTGCCGGTTTACAGTCATAGGAGAGGAATGTTTTCAGTGTCAAGCTAGGTGGTAATGCTCCCAAGTTCCAAGAGAATCAGTGGATGTTTCAGATGATTAAACAAACAGAAAACGGAGTAAATGAGTTGTTTTCCATTTACACCAGTCAATTCGGTACTAATTCTAATTCGGTGGGTTGGATACCGAATACGAGCATAGCTCAACCGGTTACAAACGTTTATAAGGCATACCAGAGGTCTCGGGTTCGGCCTCAACGGGAGCGTCTTTGCTCCTTTTTTTCCTTCCTTTTTATTTGAATAAGTTATATATTGTACTTACATATATGGACTATACATTACTTGTGTTGTTATTATTATTATTATTTTCTTTGGTTACGAAGTTAGGTGACGACCTTGTCACTTATTTTCAACTATACGTAATGTACACTACATTATATCGTGTTATTATATATATTTTGTAACAAAGTATGCGACGTTGTGTCACTTATTTACAACGTCATAATGTCGTAACGTAACTTACGATATGCTCTTTCGTGTTCGCACATATATATATATGTACTAGATTTAATTGTTTGTACGTTATTTTATGTCCATACTATAAAACGGGTTATGATTTAACGTTTATATTTAGGGGTATTTCAATTCTATTCTTTATAAACACTAACTCGACAGGTTTTAGGGTTCGTGGTTCAGGGAATAGGGTCGTTAGACCCTAATCTCTTCACTACAAGCCCTAAAAATGCCCTCGACATTTGAATATTTTCTAGGGTGGATTTTGGGGTGGGTTTTTGGTGTAGGGTAATCTTTTTTTAACTAAGTCTATACTTTATAATATCCCAACTAACTCTGTAATATGCCTTCGACGTTTTAAGATTTCCTATGGTAGTTTTTGGGGTGGGTTTGTGGTGTAGGGTAATCTTTTTTTCTTCATTCTGTTCTTTATATATAATGTCAACTCTACTCGACAAATTTTTAGCGTTTGTGGTTCAAGGATTAGGGTCGTTTACTATTAGTTTCAAAATTATATGTCATTCATACGGTAATAAATATGTCATAAGTTTACGTAATACTAGCCATGATTTCATATCGTTAATATAAAAAAATACTGAATTCATTTTTAACTTTCCAAATAATCGGTTAACCATTTACGAGTGACATGCTAACCATTTACGAATGACAGGTTACCCATTTACATGCGACAGGTTAACCATTTACATGCGACAGGTTAACCATTTATGATTGATAGGTTAACCATTTACATGCGACAGGTTAACCATTTACATGTGGCAGGTTAACCATGTACATGCGACAGGTTAACCATTTATGATTGACAGGTTAACCATTTACATGCGACAGGTTAACCATTTACATGCGACAGGTTAACCATTTACATGCGACAGGTTAACCATTTACATGTGACAGGTTAACCATTTACATGCGACAGGTTAACCATTTACATGTGACAGGTTAACCATTTATGATTGATAGGTTAACCATTTACATGCGACAGGTTAACCATTTACATGCGACAGGTTAACCATTTACATGCGACAGGTTAACCATTTATGATTGACAGATTAAGCATATACATGCGACAGGTTAACCATTTACATGCGACAGGTTAACCATTTATGATTGACTGGTTAATCATTTACATGCGAAGGTTAACGATTTTTATGTTACAGGTTAACGATTTTCAAGCAACATCTACCAGCATTCAAGATTTACATTAATTTCTTCTTTTCAAATTTACATGTTGGCTTTCATATACAACTTAAATTGCATTAGCAAAACACCACAAACTGGCCCTGTTATTTCAACAAATTGGTGAAAAATGGGGTGAGATTAGTGCTGACTTGAATGAGGTATCGACTATGGTTTCACAAATTTTAGGTGAGGAGGAAGTGAGAGCATGAATCGGGAATGAGGAGAAGGAAGTGAGATTATGAATCGGGATGAGAAGGAAGAAGACGACCTAAAAGTAAATCGTATTTTTTGGTCTGTCAAAGGTAGTCTTTTTTTTATTTCTCAACAAAGCATTTAGTTTATTGCAGCAGTCCTGCGCATTCTCTGTGCAGCATATGAGCCGCGCTCCATATAGATAAGGAATAAGAATATGTTTTTTATAATAGAACTAGTTGATATTTTATTTTTCACCAAAAATTATAGCAGTGGACAGTGTTTTCCCCAATTCGGCTACGGTGGAGACGAGGCCTGGAGACGGGGCCTAGAGGTGAAATTCGGGCATGTTTGAACATTTCATCCAAGTCTGAGTTGGAGTCTCGCTTCAGCCAATATTTCCTTGGACAACCGCCTCGGGATTTAATCTTCCACACATCCTCTTCTTTAGCTTTTGGAAGTCTTTCCTCGTGGTATTTTCTATACCATTACATTCTTCTAATTAGATTTTTCACCATGTGCTTCTTCTGATCTATATTTTTTCTCTTCTTCGACCTCTCTTTTCTTCATTTTTATTTTTCTGAATGTAACTCGATGCCTTTGTTGTCATTTTTCTGTCAACTTGATAAGAACACCGTCTTGATACAACAAGCATGTAATAATATGCTTTTTGTAGAGCTCCCGAAATTGCTTGTTGTTAAGATTCTTATTCATCGCATCTTACAAGCCAACAATCCATGAACACACATAACAAGTCTGGTAAGCCGTTGGTATATAATCAACTGCCCAACTGAATTGCTTAACACTTACAATTACCTTCGAACTCTGAATCATACCAACTTGTATAAGTCAAATTTTTATAAGATATATCTATTATTTAGATGCAAAAATCTAAAATGGTTAATGAAATAACAGTAACAGGTTAACAAAATAAAGTGATAAGTTAATGAAATATAAGTGACATGTTAACAAAATACAAGAGGCAAGTTAATGAAATACAAGTGACAGGTTAATCAAATAATTTAATTTGATTATTTTAATTTTCATATAATTTCACAATTATTTTAGTGTTATATTTTTTAATGTAATTTTAATTACAATCATAAATAAATAATCACAATTTCAACATTTTTGAAAAGATTATTTTGTATTTGGATAAATATGTATGATTTTGATACATAAATTTATTTGTTTTAAGTTTTATACAAAATGTATATTATTTTAGTATATAATTCCAAATTGCCATGCTATAGAAATGTTTTAAACATTAAGAGCTTAAAAAATATTCAAATCATACTACTATTTTAGTAAAAACATATTTTAATTTTAAATTATCTAATAAAATTTATAAGGTACTTCCATGTTAATTAATTATAATTTAACTAAACAATATTTTTAAAATACAGTCTTTATTGTTAAAACAATAATAATAAAGCAAGCAAATTTAATATTACCATTTAAACAATAAAAATAGAAATAGAAAAAAAATAGTACGCGGAATGTTAGAATAAGAAATTGATCTTAAAAAAGGCTCCCATGTACAATTGAAAAAAATAATTAATTTGGAATCGTGTATTGAAATCTATACACTAATAACCAGTAACTACAGGATTGTAAAAAAAATTAAAAATTACACTCATCGACGGACTCTGACTTTGTAAAAATAACTTTTTTGTCTTTTACTAGCAGCAGTGCTGCGTAAAACATCTGCAGCATATTAGCTTCTCTCATAACGTCTGAAGTTGAGACTAAGGGGAGATAATCATTTCCTAGACTTGATCTTAATGATGTTGGATTTGGTTAACCTTAACTATCAGTCCTATTTACTTTACTTCTTACTTTAATTTTTTTTATGTGTAATTGTAATCAAGTGTAGGTAACGATAAATAGCAAACTCATTTTATATAGAAAGATCCATATATGTTCAATAAGCTGGTCCTTATACTTACCAAAACTTGCGACTTCGATCATATTATTGTTGTTATTGTAATGTTATATTTGTAACACCCTGGATTTTACCTTAAATAAAATCTTATGAAAATACGAGTCCAACGGCGCAAACGGATTCGAAAACGAACCTCAAACGAGTCCTAGAGCTGCAAAACAACATTTGTCCGAACTTGTGTCCGGACGTCGGACGTTCGGACACAAGCCGAGAAGAAACGGACTGCGGAAAACCAAGTGTCTGAACTTGTGTCCGGACATTGATGTTCGGACACAAGTCAAGAGTTAGAAAACTGGAAATCAAAACGTCCGAACTTGTGTCTGGACATGGGAAGTTCTGACACAAGTCAAGAATGCAAACAGAAGGGGTCCGAACTTGTGTCCGGACATTGATGTTCGGACACAAGTCGAGTTTAAAACATGTGGGCGTCCGAACATTGGTCCGAACTTGTAAGTTTGGGCATAAGTCGAGACTTACAAGTTGGAATCGTCCTCGCATACTGTCCGGACAGATGTTCAGACACACTCAGAACAACAAAAACAAAATAAACTCTCGGGGCCTGTCCGAACATGGATGTCCGGACGGACGTTCGGACAGGTCCTGGATTGTGCATTTCATAAGAGAAACAAAGTTAAAAGAGTGCGGAACCAACTACAAAATAGAGATCAAAGTGTCATAAGTATTTTATCATCAGAGTTTAGCAAATGTTACCATAGAAATACAGCGGAATAACTTCGAATCCAAGGTGCTACTGCCACACTCAATCCTTTGAGTGCTCAGGCTAAAAATCCACAAACTTAAACAAACCAGAAGTTTAAACATAATGTCTCAATATATATCATCTTAAATGCTGAAGTCTGATTAACGATTTATTCTCTAAGACTATGTGGCAGCACAACCCCCATCCCCAAACTCAGTAATCCGTACCTGCGATCAGAAAACAACATACAAAAAAACACGAAGGGATCACGCAAATCAGTGAAACTGAGTAAATTCCATCTCACTGTGTAAAATAAATTTTGAAATCCCTTTTTACAATTGATTAGGCAAAACATACAGAGATAATAAACCAACATTCTGAATCCACTTTCCAGTCATCACTAACCAGTAAAACATTGGGGAGCCTTCAACAAGAAATAACCACAAATAAATCCAACCAGTCACAAACGGACTGAAATACCAAACCACCTCACCCTAAGTCCTTAAGTGTGCACACCCCCTATGAGACAACAGTCCCATAGAATAGATCAAAGAGCTTAACTACAGTCATTGTATGCAACGCAAATAAATATATCAATGTAATCAATTCATGGTCAAGGTCCAGAGTACCAACATGGTGAGTCAGGGAGCACCAAGAACTCTAACAAGGTGAATCAAGGAGCACCAAGAACCCCAAAGCAGTTAATTTCCAGTGAAGAGCTCCCAAAACCAAATCCAAATCCAGTTTCCAAATACCATGATCTCACAACGCACCAAAACTTAATTCCAATTACAAAACCAACATTTGGATTTCCAAAACACCGCTTGTAGTAGAGATAAAATCCACGTCATTAAAATAAACATGAGCACATAATTTACCTGAACAGTCAAACCACTTCAGGAGAACAATCCACAGAATTTCTGGTAGCGTCCGTCGTCGTAATCAGGGTCTAGATATATAATGACCAGCAATCAGAAATGACTAACACAACCAAATAAATTGATAAACTAACTAAGTAGTAGACTTTACCCGTTGTAATCCTAATTGGCACCAGAGAAGTGGTTTGACAATGACAGAAGGAAGAGCGTGAATTTGAGGGTTCAAGAGAGGAGGAACGAGAATATTGTAGTGTGTAGAAAGTCGTGGTGAGGAAGAAGAAAGTGGGGGAATCCATGATTTAAATAGAATATAGATAAGGGTGAGTGCAAAAATATCTAAGAAGGAATTTAATTTATTGATTTTGGAATGGAGAGAAAGAATTTAGAAAAGAGTTAATAAAGGGTTTACCATATATATATATAGATATATATATATATATATATATATATATTTAATGTGGAAGAAGTAAAACTAAACTTGATCTCTTTGAGTTAGGAATAATTAATTAAGAGGAAGTAAAATTGGAATTGAACTCTTGAGATTAAGAATAATTAATTAAGAGGAAGTAAAACTAGATTTGAATTCTTTGGATTAAATTGACGTAGTAACGTAAAGTAGAGATAAATATCTATAATAATATTGGTGAGGGAATAAAAGAAAGTAGATGTAATCATAATCATTAAAATAAAATAGATGACCGTTTAACTTCCCTGGGCCTACTATAAACCTGAACCTTACCATATACATCATAACATAATGATCATCTTACTCACATCAAATATATATTGTACTTATCCTAACTCGAAAATTCGTGGGTCTTTCAATATTATCTTTATATCTCATCTACACATAAGGGCTATCGTGAGAACAATAAAGGAGAGATGGTTTATATTTTATGAAGGGAGTGTGGTAAAAAGATTAAGTGTTCACAGGACACTCCCCCATATATCATTCAAACACTTGTTTCCTTTATTTTTATCTTTAAAATACTTCTCCACTCAACCAATAGGTTTTGGTGTGGCTTTTCATCCTCTAACTTTGTCTCTTTCTTTCCTTTTGTATTTGTACTCTCATTGGAGGGAAACTCTTGACCTTCTTTTATTTTACAATTATGTCACATTGATATATGACTTATGAGGATACATATGAGTTGACTATAACAGCAAGGCCTACTATTTTTATGCCCAAGTAAGGACAAAGGGTGTGAATGGGCTAGCTTTCAAGCCTGAATATCATGAGAGCTAGATTGTTTGACAATTACCCATAACATGGTGTTAAAAATGGTATCAAAGATATTATAGAACCATGTCGGGACGAACTATCACACCTGATGGGAAGGTCCATGGAACCTGGATGTTAGGCTTGTCACGAGGATGTCACATTCTTTGAGTGGGAAGTATGTGACATCCCATCCTGCATTAGGATATGGGTAGTAACTTGAGTAACTAAAAGGATACACATGAGTTGACTATAACATCAAGTTTTAGGCTCAAGTGAAGACAAATGACTTAAATGAGCTAGTTTTCAAGCCCATATGACTTGAGAGCTAGGTTGTTGGAAGTTAAGTGTATCAGGTGTTACAAACACCTCCCTTTGTCTGCTAGTAACTTGCTCAATTGACAGTTTCGTTCCTTGAGAGAAGAGACTGGTTAGACATAAAGGAATCTCAAATATCTCGACAAAACATCTATAGGTCTCGGGAACTTTTCCAAGGAACTAGTTTAATTTTGGTCCCACATCTTCTCCCATTTGCCATCAAAACAAAATGGCCAAGAAATGAAGCACATTATGATCCAAGGTCATCATCAGCTCACTGTTCACACTTTGGACTTGACGATGAGATCTTCCAAGGATACATCTTCGTCTTGCTATAAGTTTGGGCAGTGTTAACCACATAAGCTTACTCGAGAATGTGTACCTAAATTGTCCTTAGCGCGGCCCAAAATCGTGTCACATTTCTTTGTTACAAAAGGTGTTAGGATCTTGTAATGTTGGGAAGTTGATGTTGCCTCTGTCCGCACCCCATGCGAAGATGAAGAAAATAAAAAGTGTCTGATACTTTACAAAAGAAAAATCACAATCAAAATTGTACTGTAATTCCTATAACTACATATCATTTTTTATTTATTTTTCTTCTTGGGTCCACCCCATGTGTATGGTACAATGGTTATCGTTCTAAAGATTTAAAAAATGGGAAATTGAACAAAATTCCACCAAGGTCAGACTTCATTATATATATGACATTAAATGGATATATTTTTCACGATCTCACTAAAATTTTCTGTAATTCACGAGAAACCAGTAAGACTTCAAAAAAGATAAAAGTACCTTGTTTGTTAACAATTTAGCTTGTAAAAATTTTAATGGCTATTACATAAAAATAAATTTACATTAAAATATTTTTAAAAGTAAAGAAAAATTAAAATCTTAGAATGGATTTACAAGAAAATCAATCCAATTGACTAAGGCTTATAAGAAGATATTTTCTACCTAATGTTGCAAGGTGGCACTTGCCATCCTTCCTTGAGGAGTTTTTCGGCCCCCTTTTATGTAAGGTTGTGTTTGGCTCAAACTTTGTGTATTAATATAATAAGGTGTCTTATAATGTTCTAGCCTTATATGTTGTACACTTGGACTTGTTTCATATGTTAGTTTGTGACCAACATGATTTTCTTGTCCTAAAGTGTGTTAATTTATGTTTTTGAGTGATTGGTATACTTTACTATTCATTGTGACTAGTTAAAGTATATACTTTGATTCACTCTTGATGTTGATGCTTTTAATTCATGTAATAATGTGTTACATGTTACATTAACTTTAGGAGTCGGTTTCTCCTTATCAATGTTCCCTCTTTAGTCCATTATTTTATGTGGGGCTTAGTGTCTATTGTTGGACTAACATAGTTGTTTATATATGTATGTTTAGAGGTTATAAAATTCCTTCGTGTAGTTGGCTAATTAGTATTTCCATTAATGATGATCCATAGGTTTAAACCCTTTAATTTAATTAATCCTTTATTAATTAAGGTGATTAATGTTTAGGGTATTTCAAGTGCCTGAATTAAGGCAACTACTATGCACAACTTGAGTCTTATTGGTTGTTGCAAGAGTAGCTGATCAAAATACACCATTAATTAGACCTGGCAAAGGTGACCCGAACCAGAAAAACCGAACCGATCCAACCCGATCCGAACCCGAACTTAAACCGAATAGTGTGACCCAAAATGTGACCCGAAAATCCGAACCGAACCAAACCAAAACCGAATCAAACCGAAATTTGGTATAACCGAATCCACCCAAACACCGAACCGATCACCCGAACCGAATCAACCCGAACCGAATCAACCCGAACCGAATCCACCCGAATGTTTTGCTAAATCTAAATCTACTATAGTTATTCCAACTGTAAAAATAATCTTGAAACCAAAAACACATAATGGAGATTTAGACATCCAATAAGTGTTCATTGCTCACAAATGGTATATATATATATATTAATATATATATATATATATATATATATATATATATATTATATATATATATAATATTGAACATCTTCAAGCCTTGTTGTAATAAAACATTCATAAACTGTGTTGTTACTCTTCCCACACATGGATGTTTTGCTACAAACTATAGATGTTTTGCTTTAAAATGTTTTATAATACAATTTAATGTGTATCATTACTATTGTATAATACTATACTAATTTTGATTTTAATAAAATTAGGTTTTTTTATGTTTAGGACATGAGACTTGGGAATGGTTTAAATGTTGATGAAGTTTAATTATAAAACCTAAACTTTTTAGTTGAGACATATACTATTCAAGATTAATGTGTATATGCCTAAAGAAAATTATGCAATAAAATGAGGAAAATAAATATTCCAAATGGTAGATTATTGTGAATCATGAGATAGACTAGCATTTTGGAGGATGAATAAGGTTTGGAGGATGAATAACCCCCACCTTATTCCATCTACCTTAACAACTTAACCCAAAATGTTGTATAAGACAATGTAGTGTGTATCATTACTATTTTATATTACTCTATATTTTATAAACTTAGGTTTCTTTATATTTAGGACTTAGGAATGGTTTGAATGTTGATGGATGGGCGTGGACGTGTGACGCTTGTGCGAGGCGGTGATGGATGGGTGTAGATGCGCGATGCTTGTGCAAGGTGATGAGCTCAGGGTGTGACGGGCGCGGGATGACGGGAGGCACGATGTCGGGCGTGGGCGGGGTAAACTGGACGTCGATTGCCGAATATTGACCACTAATTCACAAAAGTTTAATTTGTACTTAGTCTATACAATTAATAGTTTAAATTCATTTACAAAATTTGTCATCCAGTTTGATTTTATCCAACCTATACAAAATAGCAGTCTTGATCAACAGTAACACTATATTAAAACAATTTGGAGCCGCATATGAAAATCAATGCAAGTTACGAAGGTTGCTTAAAATTTGTATTTTAAAATTTTTATCAATTAAACCCAGATAAGTCACCCGAATTTGACCTATAACCCGAAAAAATTGAATGACTCAAAGGCTAACCCGAACCGAAAGCACCCAAACCCGAACTCAACCAAACCGAAATAACCTGAATCAAATTTAATCCATTGAACCCGATCTGATCCGAACCAAACCGAATAGTAAATATCTACAAATTGACCCGAACCGAACCGAACCCAAACTGAGTGACCCGACTTGCCAGGTCTACCATTAATGGGTCTAACAAGCATAACCCAAATCCTCGCAGTATTACCGATGACTAGGCAAACAAGGACATCACCGTTGAATAACACTGAGACGCTGACCGCCGGCATAACAAACAAATTAATACAGATTATCCTAATAGAAACTTCATTCCTAACTAAAAAATAGTCATTAACACATTGTTTGAAATAGTAAAGAGAACTAAAGACACTAGGGAACCTACAAACTACCATGAACTTGCAACTAAAGTACACAAACCACCGAAAAACCACAAGAGCAATTGGAAAATTGAACATCTCAACCTTAGTAACACCATCGACTAGAGACCATTCTGTCTTATTGTGGTAGCTTATGGGTATCTTATCCAAAACATCCGCATAACTGATACCCATCTCAGATAGCTTCTGATCTATCATTGTCATAGTCCCCTTACCAACTCTTTCGGACAGAGCATCCACCAACCAATGAAAGAGCCAAGTTCCAACGCTACTTGTGACTCATCCGACACAAGCTGACCCTCAAAAATACATGTGAAACCGTACATATGATGACAATAAAACAAATCATAGAATGCATTAACATGCAAAAGAAGATATGAGAGTTGAGCTCTATACGATGCCGCATGCAGGAGCTTCTGCAGAGCATGACCGACATGCATTCACTATGTTCTTCTTGTCGACTTGAAATTGAAGATGGATGAGGTCAACAAGAAATCAATTGAGGGAGAGGTCTTGGGTATATCTACTCGAATCCACTTCCTTCGATCTGGGTTTGGATATCTGCAATGATTGTGTAGAGTGGGAGGAAAAGGGATGCCGGTAATCGATCAAGACAATCATCCCTTTTGTCGACAATAATCATAATTTTGGCAACCAAAACTTGTGTCACTAGCTATCCTCCTCCAAGAGTGAATGAAAAAGGTTGGTGGGAGATGCCAGCAAGGTAGAAAGGAAACGATCGATTAAAACCGTGGGGGAGCAGATCGTGGGGAAGGAACAGAGAATAGACACATGCAAGCCACTTGACCCTAACCCCCTCTCGATCTAGGCTCGAGTTACCTTGTCCCCAAAGATTCAGCGCCACCAAACCCACACGATCAGCTCCGAGATTAACAACTTTTCAAAAGAGTCACTACGGTGAATCTTCAAAAATTTGGTTCCTTTTAAATAGCTTAAGAAAAAAACGTAGACGAGAAGACAAGAGAATGATGGAAAGATCATCCAAGAATGCAATCATGATGGAACAGAGAGGATTCCCGCAGAAAGGAGAAAAGTGACAATTTGAAAGTGGAGGGAAAAATAGTAACAAGCTGTAGCAGAGGAGCTCCGCCCGAAGAAAGAAGAAAGCGCCCGTCGAAGAGAGAAAAGAATAATGACTAAGCTACTCATGTTTTGTCTCGTACTGACATGGTAGAAAAACGTAAATTTATATATATATAACAATAATAATAGTAGCTTTCGAAAAAACAATAATAATAGTAATATTTTAGCGTAAGTGTATATTCTAGTAAATTTTATTATATATACATATGTTTTAGAATTTTATTCTACGCTTATCAAAATTATACTTTTTTACCGTAACATGTATAGATAGAGAAAACTTATCGTAAAAGAAAATTATAATTCTTGTCTTTTAACATTTCATTTTGAAATTTTACCAGATGTAATTTATAATGATTGATAAAATAACTAAATATGAAAAGTTATAAAATTACATTATGTTACATAAAGATACATAAATCTTCAAAAAGCACAAAAGTATTTAAAACTAAATAGGATATATAAATTATTGAAAATCTTGCAATTAGATTAATTACAAAAATATTGTCGTTGTTCTTATTCTCAACAAGCGTTATTGCAATTGCAATAAAAAAGATAAATTGTTACTTAACAAGATTCATTATATCGATTCACAACCTCTACCTGACTAGACACAATATTTGGACGATCGCTGCTAAAGTGGATGACCCTTGGGTCTGAAAAGTCATCCTTCATACGAGAGACTGGTGGATATCTCAATATGGTACCATTCCAGACGTCACCTCCCTCATGCTCTCTTATCCCCTGACCCCGAGTTAGCTTATTTTATAATGCTATCCCTCCAATCCCTTTCCCTGGTTTAACATTTGTTGGAGAACCTAGGCAACCCCAAAAGCCAAATTCATCCTTTGGGTTGCTCTTAGAAGTAGGTTGAAAACCAGTGATAAACTCCAAGCGTGGGGTGTTTGTCTAGCTAACAGATTTTGACTCTATGAGCATGCTCCAGAGACTAGCCGCCATCTTTTCTTTGAATACAGGTACTCTTGCAGGATCTGGTGGAATATTTATGACTGGTTAGAGCTCCCCACGAATAGGACAAGCCTCCACAGCTGCTCCAACTGGATCACCTGCTACTACAAGAGGAATCAGCCGATAGACATGGTCAGAAGAGCGGCCTTCGCCAGCGTGGTATACCATATCTGGATTGAAAGATGCAAATGTGCAATGGCTAACATAACTAGAGACCCAGCCCGCCTTGCTTCAGAGATCAAAGTGGCTATAAAGGCTTATATCTGGACGAAAATGAGAGATTCTATTCGAGACTTTGACTAGTTAGACAGGGTGATATGCTCCTAGTGTTCTGGGAACTTTTTGCCATATTCCCTCTAGGAAATTTTTGTTATATCCCCCCTTCTTTTGTGTATTCCCCCGTTTGTTCTTTTAAGTGGCTCGGAGCCAATTTGGTATGGCGCAGGGAAGTTTTTGTAACCCCCTTCCCTAGCCTTTTTGTATATCTCTTGAGCTCCGATACATAGTCTCCCCATGTATTTCCTTGTACATTTATCAGTTATTATTAATACACCATTACCATTATTATTAAAAAAAGATTCATTATATTAATAAGAAACTCAACACAAAGAACATAATAGACCCACAAATATACGTTAGGGATCCATCACAAACTTTGAATGTACTAAAATATATAAAACTATTACTTAGCATTTGTCAGGTCAATAAAAAAAAGTTTGTGTGTTTCGTTAACATGAGTGTGAGTACATCATCTTTTACTAGTCATGACTCATCACTTCTTCATTAAATTAAATTTAAGTCAAACTCTCCCTCTCTCATCCTTCCTTTGGTCGAGAGCTTCACCATCTTCCTCCTTGAGCTTCTTCATCATTCTCTTGAGTCCTTGAAGAACACTCCCATGGTGGACTAGACCCACTTCTCCTTGTCTTTTCAAACCAACACCTAGAGAGCAACAAGAGCTCTTCTTCTATATCATCCAAGTATGAAATCAACAAGTATTTGGGGAAAAGTTCGGTAGACATTCAAGCTTGGAGTAAGGATGATCTAATCTAAGCTTAAGGTAAGAAAAGTGCCTTAAGGTTCCATCTTTTCCTTTAACTTTTTAAGGTCCAAAAATTCTAGCTTCTTACACTTCTTTTCTTTATCTTTTTACACATAAAATGAGCTTCATCTAGCTCCTTTGTTGGCCGAAATTCAAGGAGTAACAATACTCCAAAGGTGACTTCAAGGGTAAGTCATTAATCAAGGTTTTAAGTGCTTATGCTACCTTCTACTCCTATATCCACCCAAGATCTTATAATTTACATAAATTCTTAAGGTTGGCCGAAATTTGGTGAAGAAATCTCACCTAGAGCTCCAAAGGTGATTCCATCTACTTAAAGCACATTTTTTAATTTTTGTGCTTTAAACTCTTGCTTATGTTATAGAGTATTAATGACCCTAACTTAGTCCCTCTTTCTTGTCTTCAAATATTGCTGGAAATGGAGCTTAAAAATTATAATTTGTGGCCGAGAACATAAGGAACACAAAGGAGGAAAAATCAACACTTACAAAGGTAAAACCCTAATCTAAGCATTAGAGTCCCTAAGTCATCATTTAAACTTGAGTTTGGTGCAGAGATATAACTCCCCCCTACATCATAAAATTAGGGCCGTGAGTGAAGAAGGGGAAAAACCAAGCTTGGAACATCCAAGGGTAAGATTTTACCTTAAAGCACATTTTTTATGTTTTAAGTGTTATTAATATGGGGATCTGGTTATGGCCGAGATTAACCTTAACAAATTGGTCTATTGTGACCTAAAAATGAACATAACATTTTATGAACATGTTTAGTTATGTTAGTTGATGATTTAATGACTTAAATGTCAAGTTTATAACGATTAAGGGCTTAATATGTAATAAGACAAAAATTTGGGGCTTTGGAAAAATATAGACAAAAGTTGGGGTGTGTTTATGGACATTTATATCATACTTTAAGTTTATCTTATGATTTTTATGTTGGCCAAATGTTTAGGCTTGCTTTTATGAGTTTTAAGGTATATTATATGCTATAAGAGCATAGGCTATGATATTTAATGCTATGGGCCAAAATCTGGTGTTATAACTTGGGTACTTGAAAGGCTGCTGGACTTAAGGAAAAGTTGGATAAAATTTAAAGGCAAAAAGTGCCTTAAATAACCTTAGGAGTTATTTAATGATATGGTGGTGATATAACCTATAGCTGGGTTATAGGTTTTGATGAAATAAAGTTGGGGTTATGATATAATAAAATTGCCAAGAGTATGTGGTTACCTTGGTGAATAACACAAAATATAAGTCTTGGTATAGTTAAGGAGTTAAGTGAAAACCCTTAGAAATATATGAGGTCAATTCATAAATTTTGGAAAGTTGGGGTCAAGGCCGAATTTAGGGTCAAAATTGGGTGGACTTTAAGGCTTTGACCAACTTAGGAGAAATAAAATATTAAATTGGATTTTAAGAAGAAATAAGGAGTTAAATGTAAAGTTTAGAATATATGGGGGTCAAGGTGTAAATATTAGGAAATATAGGTCAAGGCAGATTATTGGTCAACTTTGGAGGGAAAGTTGAGGATTTAACCGATTAAGAGAAATAAATGATGGAAATGTGAATTAAGGAAAGTTTAGTAGTTATTTGTAAGTTTTGGAAAACTTATGGGGTCAAAATGTAATTTTAGAAAGATTGATGTAAAATTCATAACAGACCAACAAAGGGTCTGTTCATAATTTATTAGAAAATTTGGATTGAAATTGGATATTAAATTGAAAGATTATAAATGATATAAGTTAGGAAAATAGGGTGAACATGAAGGAATGCCATTTGGGTCTATTCAAAAATTTAAATAAGTTAGAATAGCACCTTGGAATAAATTAAATAAGGAGTTAGAATTATAAGCTATGATTTATAATGTAGTTGTAAGTTTAGATAACATTTGTGGGTAAAAGTGTAATAATAAATATATATGGTGCTATGCTGAGAATTATGAAGTTTTAAGGATGAATATAATTTAAGGTTAAAAGATTACATGACATAGCATTAAGACTATGATCATAATGTCATTACATGGGGTTAGTATTAATTATAGGAATTTTATAATTCATATGGAGATATATGAATATATATATATAGGTATTATAATTTATATACCAAGGTTGAGAACATAATGAATTAAGATTGGTGGTCATATATGGTTGGGAACCATATTAATTAACACTAGATGTAAGATCTAAGTGTTAGTATGTGAAAATAATATAAACTAAAGGGAGTTTGTAACTCACATAAAATAATGTAAGAAAGTATGAATTAAAAGGATTCTATAATTCATACAAGTGGAGTATGAATATTTGGAATGTGATAAGATATATAACATGATTGGGGAATTGAATAAAGTATGGTAGAGTGTATTGTAAGGTGGGAAATTTCACTATAGTAGTATTGAATTGTATATGTTGACCAAGATGGTCAAGTTGACCGACTCACAAGTTAGATGGGAAATTGTATAGTAATAATAACTATATGAATATGTATATATAGATATATATACTCATGGATAAAAAGAGATCCATGTAAAAGTCTAATCCTAAGGTTGTAGCGTTTGTACAGTCGAGTTAATTACTAATGACGGGACGACGTTAAGTCGAACACCCTAAAACGCTAACCCGACTATTAATGAACAAACGAACATTGGGGTTAACTTAAAGGGGGTAACAGACTTGTGTAAGATAGAGAGCTAATACTTATCCTCGTATTCCAGAGCTAGAATTTTAGAGGACAAGCTCAGGATTGCAAGTAGCGTTTTCTGCCCTGGTGAACAGTATGTTATCGTGTGGCCCGATTGCTCCTCAGGATTACCTTAGGTTCAAACATGTATGTGTGATGCTTGATAAGAGTGATATGTGCGCTTTATTATTGCTATGTTTATATGATTTATTTGCCTGAATGACTTGCGTAATTAATTGTGCACGTTTATTATTCAAAACGGGGTAAATACCAAATATAACTTGAATTAAGTTATAAAGTGTCAAAAGGATACTATCACCTATGGTAGGATAATAGCATACACTAAGTTATCCTAAGTAACCTAAGAGACACCTTAGGTAAAGCACGGTAATATCGTCCTCAAAGAAATGCACATTCGAACTCAACAATATCCTAGACAAATTCTAGGAAATACACTAAGACCTAGAAGGCTTGTATACTTTTGAGAATTATTCACTATAACACCTAGGGTTGAACCTTAGGCAAGGAGATTTGGAGAACTTAATCTTATAGTGAAAGATTGGTAATTATGGGAAATCTGGGGAATCCTAGTTGCGCAATGTGATCACAATAGAGCAGATGACTGTTACAGGTCCACTCGCATATTATATTCCAATAGATCAGACCGATCATTGGATGGAGTCCCCACGTAAAGAGATGGCTTCGGCTGTTGGTGACCCACCATGAATAGGGGTAATAAGGAGGAACCAGAGTCCCCACGTAAATGGGATGGCTACTGCTGTTGGTGACCCACCATTAATAGGGGTAACTGGTTGAGGACATGTCGTCTTCTAACACGACGACTGTCAAGATTAAGATTTGAGCAAATGTAATGTATTAGACATTTAAGAAATGTTATTACAAGACTTCAATTAACTATCGTAAATTGAATAACGATTCAAAGGCCTTGAAAGCCAAATAAACGAGAACCGTTCAAATGAAACAACGCTCGTATCATTATCTTATGCACTCTTTATTGTATTGACTATATGTGCATAATGTGTGTGCAATTGTGTGTAAATATTGGATGAACTGTTGAATTTTTATTTAATGCATTTACAGTTTTGCTATATATCTATAAAACGGAATAGCATGTAAATGAACCGCCTGATAACTCGACTTATTTACTTAAGGAGTCTAAGGGTTCATGAAGATTACACTTTAGCATATTCAGCGGTTGTGCTGAGCCTTTATTACAAACATATTACAGGTGCGTGACTGAAGACGCAAGCCGGAGTGTGGGATTTTGGGGGTAGTTAGCGGTATACCTTGCTACTACATTTTTGGAACTCGTTTGTATTATACCATTTTTATATACAATTTTGGATAATTAGACTGCTCAGTAGTGTATGGATTTAGTATTGTATAGTATGATATTTATCTCTTGGTCATCACAGCATTGTTGGATGATATATGTACGTATTGGAAGCGTCGTGAGTAACGCAGTAACACCTGAGTTAGTATATTGTTACTTCTCTTTCCGCTGCATTATCTTGTTAAGTGTGGTATGATTATACCAACTATATAGTTAAGACCGAATTACGAGTTAGGGTGTGAGTTCAGGATTGGTTTTAAAAAACATGCCGCAGGCGTGCCTGAGGTGTTTTCTGCGCAAGACGTTGGCTATTTCATCTCCAGTGTGGCAAGGCGATGGCGGGTGCTGAGGCGGCTTGAGGCGGTTTGAGGCGACTGAGGCGGAGCAAGGCGCGCTGAGGCATCGTCTTATGCGCTGAAGAAGAAAAAAAACGGGAGGAAGAGAAGATGCAGCAGAGTCACGACGAAGAAGAAGAAGATGCGGAGAAGAGGAAGAAGATGAAGCGTAATAGGGATTTTTTTTATTCCACTAATCAAAACGACAACATTCTTATTAGTTGTAAAGTATTTTTTAATATTAATTTTGAAACCCTAACAAATCGGTCTCCACCCACCTCTTTTCCCGTTCTTTTCTCCCAATCTGATTTCCAATTTCATTTCCCCCCAATCTATCTTCTATCCACTCGGCTCGCGTTCCCACCACCCACCAACATCGCCCCACCTACCAGTCAACACAATCCATTAACAGGTAGTTTGTGTTTTTTTTGTTTTCTTCTTAATGCGCACAACACATGCGGTCCCCCACCTCTCTTTTTTTTCTCCACTTCTGTTTCCCTTTTCTTTTCCAGTTTTATTTTTTTTCTTTACTGGTTTTTTTATCGATTACTTACTGCAGTTAGTATGATGTGCAAAAATGTGGGAATAGACCACCAATATAGTATTTAGAACATTTCTAGTTTTATTATTCCTAGTTTTCCTAGTTTTTAGGGATGCATATAATTTTTTATTTGAGGATGTAAAACTTCTATCACTCATGAAAAAGCCTTAGTTATAGTTATATATGTATTCAAGGATGATTTTTTTAATAAGAGGTTAACTATGAACTGTTTATATATTGTTGATAATAAGTTTTTATGACATTTTTTATAGTTATAATTGTATTATATACAGCTGATGGATAATGAAGAAGATGGAGGAGGAACATCTAATAGAACTATTGATTTGGCTCACAAATATGCCACCAAAGATCCTAATGATAGAAATGCTATGAAATGTAAATTTTGTGGCAAAGTGGTTAAAGGAGAAGTATATAGAATTAAGCAACATCTACATGAAGGATTTTCTTCTGTTCTTAAGTGCAGCAAATGCCCTGAGCATATGAGATTGGAGGTGAAGGACTTCATGCTAATGAAAAGGGCAATAAAAGATCAAAGTCAAAAGTTTCCAACAATGCCAAATTATGATGATGTTGATGTTGAAGAGGAGGATGATTGTGTTGAGATAAACCAAAGATCATCACAACAAAAGAGACCAAGACAAAAGGGTCCGATGGATATCTTCTTTAGACCCAATCCTGAAGATGTTCTCAAAGGTAGGAAAGGGGGAGAAAGAAGACAACAAACCATCAATGATGTTTGTAAGAAGGAGTTAAGAGGTAAGGTTTGTAGAGATATTGCTAAATGGTTTTATGACGCGGGGATTCCCTTTAATACGACCACCTATGATAGCTTTTCTATCATGATTGAGTCTATTGGACAATATGGTCCGGGAATGAAACCACCTTCAATGCATGAGCTTAGAGTTCCTTTGCTTAAAAAGGAAGTGAGTGAAGTGGAAGAAGCAATGGAGTTGAACAAGAAAGAGTGTAGATAAACCGGTTGTTCAATTATGTCCGATGGATGGCATGATTCGATTGTTCAAAAGGATATTATCAACTTTCTTGTCAACTCCCCCAAAGGTTCCATATTTGTAAAATCCATGGATGTCTCTGATGTTGTGAAGGATGCTAATATGTTGTTTAAGGTCCTTGATGACATGGTTGAAGAAGTTGGTGAAGAGAACATGGTCCAAGTGGTGACGGACAATGCTTCAGCTTATGTTAAAGCGGGTAAGGAAGGAAACATCACATTTATTGTTTGTTTGACTCTTTAATTTTTATAAGCTATATTTATTATGTATTTTATGGTTTTATAACCGTTGGTTTTGTACTTTATAATTTGTAGGAAATAAGTTGGAGCAAAAGAGACCATATCTATATTGAACTCCATGTGCGGCTCATTGTCTTGATCTCATGTTGGAGGATATAGGTAAGGTTCCAAAAGTGAAAGGAACATTAAAGAAGGCAATGTTCATGAATGCCTACATCTACAACCACGTTTCTCTTGTGAACATGATGAAGAGATTCACAAATCAAAGGAACTTGCATAGGCTAGCTGTCACACGCTTTGCAACCTCTTTTATCACTCTTTCTCAAATACATAGCCAGTAGAACAACCTAAGAAAGATGGTCACCTCCGAAGAATGGACTTCAAGCAAATTTGCTAAATAAATTGGTGGGAAAAAGGCACATACTACTCTTATCCAAGAATATTTTTGGAGAGATGTGATATATGTTCTTAAGTTGACGGGGCCACTTGTTAGAGTCCTAAGGTTGGTTGATGGTGAGAAGTCACCGGCTATGGGTTTCATTTATTCGGCTATGAAGCATGCTAAAAGGGCTATTGCTAAATCATTTGGCAATATGGAGCATGGATATGAGACAGTGTTTCAAATCATAGATAGAAGATGGGAATGCCAGCTTCATAAACCTTTGCATGCAGCTGGACACTTCTTGAATCCCTCAATATTCTATGCTAATCTTGATCATGTTGGTCGGGAAGAGATTATGGACGGACTATATGATTGCATTTCTAGGTTGAGTCCTAATGATGAGATTGCACAAGAGATTGGAGATGAGATAGCAAAGTATCAAACGACTGAAGGAGTGTTTGGAAAATCAATGGCTATAAGAGCAAGGAAGACATCATCTCCAGGTGTGAACTTTAATTCTTTTTTGTAGTTGTTTTCAACTAGTATATTACTATATTATAAGTCTATGATTTGAAATTAATCTAATTTTTTGTAGCTGCGTGGTGGAGAACATATGACTCATCTGTTCCAAATCTCAGAAAGTTTCCAAATCTCAGAAAGTTTGTGAGAGAAGCTGGGGTGTTTTCCAAGATGTAAGTTTTTTAATTGTAAAGTTAACTCTTTGAATTCACATTATCTTCATGATTATGTTTATAACTCTCATTTATTTATACACTTTTTTTATTATTATAGTAGCTTCATACAAAGAAGAGGAATAGATTGGCTCAAGAATGATTGAATGATTTGGTGTTAGTGAAGTATAATCGTGCTTTACAACGTCGGTCAAATTTAAGTAAGGATCAATTGACCGGTGATATGATTTGGAGAGATATATATGAAAGCAATGAATGGTTGATCGGAGTGATGGAAGGTGAAGGTCAAGAAGATACCTCATTTGTATTTCAAGGTGAAGACTTAACATGGGATTTGGTGGATGAAGCAATGGGTGCAAGTGAACCTCTCAACAACACTAGAGGAGCAAGGAGGGATGGAGCTAGCACTTCAAGAATAAATAGAGGAAACAATGTGGCTTCTTCATCTAGTAGTAGAATGAACTTGATTCATGAGGAGGAGGAAGAAGAGATTGAAGAGGATATCGGTGTTCCGAACAACAATTTGGATGATATAGCTGTGCTTGGTCCAAAAGATGATCATGATTTGGACTATCATATTTATGACTGCACCATTTAGTGGTTGGATTATTATTGTTGGAACAAGTCTTTTGTAGTTTGATGACTTTTGAACTTGTGCATTTTGGTAGGTTGTGGCCCCTTTTCCTTGGTCTCTTCTTGAGAAGATCCATTTGTATGCTCCTTCTCGTAAAAGACCAAGACAAATTCATATTGATAACATTTTGTATGGATTGATTGTGTTATTTTAGTGTTCGAAGACCCACTTTTGAAGTTTAATGGAAATATATAATATTGTAAGCTTCTATATTATATAATGTGATAGTGTATTGTCTTGTATGTACAAGATGTATGTTCATAACAATTTATAGGTGATTCTAAAAAACAATCGCCTCAACTACGTGATGCGTTCGCCTCAACGTCTCATACATCACGTCTCGCCCTGGCCCCTTATCGTCTCGGAGCGCCTCACGCATTTTAAAACCAATAGTTAATGTTAAGTGTGAGTTCAGGTTGAGTTTAATCATTTTTAAACATGTCTTAAAAATATATGTATATATTTGTGGATAGTATTTAAAAAAACCTGAGTAGCTTATTCGTGTTATTTGTTAAATTAGTTCAAACCCGAATAAAATTTTGTAAAATTTGTTATAAAGAAAAAACTGTTGTTTGGGTTCTGAATCCGCTGCGCCCTTCTGCAAGTTGGAAGGGAGGAAGTTTTGAAACGAGCAGACCTGACAGGCGACAACTAGAGGGAGGACTTTGGTCGATTAGTGTTAAGATTTTGGCATTCTCCCATTTCCTTATCCGGCTTTTATCCCGTTAGCCCTCTTCGTTTCCCTCCCCTCCCGTCGCCGTTTCCTTCTTCCGCGCGCCCAATAAAGACCGACATGCTCCCCTCGGCCTCCTTAACATCCCCCTTCCCGATTCCAAACCTTCAATTTTGAATGTTCTGTTCCTATGCAGAGTCGAATTTTGGAGAATTGGGAGGACTGGTAGAACCTGGGAGATGTCATCATCTTTATTGCCACATTTCAAATGGCAACCAGACACTTTCTCCGTCATTTCCAAGCTTCGTACTCCAACTTCCATCTTCCACTGTATGTTTACTCTTGTTTTCTTTACTCTTGTTTTCTTTTATCTAGCCTAATTATCATGACCATTATTAGTCTGATTCGGCATCTGGATTTGTTGCATACCTGGTAGCTAAGGTAACTGCTGGTAGAAAGAGAAATCTTTCGAGGAGCTGTCGGCTGAAGCGTGTTGCTCTCATTATTTTCTACAGAGAAGTGCAATGATCATTTCCTATTAGTTGGTTATAGTTTTTCACGTGAAGCGTGTTGCTCTCATTATTTTCTACAGAGAAGTGCAATGATCATTTCCTATTAGCTGGTTATAGTTTTTCACGTGAAGCAGAATAAACTTAAGGGATGTCAGTCCCGATCGTCAAATACGTTTATATGTGCTAATTGTTAATGTGTTCTAGTCGATTCTCAATTACTGCCGCGATGATTTGGAGTAATCTTTCGCAGTCGAATGTTATGGACAGAGTTTGGCTTATTTGTTGAATGAGCTTACAACGTTGACCTTTTTTTTACTATTATTTCCATTGACTTGGGAACCGACGATCATCTGTTCTAAGCAGTTTACTGTGATGGATTTTATCGTAGGCATTTGACTAGCTCCTTCTGTTTGATTGGCAGAAGACTTGGTAATTTTAAGTTGGCTTGAAGGCATTATCAAATATCAAGTAGCTTAAATTGCTCAACGAGCTAATGAATTGTATGAGTTGCTGGACATTTTATCAGCTTTTTTTTCAACATGATCTCCTTGCTATCTGAGCTTTCTCTCTGGATGTACTGTTTTTGTTTCTATAAAAAAAATTGGCGGAGTGAATTTGTGAAAACAGCAATATTAGTATTGGAAATTGTGTGAATTTTGTGATAGGCATGCAAGTTGAAGGGATATCTTATGGTTTTCTATTTTAAATCTGCTGTGGTCCGAGATATAGCAATGGCGATACAGAATTGAAGACAATGGAACTAGGCATTGCTTGTTTTATAAAATCTTATGCCGCAAGAAAAATAAATGAGGGAAAGGGCTTATATAGCCCAGATCAAGATATTATGATAATTAATAACCAACTAAAGACCTATAGCTAAGCATGGCATTTGGAATAGAAAGAAAAATCTATTGAAGAGAACTCTGTAAATCAGTAACTCTATAGCTAATAGCTAATACTCTCCCTCAAACTAGGGCATATAGGATATCCCATGGTTTTTAGATTGGAAACTAAAGCTGACATCTTTGGATGAGGAGTGTCTTGAATGCCTAGGCCATTTTGATGGGTCTGATATTGATTCCCCACAAGATTTTTCTGAAAAGATCTGCAAGTTGGAGTTTCCTAGAAGGCCGCCTTGTTTTCTTTCATGGATGAAATGGAATGTTTTTAAACTGGAACAGTCTGTTCATGCTGCACTAAGTGGACCGCAGCTGGATTATAACAATGAATTGGAACAGGGTTCATGTCACTGTTATGCAAAAGGTGTGTTAGCCAAACTTGATACGCAGTAAATCTGTGAAGTGAGTGATATTCTGCTCACAGAGGTCAGAGAATGTGCCGTGTCACAACAAGATGATCAATGCTAGGCTTGTTCATGAACTGACGAAGGTGTTAAGTGTTGAAGCAGATATCTGGCCTTGTGTTGGTTGAGTAATTTAACTTGCCAAACAGTTGTCTGCATGGTTTAGTATCTGGCAGCAGGTCTTTCCCTTCTTTTCTTCGCTTTCAATTGACATTCTGTAAGGCAACAATAGTCTTGGAGAGCTCAGAACTGAATTCTTCTAGAATTTCTTAGGCATACTTCAAGTAATGAGCAGGCCTTCTTTGTATAGGTCTACTCTATTTCAAGTAAGTAATTGCGATTGCTTAATTCCTTAATGCTACATTGATGATCATATTCCCTTGTAATTGTGTTAATTTCATTGATACTGGAACCTGAAATCAGAATGTCATCAACATATGCATGAAGTATGTGAAATACCTTTTCTTTTAGCCAAGATGGGGTAATCAATCGTAGATTGAGTATATTCTTGCTGTGGCATGACATTTTTTAGAAGCATGTCTCAAGCCATCAAGAAATTTTCTCAGTTTGTGCTCTTCAGTATGACCAGTTACAACATATCCTTGTGGCAGATTCTTTTAAGCTTTTAAATCTATATCTCCATGAAGAAAGGCATTATTGATGTCTAGTTGCTTTATATGCTAGTATCTTTGGGTATCAACTATGAGAAAGGCTCTTAGACTCGTCATTGTAACTACTGGTCATTTGTTTATGAAAGTCTTAACCAGCCCATTGAGTGTAGCCATTCGCAACAAGCCTAGCCTTGAATCCTTCAATGGAATCGTCAGCCCTATATTCTATTTTCTAAACCCATTTACTCCATACGCTGTTCTTCCTGAGAGGAAGGTCCACTATCTACCGCGTGCCATATAAATGAACATTAGGGGGGAAAGAGAATGCCCTCACTACTAGCTTCAGTTTCAGTAGTGGGAAAGGTAGAGGTAGCTCGCAGTTAACAGAAACTCAGAAACTTGTCTATATTATAGACTCAGTCATATATATGCATTTTGGGAGACTAGGAATCTATGCAAAATGCTAGCCACAGCCCTAGGATTAAACTAATCTTTCTCTCTATCAGTTTTAGTGGCATAGCGAAGGCATCTATAGGATTTCAGCATCTGGTAATTAGGCTTGCATCTAAACTGAATTTCATAGGGGTGTTTACCTTTGATGGCTGTAGAAGGAAGTCTGTTTGTAAGGCAAACAACACGAAGAATGTGCCCGCCCTAATAGCAAAGGGGAACTTTGCATTTAAAGAACAGTGCTTGAGTAGTTTCTATTGAATACATGTATTTACGTTCCACTCCACCTTGGATCTTTCTCTATTTTTCTTCCTGAATCTGAGAGAATAAGCTTTCTCTACTTGGGCTAATGGATCCATGATGAGTAGCTAACTCTCAGAGGATGGTAACACTCATCTCGACTAAAGACCTGTAGCTAAAGGCAGCGTCTGGGAAGGAGGAAATGCTTAAGTTGTAAATCTATAGCTAATAGCTAGTACTTTCAAAAGAAGATGAGCTTGGAAAAGAACAGAAAAATTGGGATAGAGGCGAAATTCAATTAGTATAGTAATCCAAATTCTGACACCTTGAAGTTTTCAATATTTTGTTTTCCTATCTCTTTTTATCTTGGCTCATGGTCTCTCATAGTAACTATGCCCTTGTTGGTGGATAAGTGTTATTGGTTCTTGCTTTTACCGCTCTTGCATGATTCAGCACCCTGTGATCTCTTTTTGTGATCTTGGAACCCTTATATAGTTACTGATATTGGAATGAATCTGCCTTTTTTTTTTTTTTAATTTGCAGCGAAGCATAAAGCACCAGTATGTTTCAGTGTACATGGTATCATATCCTCTACTAGGGAAACTGCACTGCTCACTAGAGAGGAGCTGAAAATTCCTTCTTTTGATGCAGCTTCACTTGCTTCATATCAGTCTCTAACTTATTTTAACTCCGGAGATCACTCAAATGAGGTTATATGTATTACATGTAGTCATTGGATGCAAAATATTTCTTTGCATGACACCCCTGGTGTACATGTTTAATTATCAATTTATTCTTTTCTTTTTTGTATTGTGGTACTGGAAACTACAGCTATGTTATATTCAATGTGATGCATTTAAAGGGTTATTAGGGTGCATGCGCTAGCATATATCTGAAGTGTGTTTGACTAAGAACATGTGAAATAATCCAGGGAACCTTGAAATTTTCTCAAATTATTAACACTGATGGAGTTCTGATGTATTGATTCATGTTAGCCGGCCCCAAGGCTTTGTTGTTGTTTGTATTAACACTGATAGAGTTCAAAGGATGCATTTTTCCCAAAGTGATGTAGATTTCTGTGGTTCAGATACTTATAAACTTAGGCACTTTATCTTGCCATAAGTAGGAATTGTGATGGAAGATCTTTGTTTGAGAATGCATGTCAAACACTGAAACAAACCTTTATCTAGTTTGGCTTTCTTATGGATAAATAATTTTTTTTGGGAGAGCAGGCTTGGTTGATTGTTATGCTGTTTTCTACTAATTTAAATATGCAGGCTATAATTGGATCAACTTTGGCCACAGAATCTTTCATTAATGATGACCATACTATTATTGCTGCTGCTGCTTCCAAAGCTCTTGCTCTAGCACAAGCAGCTGCCAATCTTGCAAAGGAGGTTGAGTTGATGACTAATGGAGGATGGCAGCATGTGGAGCATGGAGCGAAGTGTGCGGATTCTCTGTCTGATGGAGACATAGATGACAGGGAGAGCATTTCTCTCCTAGAAAGTGAAAGAAGCGGTCATTTCATTCACTCATTAGAAACTGAGACTAGTGCCTGCTGTGGTTATTCCAAGCATTATCCCTTAGCTAGTGGAAATGATTGTGTAGAGCCTACAACTGAGGAGTTGGAACTTTTACAGTCACAACTTTCTGCGGGTATAGCTGTTCGTTCAAAGCGCCAAGTGGAGAGGAAGGCCAAGAGAGCAAGAGCAGCTGAGAAAACTGCTGCAACTATTCCAGTAATTTCATGTCCTAGTAGGAGGAAGCGCTCTGTGCAAGAAGTGGATCACTCTGATCCACTCCGTTACATACGAGAAAGTGCAAAGACAAAGCTTTTAACTGCCAGTGAGGAGCTAGAGCTGTCAGAAGGAATTCAGGTGTGATTTACATAATGACTACAATCTTGAATGTCGTTTGTATGCTACTGTTAAAGATTTGTTACTTCTACCATTCTTTGGGGCACTCTGTCGTTTTGCGAGCAGTTAGATGTGAGCAAGCTGCAATATTTTTGGTATCCAGTTCTAAAGTTTTTTGGTTTATCATCTCTATGTAGATTGACTTTATTTGGTTCGAGATACTTTTCTGTAGAAGGTATGTTTAAGTGATTAACTTGTGATTGTTTTCATTATTGGCTTGAGCAGAATCTTAACATGATCTTGCTGTTTGTAAGGGATTCGACATTAATCTCACTTATAGATGGTGTCCAATATACAAAAAAATCTGAGGTCAGGTATGAAGTAGAAATGTTAAGATACGCATATCAAAGATTTTGGAAACGTGTAAGATTGTCACGAACTTCATGTAGAGTGAACATATTGGCCTTGTCTGATTGAGACTTTTGGTGATCAGGGTGCCTCGAGACATACGTGAATAGTGTAGTAGTTAACTTATCCTCTCTCAAATTACAATCAGCCATGATCGGTGTATCGATTGGTAAACAGTATATTCTCTCATAAAAATAGATAGACATTAATCAACCTTAAGTTATCAAACACAGACGTCAGTTTCAAATGAATAGGGCCTTTCTGGAAACTGGATGTAATGAATATATGGGAAAGTAGTTTGATTAAGAGTATACACTATAAAAATTGTAAATGGATCAAATCTGGGTTTCAGCGTCATCAGGGGGTAATTTGGTTCAAAGTCTAGGTATGACGAGGAATGTCCATCATCATTGTGGCCTTCCAATGGTATGTGCTTTATTTGATTTATAAATAGTAAACAGCTCCTACTGATTTCAACTTGACCCAGGTGGAGCAATCATATATAACGATGAGGCATGATTAGAAAATCTATCAAATCATAGGTACAAATGCTGTATTAACTCTCTATTCCTTGCCCAATGGAAGTAAAAGTACACACTGGTTATTGGGTTTTAGCGACTGTATCAATTCTGTCGTGGTAATGGAAGATTATCCCTCTTACTGGCCTGGCTTCTTTTATTCACGGAATCGCTTCTCTAATAATTACTTCATGACTGTGTACACCTCAGCCTTTTAAAAAAATTGTCTAGCCATTTTTCAATTACATTGGATTATAATTCACTGATTTTTAAATTTTAGGACTTGTTGAAACTGGAGAAGCTTTATAAGCAATTAGATGAGCGGGGTGGTTGTCATCCCACCTTTGAAGAATGGGCAGCTGCAGCTGGAGATGACCGAAAAACTTTCAGGAAGCGGTTGAACTATGGCATCCAATGCAAAGATACAATGATCAGGAGCAATATAAGACTTGTAATATCAATTGCAAAAAAGTACCAGGGAGCTGGGATGAACCTTATGGATCTCATTCAGGTTTCTTTAATATCTCTATCTTTATGTTTCTGATGGTAATTTCCTAGGCAATAATTTTAACTTTGGTTATTTTTGTTGTTAACTTTGAAGGAAGGATGTCGAGGTCTAGTTAGAGGGGTAGAGAAGTTTGATCCTTCAAAAGGCTTCAAGTTCTCTACTTTTGCCCACTGCTGGATCAAGCAAGCTGTAAGGAAGTCCCTCAGTGACAAGTCTAGGACAATCCGTGTACCTGTATGGTTTTTCCCCTTCTTCCTGCTCTTGGAATTGTCTGCTCGTACAATTCTGGTGTGGAGGTGTTCCATGTTTAACTTTAGTGACTTGTTGAAAAACTTCCATCTTTCTAGGTTTTAACTCACTGTATTTTGCATTTTCCGTCTAATCTCTTGTGTTCAGTATTGTATGGTGTTCGTGTCATCATGTTTCTTGGTCTTATCTCTGCATAATTTGCATTGTCATCCTCCCTTTTATATACTCAGTACTACATGGTGGACGCAAAATACAAAGTAAGGGAGGCTAGAAAACGGCTGTACGACAAAACTGGTCAGCAACCTGACAATGAAGAGCTCGCTGAGGCTACCGGGCTCTCTATGAAGAGGCTCAGTGCGGTGCTCATGACTCCCAAGGCTACACTCTCTCTCGATCAGAAGACTGGATTTAATGATAATTTTAAACCCACGGTTCGTCATTTTCTCTCGTTTACCCATAATCTTCAGTTTGGCTTCTTTTCTGTGCCTTAACGTTGTTCTCTTGTTGGAAACTTCCTTTCTTGATGCGGTTCTATATAGCTCATGGCCTTGCTTATTACTTTCTGAAAGTAGGAATATGTGCTTCTGGGTCTATACCATAATTAATACCTAACTTCTACTAAGTGATGAATTAGAAAAGAGCCTTTTTCGCTGCCGCTACTTTGTTATATTTACCCGGCAATTCTAGGATCGCATGCTTTTCAAACTACCCAAGTAAGACCAGACACCACGGTTAGGAAAAGCTAAAAAACGAAAAAAAGAATTGCGACTATTACTGTTAATATATATTTTTCCATCTCTTTGTGGGCTTCGTTGGTGGCTTTAGGAAGGAATGGCCGATCCAAACACAGAGAACGCTGAAGATTTGCTGATAAAGAAATACATGAAGCTAGATCTGGAGAAAGTGTTGGATACTCTAACTCGGAGGGAGCAGCAAGTGATCAAGTGGAGGTTTGGGATGGAAGATGGAAGGGAGAAGACCTTACAGGAGGTGGGCGAGGTATTAGGTCTGACTAGAGAAAGAGTCAGGCAAATAGAATTTTCTGCGTTGCAGAAACTCATGGACAAAAACAGAACTAAACATTTGAAGCAGTACCTCTTCTTGTAAATTAACCGCACAAACCCTCACCCCAACATCAGGTTAGGTTTGGAGAAAAAGCTATTTGCTTCATTTTTTGTTCTTTCACTCGGTAATTATTTTGCTTTTTTTTCGTGGTGCTATGATAGACATCAGGTCAAAACCACTTTAGAGTTTTGTAAATTGTTCCTGAGCTTGTTAGGTTTTCCCCAGCTGAACATGGGTCGAAGGCTCGGATGTCATGGAGGATATGGTGTCGATATACCTCATACCCATTTCCCCCATTTTTTATTCTTATTTTGAGATTCGAGAACAGATGGTGACGGGTAATCGTTATAGTGTTTTTTTATGAAGATGGTGATAACGGGTGATCTTTATGGTGATGGCCATCTTATTCCAAAACAGAAAACTGTGGCAGAGGAAAGAGGTTGATCCTATAAATATGTATCCCGGGAGTACTAAGATGTTGCTCAAGAATTTGGAATGTTGATTGTTTGTTTATACAAAGTAAAAATAATGAATTACTGGTTAGTGGTTAGTTACTGGTTCGTCAAGCGCCGATAAACATAAAGGAAAAGTGAGCGGTTGACACAATGGGATAGAGAGGAATTAAGCTTAAGAATTTGGGATAATCTAATCTAAATGAATAAATTAACTAAATAAATTGTAAAAAATCAGAATCATTTTGATTCCTAAATAAACATAAAAGGAAAGTGTGTGATGTTCTTATTGCTCCTTTTCTTTCCTTACACTATTATGGATGAGCTTTAGTCGGTCTGGTCTAGGTCTCACAAAAGTTTGACCCAAAATTGAAACTAATACGCATTGTGATAATTCTGTAATTGGTCAAACCTTAAAAAATGTAGCCTCTTCATTTTCTCCTCCTCCCTTCCTCTTTCCCCTCATTGTCATCTCTGCTCCGCTACCATACCTAACCTCTAACTCTGCCCCAAATCCATGCATGGTCACACGAGCAAGCTCGGTAGGCTCTCATTTCCTCCTTCAATGGAGGTTTGCTCTTTGTTTTCCTTTCTCCTTCAGTGAAGTTTCTACTCTTTAGTCTTCTAGATCTTTCTATTTTGGGTTTGGATTTCTTGTTTTTGTTGTCCTTTGTAAATAGAGTCTTGTCTTCCAGCTTTCTATCCTTTTTTCTCTTCTTAGAATTCTTAGTTTCTTATCTTGTTAAGCTCTATCTCCTATTTCTTTTGTGGTTGGTGTCTTATTGCCCCATCTATGAAGGTTTTAGGTTTGCATGTGGGTATGAGGTTTGTTCGTCTTCTTCTAATTGCATATATTGTTCGATTGAGTATGGATTTCATCAGTTGCGCCCATGCATGTATGGATGTCGAGCTTCTTTTCACCAAAGGAATCCATGGAGGTTTTGAAGTCACCGGATGGCTGCATTGGTGAATTGGTGAAGAGGTTGTGAAGACAGTGCCAATTTACTATGGCTTAATTTCTATCATGCTCAGGAGATGGTTGCATTGGCTAGTTTGTTCTAATCAATTTTTTGTCTGATGGTTCCATCTTCAAGGCTGTATGTTTGTATTTTTCCTTTTTGCTCATCGGTTTATGTAGTTAGGTGTAGTAGATTTTTCGAGTAGTTGATAGTATTTTGATGCGGGTTAAGCTTCTTAAGCCAACTGATGGTTGATCCTTTGTCAAGCTATTCATGCAACAATCCATGGGGTTCGGGTTGCATATAGTAGTTGCCTCAATTTTGGCAGTTAGGATGTTCGAAGATGGCTTAAGGTCTTTCTATGTATCTAAGATTGTATGAACGTTAATGAATGAATGGTATTTTTTTTAAAAAAAAGATACCATATTGCGGTACTTGATAGTATTTTGATGCGGGTTAAGCTTCTTAAGCCAAGTGATGGTTGGTCCTTTGTCAAGCTATTCATGCAACAATCCATGGGATTCGGGTTGCATATAATAGTTGCCTTAATTTTGGTACTTAGGATGTTCGAAGATGGCTTATGGTCTTTCTATGTTTCTAAGATTGTATGAAAGTTAATGAATGAATGGGTATTTTTTTTAAAAAAAAAAGATACCATATTGCGGTAGAAAACTTTAGGTCTTTGATCTTAGTGTTCAATTTTATATATTATGATCTTTTTATACTAACATTTATATAAAGGTAATATACAAGGAAAAAAAAACAAAACGATTTCATATTTTTATTTATGTAATATTTTTGTATATAATTAGCATTTATAAATGTATATAATATAATATAAAAGAAATTTAATATACAACTTTTAAGTGTCAGTTTCCAAGTTATGAGTTAATTGAATTTTTTTTTGCGTCTGGTAATATACAAAAAATCTGGTGTACTGAACAAGCTTTTAAAGTTACAGACGGGAGATGGTGCAGCGCGGTCGCACAAAACATTGTGCGGGTAATTTAGTTGGCAGCCCAGTCAGTAGTCTAGTCAGCTGCTGACTGGGTTACTTTTTATTATATTAATTTTAAATTATTATATCTTTTAAAATATAAGTCCAAAATAATAAAAAAAATTACACCATTATTCATCTAAATTCAAGCTACTCAAAACAAGACCTGACATGAATATGTTTTGAGAAGTTTAAAAATTTATTAATTACATATATATATATATATATATATATATATATATATATATATATCAATGTAAACACATAACATCATTTTATTGTATCATAATATCTATTTTAATGAATCATAATATCAAAATTAATGAATCATGTCTTCATTTTAGTGTATCAACATAAACATGTAAAAATAAAAACAACTTAAACAATAATACAACACAAAATAATATTTGGTATGTATGAAAAATACATGATTCACCATAGAAGGTTTAAAATACACCATACAACAATAATAATATATACAAAACAATAATGATTTTTTTCCAAAGTTTGTTATCTAAATCACCACTTATTAATTAATGAATCATAATATCAATTTTAACGAATCATAATATCAAATTTAATGAATTGTAATATCAAATTTAATGAATCATATCATCATTTTAGTGTATCAACAAAAACATATAAAAAAAATTAAACAATAATATAACACAAAACAATATTTGGTATGTATGAAAAAAAGATTCACCATATAAGGTTTAAAATACACCATACAACAATAACAGTACACTACAAAACAATAATGATTTTTTATCAGTTCCGAAAATCATAATCTAATTCACCACTTATTAGTTAATGAATGATAATATCAATTTTAATGAATCATAATATCAAAATTAATGAATCATATTATCATTTCAGTGTATCATCATAAACATGTAAAAATAGATTTTTTTTCAAAGTTGTCAAAATATATCCATGACTAGTCTTGTTTTGAAGGGCTTGAATTTAGATGAACATTGATATTTTTTTTCATTTTGGACATATATATATATTAAAAGTTACAACAATGTAAAGTTAATATAGTAAAAAGACAACCCAATCAGTAAAACAGTCCAGTTAACTGCTGACTGGACTGCCAAATGGGTGGATCATACCTTTGTACGGTGCGACCGGTCCGTGTGGTCGAATTTGCGTTAAAGTTTTTTTTCAAAAAAAAAAACTTTAACGCAAATTCGACCACACGGACCGGTCGCACCTATCAACAATCACATGATGTGGCTGCCCATGTGGCTGTTGAATCTACATATGAAGTTGACATTTTTTTTAGGGAAAATTCACAAGATACCACTAAAAAGTATGTTAATTCACAAAAGACCACAGTTTTAAAAAAAGTTTTTCAGATACCACAAAAACTAAATTTAATTCACAAGATACCACAAATTATGAACCCAAAACATTTTAAGACCAAAATACCCCTACTTGGTAATAAACATAGTTCACACGATACCACATAAATATTATTAATTCATAAAATACCACATAAATTAATGAAATATATATTAAGAACAGTAAAAAATAATAAAAATTTAAGTTTATCATTCTATTTGACAAAATTTTATAAAATAAAAAAACCACACAATTAATTAAATTTTTTGAAAAATATAAAAAAATATATGTATATATCATTTAAACGTTAAAAAACTAAATTTAAAATAAAAAACAAATTAAGGGAATGATAACTCAAATTTTTTATAATACTTTTACTCAAAGTATTTTTAGTAATGTAAAATAGTGGTATAATAAAACTAATCTTATAAAAAAATATTATATACTATATACAAGATAAATAATTTGACAAAAATATAAAAAAAATAGTTATGAGTATAATAGTCTAACATTTTTTATAATATCATTTTATATAGTTTAATTCAAAGCAAAAATTATTAAACATATTTTTAAATAGTAAGTAGCAAAATTAACTTTCTTTATATGGGTTGAAATTGAAAAAATATAAATACCACATATATAAAAAAAAAAGAATCTCTAAAGAATTATAAAAAGTATAATATATTAGAGAAGTCACAAACTTGATTAAAAATAGACAAAAGTAGTAATATAATGGTTGTTTAATTTTTTGTAATTTACTTTATATATATATATTTAATTTTCTATAATACTATTTTACATTACTAAAAATACTTTGAGTAAAAGTATTATAAAAAATTTGAGTTATCATTCCTTTAATTTGTTTTTTTATTTTTAATTTAGTTTTTTAGCTTTTAAATGATATATACATTTTTTTAAAAAAAAATTAATTAATTGTGTGGTTTTTTTTATTTTATAAAATTTTATCAAATAAAATGATAAACTTAAATTTTTATTATTTTTTACTGTTCTTAATATATATTTTATTAACTTTTGTGGTATTTTGTGAATTAATAATATTTATGTGGTATCCTATGAACTATTTTTATTAAAAGTAGGGGTATTTTGGTCTTAAAATGTTTTGGGTTCGTAATTTGTGGTATCTGGTGAATTAAATTTATTTTTTGTGGTATCTGGAAAACTTTTTTAAAAACCGTGGTCTTTTGTGAATTAACAAACTTTTTAGTGGTATCTTGTGAATTTTCCCAATTTATCATATTATTCAGAATATAAGTTCAAAATTTAAACTTTTTACACCATTGTTCTTCGAAAATCAAACCCTTTAAAACAAGACCAAACTTGGATATGTTTTAACAAGTTAGGAAAATTATAAATTAGCTACATATTTATATCCATACATATCAACAACACATATAATTCACCATATAAAGCCTTAAATGCACCTTATACACGACACAACAATAATAATTAATAATTAGTTGCGGAATTTATACCATATATGGTTTAGAATATACCATACAACAATAATAGTACATTGTAAAAGAATAATAATCAATCGTCAGTTTTAAAATTTATATGTCAGAAAAGTATTTAATACACTACTTGTTGATTAATGAATCATAATATCAATTTTAGTGAATTATTTCAACATTTTAGTGTATCATAGTAAAACATATATTTTTTTTTCATATTTGGTCCAAACATATCTGTGACGGGTCTTGTATTGAAAATCTTGAATTTAAATGAACAATGATACAAATTTTTATTTTTTTAATTTTAAGCTTATATTTATAAGTCATCTATTTAAAATTTAATATAAATTTCACCCTCTCATATATGTCACATAAGCAATCCAACCACCAAGCGAACTAAATGCTACTCTTTTACATGGTTAGCGGCTCGTATGAATTTGCCTACATGTAGAATGTGCTCTTCGAAGTGCAAAGATTGAGAATACACCTTTTCATACTTATCTATTCTTCTAAAGGATAAGAAGCATCTCCATGGGCTCATGTATTAGGTTCTAATATGGCGTTAGGGTAATATATATGGTCAATTCATATTAGGGTTATATGTGCAATTTTGGTTCTGCCTTTGCTTCTCCCTCTCGCATCAGAATTGAAAATAACCATTTCACTCACTACCCTAAGCACGAAGCCATCTTCTTTTCTCTGCACTCTCTTCTCTTTCCCAATAGGCGGGAAAAGAAGATGGGAAAAATTCAGGAGAGCGACATTACGTGAACAAGTGTTGGGATTTTTTCACCATCTACAGAAGAAAAAAGACGAGGCCAGAAAATAGCCGCTTGGAACTTCATTTTCTTCACGTCTTTAAAGACCACCCCCACCTTTTCCCCCAAATTAATTCTTCAAGTTTTGAGCTTCGATTGCGAGCGGTGGATCTTCAGGGTAGGGGAAGGAAAAGGTCTAAGCTAAAGGAAACTCCAAAAGAGGATATGAGTAATTTGAGGATGATTGTCGTCCGGCCCAACACGGTCTTAACTTCCTTTTTGAGTTACACAAACTACAACGGTTTTTGGGTTAGATGTTTGATTCTGAACACTAATAAGAGTTGTGGTGTCCCCTGTCCGTCTACTTTTTCTGAGTTGTCTGAGTTTGTAAGAAGATAAGATATTAAAGGCATTGTTATAGAGTGAGACAAAGGAGGTCTTACGAATTTAGGGCTAGCCAAGAGAAGGATGAGAATTCTCCTTATTGAGGTTCTCGGTAAGTGTGCTCCAAGTGTCTGAGGAGTATGGTGTGACTTTGTCTATTCTTTAGCCTCGATAGTCATATGGTGTGAGTTTAGATGATCTCTGCCTATAAGCTTTGAAGTGTCTTTTTGAATTATAATATGAACCTTTTATGTTGGCTAACTGCTTGCCTAATTACAAGACTTCACGCACTTGAAACTGTACATGACTATGCATGGAAGAGAAGAGACCATGTCACTATTGGAGCTCTACATATTAGAACAAAGAATGCCCTTAGACAAGATGCACAGTGTCATATATTCTAAGTGTAGCAATGTAACGGTCTGCTGTTTAGACAAGGATAACATATGTTTGTTCTTGAGTATTTCTCACGGTGTCAAGATTTTTGTGAAATGATTATGAAAGGGTACATATGTTAGTGTTGTTCTGGCTACCAAAATGCCATGTATGTTACACATATTGTATATGACAACTTTGCTTTTCTTTGGAAACATCGTATATGAAACAAAAATTAGTTTGTACAACTACCACCAACAGTGTGAATCTTCTGTTTTTAAAAATTGAATCTTATTCATTAACAATATCAACCTTTTATGTGTCGTCTACTAATATTGTCATTATGCTGATTATTCATAAATAACCAAAATAAAGCAGAACAGAGAATGGCAATTAATATGAACTTAAAATAAATCTGTATGAACAACTAAGCAAAAAACAATGTGAATCTTTTGTTGTTGAAAAGTGAATCTTTTGGTTAAGAAAAATGAATCTTATGCAAGATCAGTATGAACTTTACGTATATTGTTTGCTAGCATGGTCATTATGCTCACTACTTCAAGTATAACCAAAAGAGAACAAAACATAGAACACAAAGTACCACAAACTTAACATTAAACAATGTGGATCATTTGTTTTGAAAAGTGAATCTTTTGTTAAAGAAAAGTGGATCTTATTCTTAAGAAAAGTGAATTTTATGTGAGAACAATATGAATCTTTCATTTATTGTCTGACAACATTGCCATTTTGATAACTAGTGCATATAAAACCAAAACAGTACAAACAGAGAATGAACCAACTAACACAAATTAAAAAGAAATAGGCTATGCAACTATCACAAACAATGTGAATAGTTTGTTTTACAAAAGTGAATTAGATGCATGAACAATATGACCCATTCATATATTGAAAAGTGATTATTCATTTAAGAATATTGCCACAAACTTATGCGAGAACAATATGAACCTTTCATTTATTGAAAAGTGAATCTTTCGTTTAAAGAAATGAATCTTATGTTTGAGAAAAATGGACCTTTCACATTAGATAATATGAATCATTTGTTTTTGAAAAGTGAATCTTATGCGGTAACAATATGAACCTTTCATTTATTGAAAGGATAATATTTCGTTTATGAAAAGTGAATCTCTGTGTGGTGATCGGTGATCGTCTTCTCTGCGGCCAGCCCTCCCTCGCATTGAAATTTTGTTTCAAGTCAAATTCTCCTTTCTGTTACGTGAAATGTGACACAAGGCTTATTCTTCTTAATTCAATCACGGCAGTAGAAGGCTCACATGTGGCATGGAGCCACCAAACAACTTGGTGTCAGGTCTTTCAAAATATATTCATGATACATCTTGTTTTGAAGAGCACATAATTATGATGAATAATGATGTATTTTTTTTAATTTTTGCACTTATATTTTGTAAGTTATAACACTTTGAAATTTATTAATTTTTCCCTTATTTATGTGTACTCACTCGACCACAGTATGACTCATGACACAAAAATCATCATCTTTGGCTCCTACGCAGAAAAGCATTACAAAAGAGAAATTCTAGTGGGAAGACATTAGCTGGTCACTTGCAAGTTGCAAAGTATGAAAGGACATATGAAATGCTTTAATCTTTTATTTTTGTTTTTATTTTTTACGTTAAAAGTGAAAGTCAAATGGAAATATATTATTTATCTAAATCAACCAAGCATCTACTCAACTATCACTTAGAAAAGAAAAAGAGTCATTTCTTCGGACAAAATGTTTTACTAAACACTACTCCCAATATATAATTATGACTATATTAGCTATACAAATAGTAAATAAAATTACACATTACATATACAAAAATTATTCATCAAGTGTACAACAAAGTTGTACTTTTAGTATAATAGTTTATTGTACAGTTTTTCTTTAATCAATATATATATATTATTAAACATAATAAATGTAGCATAGCTACATACGGATGTAGCCAACAATTTTTCTATATCATATACAAATAACAAAGCTAACTACTCCAAATCTAATCAGTCTAAGCAGAATCGCTTCCCTCTCAAGCGAGGGTTAACTCCACCGCTTTGTCGTTTGTCTCCTAAATCTTCTTTTTGTCGCTCAAATTTTCCCTGAAATAAGATGAATGTTATGGCTTGTGACAACAAAGATGAAGATCTATCTTATGTTTCTTCTTCCCCTTTTATTCTCCCTCCTTCCTTTTCTTAGTAGTTTTGTCTTTTGGTCTACCTCCTTCTGGGTTCCATTTTCTTCATGTTTTTCCTTGTTTTCTTCTATCCTTTTTGTCAATGATAAACTTTTTGCATGTTACTGTTATAATTAGCAGTTAGGTATTTAGCTAAGAGTTTATTTCATTCTTTAAACTCAATTAGTTTTAGTTAATTCCTATTGTTAGCTATTGTTACCTATATAGTCTCTCAACAATAGTCTTTGTATATATCTCTCTGTAAACACCCGATTAGTTTGTAAGTTGTATTTAACAAAAAAACTTGATAGCTCTCAAGGAAACTCAATCTTCATTTCATTATGGTATCACAACCACGTTTCTTTTCTCTTCTCCTTCTTCCTTAAATTGATTCCACTAGTACAAAAAACACCTATTTCGGCGGTTGTAGAGGCAACCGCTGAAATAGGGCTCCGAAGACACCTATTTCGGCGGTTCCTAGCTAGGAACCGCCGGAACCGCCGAAATAGGTGTCTTTTTTCCATACACTAGAAATCTCAGGGCCCTATTTTGGCGGTTGTAAAGACAACCGCCGAAATAGGGTCATTTCCCGGGATTTTTTTCTGAAAATTTTAAAGTGCCATGTAAATTTCAGTCTATTTCGGCGGTTGTTACTAACAACCGCCGAAATAGACTTTATTTCATTACATATTTGCTCGCCGGCCTCATCTCTTCATCTTCTCTTCTCTCCCACTACTATAATTTCGCATCCCTAACTGGCGAACATGGTCTGCGCCTCTCTTCTTCACTTTCTCTCACGGCGGCTCTCTCTTCATCCCCTTCTCTCACGGTAAATTCGCAACCCTAACTGGAAAACAAACATGCTCTGCACACCTTTCTTCATCCTCTAATCTCATGGTAATTTTGCAGGCGAACTTACATGCTCTGCGCCTATGTTCATTTTCTTCTCTAGTGGTAATATACTCGAACTTATCTTATTCTCTCTGAGGAACCTGTAATATACTCGAACTTACATGCTCTACGCCTGTGTTCATTTTCTTCTCTCGTGGCGAACTTACATGCTCTGCGCCTTCATTATCGTGGCTGCGCCTCTTGAAAATCACCGGAACTGCTGCTGAGAGGTTGAAGACGACGCGAAAATCGTTTTTTTTTTTAAAAAAGGACCTATTTCGGCGGTTGTTAGTTAGGAACCGCCGAAATAGGTGTTTTTTTTTTAATTCTAAAACGCGCCTATCTCGGCGGTTTTTAGCTAACAACCGCCGAGATAGGATTGTACACCTATCTCGGCGCACTCTATTTTGGCGGTTCACAACCGCCGAAATAGGCTATTTGGAACCGCCGAAATAGGCTGTTTTTGTACTAGTGTTCCTTCTTCGGGTCATCGGAAGTTGGTTAGACAAGAGACATGAGAGAAGGTCGGCATCTTAGAAACAAAGACAATGGGATTCGATCTCAATTACCTATATTATCTTCACGGTAGTGACCACGTTGGTATGTGCTTGGCTTCCATGTTTTCTGGCGAGGGATTCGGTGGATGGAAGCGTAAAGTAACGGTGGCGTCGAAGGCCAAGAACAAGTTTGGATTCTTGGATCAAACCGTGCAAGTTCCTGACAAAGATGATCCTAAGTTTACTTCTCGAATGCAGCCGACGCCTGGGAGAACTTGTAGAAGGACATTGCAGAAAGGATTGTTTACTTCTTGAACGCAGCCGCCGCTTGTGAGAACTTGTGCGCTAGGTATGAACAGGCTAATGCGGCATAAAGTTATGCTCTAAAGAGGGAGTTGGGGAAGATTGAACAAGATTCAGACACAGTTTTGACTTATTACATGAAGATGCGGAAGATTTGGGATGAATTGGAGTCGATGGAGAAAAAACCCACTTGCTCTTGCAGGGCCCGAAAAGAGTATCAAGATTTGCAATAGAAAGGAAAACTTATGCAATTTCTGATGGCGCTGAACGAGGTTACTTCAATCTCAAGTCAAATATTCTCCTCAAAACCCCTCTTCCAAGTGTTGAAGAAGCATATGCATTGGTTATTCATGAAGAGAGGCGCTGCCAAGTTTCCTCCAGAAGC
Organism: Limonium bicolor; assembly: GCA_023374045.1. NCBI lineage: Eukaryota > Viridiplantae > Streptophyta > Magnoliopsida > Caryophyllales > Plumbaginaceae > Limonium > Limonium bicolor. Next base: position 296,537,367 of record CM041776.1, on the reverse strand, counting down.
GCAGGTCATGAACAAGATGCTTTGACGTTAGCTGTTGACAAACACAGATTTAGGCCAGTTCAATTAGTTAAGAATTTTTTCAAAGATCCTACTAAACAAAATCAGATTTGCACAAAATGCCAAGGGAGAGGGCATAGAAAGAGGGGTATTTTTAGATTATCGGCTATCTCGACTGGTGGAAGAAGAAAGCTATACCAGTCATTGGAACTGCTGTAATCGATGAGAAATTTGGGGAAAGGGGTTACGCTGAGCAACACAAAAGTGAAGGATTAACATCCCAAGAATTAAGTCAACTAAGAAGCTTGTTGCAGAAAAATCAAACAAACAACCACCTGTGCGAGGATTCTTTCAACTTTTCAGGTAATCCGAAACCAAACTTTTTGTTCTACCTGTTTAACTACACAATCGAACATGGATGAACAAACTTCTTGGATCCTTGATGCTGGTTCCTCTAAGCTAATGTGCGAAAATGAGAATCTATTTGTTGATTTGCAACAACTTGATGGAATTGGGGAGGTTATTATGCCAGCCGGCCATTTACAGAAGATTACACAACAGGGAAGTGTTAAGATAGGAAGGAATTTTGTCTTAAATGAAGTACTGTTTGTCAAAACTTTTAAGTTCAGTTTGATATCTGGTAAGAAACTCATTCACTAAATTAAACTTCTTGTTTTCTTCCATGAATATTTTTTGCTCTTTGCATGATCGTGAGGACAAAGATGGTTTGGTGATTGGAAAAGATGTTAATGGATTGTATCTGCTTGACCATGATTGTTTAGACCATATGTCTGATAGAGATGAAAAACACTCGGAGAAACTAGTTTGTAACAACACTGTATATAGCATGATTGATGTCGATTTGTGGCACAAAAGATTAGGTCATGTACCTGTTCACAAGCTTTGTTTACTTGATTTGATACAGAAAGGCGATAGTATGAATCAAATGGCTAGTGATGTTCGCCACAAGGCACGATCTGTCAGAAAACCTTTCCTTGATTTTACTATTAAAACAAGTAGTTCCTTTTAAGGTCCCAACCTATGATGAAAACCGGTATTTCATTACCTTAGTAGATGACTTCTCTAGATGCACTTGAACTCATTTGTTAAGCTATAAATCTGATGCTTTTACGTGTTAACCTGCTTCATTAAGTTGATTGAGAGACAATTTGAATTAAGGTTAAAAATAATAGGAGTGATAATGCCTTCGAATTGAGTAGCAGGAACGAAGGGGTTAAGTTTTTTAGGGAAGCTGGCATAGTTCATTAAACAACTTGTGCTAACTCTCCACAATTAAATAGAGTTATGGAGAGAAAGCACATATATCTATTAGAAATTTCCCATACCCATTATTTCCAAGCCAATTTGGGCTTTTCTTTTTGGGGAGAATGTATTAGGTATGCAACCTACTTGATTAATAGACTGTCCTCTAGAGCTTTAAATGGTTTAACTCCTTATGAAAGGTTATACCAAACAAAACCTAAGTATCTGTCTTTAAAGGTTTTTGGGTGTCTTTGCTATAAAACTGATGTTAGAAAGACTAAAAGCAAGTTTGATCTTAGAGGCATTGATGTGTATATCTTGGTCTAGCAGAAAAAACAAAATGGTTATAAAGTCCTTGACTTAGGGAACCAAAACTGTCACCATCAGTAGAGACGTAGTGTTCTATGAAAAAGAATTCCCATTGCACACTGGTAGACCAACCATGGGAAATACAAAAAAAAATCAGAATGAATATCCTGATCTTACTCAAACTGTTATTCATGGTATGAAGATTATTAGTTAGAAGAGAACACTAGACAACAACCACCTACAACCAGTCCTTCTAGTTCAACTGAAGGAGAACAACACCCCTCATCTGGTACAGATGACATAGAAACCTAAGGAGATCTACCAGAGAAAAAACATGTCCCCACTTACCTTGGAGATTACTTCTTGGGTGAAGCGCAAGTTCCAGAAAGTGATCACTTTAGTAAAGTTTTGTGCGACAAGTTACATAAAAATACAATCATGCTAACTACTTATCTGATTGCTTGTTAATCTGAAACCTGCTATTATTAATACTATGAATGTTCTAACATCTAAATCTAGATCTATACTCCAACAATTATAGAGAATATATGAGCCCAAATCCTACAGTGCTGCTCTACGAACCCTAATTGGGTACAAGTATTGAAAGATTAGCTAAAAGCTTTGCAAGATAATAGAACTTGGACTATTGTATATCTTCCTAAGGTAAGCATGTGATAGGTAGTAAATGGGTGTATAAAATAAAGATGACATCACATGGTGGTCTTGAAAGACATAAAACTTGTTTAGTAGCAAAAGGGTATACTCACAAGTATGGTGAGGATTTCTGGGAAACTTTTTCTTCATTGGTGAAAAAGACTACTATTAGATCTCTGGAAACAGTGGTAATAAAGAACTAATGGTGCTTGGATCAATTAGACATTAATAACGCCTTCTCAATTGAGATCTTCACGAGAAGGTATACATGGAGATACTACAAGGCCTTAAAGATGTCTACAAGAACAAGGATTGTAAACTGCATAAGTCCATTTATGGACTAAAACAGGCTTCACGCTAATGGTATGAAAATTTGTCTAATTTTTTACAACATCATGGATATACACGGTCCAAAACTGATTATCCGTTTTTCATTAAATATAAGGGCTAGTTTAGAACTTTTCTTGTTATATATGTGGATGATATAATTGCAACAGGAAATGACTCATCAGAAATAGCTCACATCAAGTCTTTTGTTGATGCAAAATTTAAAATCAAGCCTTCAGAAGATTGAGCTATTTCCTTGGAATGGAGTTTTTCTATACTGTAATAGGAGTATTCTTAATCAAAGAAAGTATATCAATGATTTGTTACACGAATATTTACCATCTAACTCAAAAGTTGCAGTAGTCCCATTACTAGCATGAACAAAAAAGCAGCAAACTCAAGGAGACATCCTTGAAGATCCAACACATTATAGGCGCCTGATTGGGAGAATAAACTTTCTCACAAATACTAGACCCGATCTCACCTGCCCTGTTCAACATTTAAGCCATTATCTGAAGCAACCAACAAATATAGATTTGGAAGCTGCTCTTCATCTCCTCGGATACATTAAAGGAACTCAAGGACATGGTATCTTCTTTAATAATAAACCAGACCTAATAGTATCCGCTTTCTGTGATGTAGATTGGACAACTTTCCCTCTAACCAGGAGGTCAATCAGTGTCTACATCATCTTACTTGGAGAGACAACAATCAGCTGGAAGTCTACGAAGCACGAGACCGTTGTCTTGTCCACTGCAGAGTCCAAACATAGATCCATTAGAAGAGTCATACTGAACTCACATGGCTCTCCAGACTTCTGTACAAACTAGGAGTTGAAGGAGTCACACCAATTCAAGTCAGCGGTAACAACAAGGTAGTAATTTATGTTGCTAGGAATCCCGTGTTTCACGAGCGGACCAAGCACGTAGACTTGGACTGCCACCTTGTCCGAGAGAAAGTCTAAGAAGGTCTAATCAACCTCCAGTACATACTAGGAGAACATCAATTAGAAGACAAAGGAATATCAGGACTTTCTTTCCAAGACAGGTTCTAATGTGTCTCTTGAAGACCAGGGTAGTGCTATACAAAGAACTTAGATACAATCAGCAAGATTCGAACATAAATTCCTTCTGCCCTTCATTTTGAGGGGGTGATGGAATTAGGCGTTAGGTATTTAGCTAAGACTTTATTTTATTCTTTAAACTTTGTTAATTTTAGTTGATTCCTATTGTTAGTTGCTGCTATCTAACAGATTGTATGTCAACAATAGTCTCTATATATCTCTCTATAAATACGCAATTAGTTTGTAAGATGTATTCAACAACAAAAATTGATAGCTCTCAATGGAAAATCAATCTTCATTTCGTTAGTTACACTTTTCAACTACCTTCATCTGTGAAGACTCTAATTTGCTTATGATTATGATTTTGTTTTAAGTTATGAGTGGCTTAGTGCTAGGGGAGAAGCCTATTTTGTGCGTGGGGAAGTTCTAGAGGTGGGCATAGTTAAAGGAAGAAAAAAATTTGCCGCCAATTTCTGTGGAAGCAAAGGTTGTTCTAGTCGGTTTACAGTTTGCCAAACATGTTGGCCTGTGCAAGGATGGAGTTTAGTTATGTTCTTATTTAGCTTATGTTGATCTTTAGTTTGTCGGGAGGAATATGAACATGATTGCGCCAATTTAGTAAAGTTAGGGAGGAAGGCGAAGCATTCGGTTCTCTAGATTGGTATTTTCCAGACTTTGTATGCTATTCTGGTTAATATATACTATGAATGATCGGTTACAAAAAAGACTTAAGTTTTCAAAATCAAAATAGTCTTTCAGAAAAAGAAAAAGCTTCAATTAAAATGTCATTTCCATAAGATCAGAACTTATCAGTATAACTATATATCCAATTACCTAAATTAAAGAAACTATAGAATTACCAAGAACTTGACAACAAGAGTTAGGTTACAGTTGGGTTCTCTCTCCGCCACATCATTTTAAGAACCATGTCTACATTTTACTAACACTAAAGAACTTATTCTATGGTTTTTAACTCTATATTTGTCATATCATTGTACTTTATACTTATTAATTATTATTAGAATACCAACATTAATCGTAAATTATTATCACTACTATTTTCAACAACACACAAAATAATCTTAACTCAATATTTTATTAATGTAAATTCTTTTTATTATTTACCACTCAATTTGCTAGTTATTGTATTAAATGTACAATATATGCAATTACTTTTAAAAAATCAAAAGATGAAATATGAATAATAATACAAGATAAACTACAATATATAAAAGAACATGAAAACAATTTTAATTAATAGAAGGTCGAACTCATGCCAAAAACAACAAAAAATTTTAATCATACATGAGAAGTTAATTATTCGACGAGCCAACTTCTGCCAATTTTTTTAATCATACATGAGAAAAAGGCTGGCCACGGTCCGCTTCCGGACAAGAGTATTCGGATCCGGAACCGGCCAGAATCGGTTCCGGTTACTAGAGGTGTATTCAGCTTCGGAGCCGATAGAAAACCAGTTCTAGCCAGTTCTTGAATATTCACAGAATCACAATTCGATCCCACGATCCTATGATCTTACGATCCAAATTCATATTTACGATCCGGATCACAGGTAGGATCGAAACTATGTAGGATCGTCAAAAGATCACGATTCTATCGCACAATCCTTCGATCCTACACCTTAAATCCATAGTATGATTCTACAATCCCATCGATCCCAACTTTATTTTTTGTTAATGTTTTTCATATCAATGTGAATTATATCTTGCCAAAATCTAAAGAATAAAAAATTCTCAAAATTTTGTAGAAAGTTTCATAATCCATAAATATCATGACTTTGAACATTGCAACTAGATGTTATTAAAAGCAACTTTTATATGTAGATTTATTTGGGCTCATTGAGCGATAAGGATTAAGATTGGAATATCATTTCTTGTTACTCTCCGTCATGAAAGATTACAAAATGTACCTAGGTGTCCATAAAATGTATAACGTTTAAAGTTTTATTTAATATTGTAAGGGTTGGAGAATTCAAAGTTATCAAACTCTAAAGTAGAAAATGAAAAAAATAACTTAAAAGAACCAATACAAATTTATAAAGTATTATTGATTACTCTTATCATTTTCTTCTTTCTTGGTTTATAATTGAAACAATAAGCTCTTATAACTCATTTTGACTTTGTGTTCCATTGCTTACTTACTCTTTTAAATGACATGGCTGTGAAAACCCTAATTTTATATATAAAGAACTTGCAGCTCATAATATTCACTGGGAGGGTGATGAAGAAATAAAGATGTAAAAAATTATGAAGTCTGTAGATTTGATTTATGTTTAACCTATATTATTCATTTTATCTTTTTCTATGGACATTTTTATGTATTGTCATAGTTGTGGTCTTAATTATTATTTTTAATTCAATAATGCTATATTTTCTTAATCAAATTAATTTTTATGTTTTAAATAAAAGTTGTTTATAACTGTAACACCCCTACTCTAAATTCCGGTTAAACTAGCGCGCCCAACATTAATATCAGTCGGTTCACAACGGTAAGTAAAAGTCACCTACAAAATAAACCGGGTGTTACCCGTCGTCACTCACCCATGCGAGTAGCGTAATGTCACCAATAATCCAATCTACACTACCGCTGTGATGACAGAGATTTAATACAATCAAAATTACAAACCGAATAAATTCCGAAAGAACAGTGAGCCATCTATCTATCCCAATATCACAATGTTCGAAAAACAATAAACGTAAGTGTTGACCAAAAATACATAGTGAAAATATATATACTTATGGGCAAAGAAAAGGCAAGTGCACCTAGTCGATGTAGTACAACAAGTGTCGTATCCACAGAGAAATTGGTTCAATTATCATAGTCTCGGTATTTAATAAAAACAGCAAATAGGGGGTTTAGCCGGAGGCAAGCTTGATTGTTTAGGATCAGTGAAAACATAATAAATACAGTAAAATAAGGTGAATTAATTGATAAGGATGGAAAAATGTATCATAGGATAGCGAGGGAATTGCCTAAATTACTTAAACAAATTCATAACCACGTCTCAATTATTTATTGTCTATTAGAGTTAATAAGTTACGAACTCTTAATAATAGCCTCAATATTTTTCTACTCAATCCGGAGTGTAAATACCAAGGTTTATTCCTTCGTGGTACTAATGACTATCTCAAAATCATATGTTGATAGTTACCATAAAAATGCAGTAGTTTGTCGCGTAAAGCATTTAACAATATTTATTAAAAGGAATAAAAACAAGTATAATAAATGAGACAGGTAATAAATATTTATTTAAGCAATATTAGGATCAAACCCCATCCTAGTATACAAATAAAAATTACTCAGCCATTGACAGAAATAAAAACAGAGTAAAGATAGACATTAAAACAGAGTAAAGTTTGAGGAAAGAAAGAACTCTATTTTTGGGGAGAGTTGTTTCACTTCCGGGCTTGTCGCTGTGATTATGCCGGCCTCAAAACGATGATAGATTGGTAGAACGAGGAAAATGAACAAAACAGATACAAGTTGGTCCTGTCCGGGTGAGGCCATGCGGACACAAATGCGGACAACTCCTGTTCGTGTGGAGGCTGTGCGGACACAAACACGGACACAAACGCGGACACGGCCTGGTTTTGTACAGATCGTCTTCTTCGTCTGGTTTTCTGGAAAATGGAAGAGTTAGGCTTATTTGGTGATGGGAAATGATGGAAATGATTCAAATGAAGTGGAGATGTGGATGTATGGATGGAGAATGGAATTTGGATGGAGGGAGAGTGAATTTTGATGAGCGTTGTGGTGATCGATTGATTGTGTGAATTGATGAAGAATGTGCGTGGGTTTATATAGAAGTAAAGAGGAGGAAGAAGACAAGGTTGGAGCACGCGTGAAGAAATTAAGGAATGCGGTGCCTGATATTGCTGATGGGGTAGATCGATATGTTTGTAGGCGCCGCAAATGAGGAAAACCGCAAAGGCGGTGCAGATCTATCAGTCGCGTGATTTCTGGATTCGGTACAATCATTTACACGTGTCCGGATTTGTGTCCGGATAGGGCTCATCAGGACGTGAGACATCCGCGTTTCTGTCCCTGTAAGGACACAAATGTCCTAGCGAGATCTGTTCGTGTCCGAGTTTCTGTCCGCGTAAGGACACAAATGTCCTAGCGAGATCTGTTCGTGTCCAAGTTTGAGTCAGCGTAAGGACACAATCTCTTGCTTCCTGTCCGCATTTACGTCCGCGTAAGGACACAATCTCTTGCTTCCTGTCCGCGTTTGCGTCCGCGTAAGGACACAATCTCTTGCTTCCTGTCCGCGTTTGCGTCCGCGTAAGGACACATGTATTTTGTCTCATCTTGTTCTGCAAACTTTGACAGGCTCCAGATTCTTCGTTTGAACTCCGTTTTTAGATCCGTTTGCGCCTATGCTTTCGTCTCTTCGTCTAATTTGCTCCTAGCTTGGGTTTCCTCATATTTAACCAATAAATCTATAAGATAACCAATAAAACATAAACTAGAGGAAAACTAACCAAAGTGGAGAAATGAGCAAGAAAAGTGCTAATATAACATATGAAATACACCCATAAAACATGTTCATTTGGACACTTATCAGTAAGTAACTGAAATACCCCTAACCTTTAAATAATTAAATAATGGTGAATATATATTATTCAGGGGATTATTAAACCCTAAGAAAGAATATAAACAGTTAGGCGTTAAAACACACCTAAACTCCTTAAGGTCAAAAACGTGCGTTAAAGCCCGACCTTAAGCTAAACAAGTTATATAAGCTATAAACTTTGAATGAAGTTAATCAAGGATCATTATATGACCCTTAGAACGCAGGACCTCATCTAAAATTGAATAAAAATACAAATGACTCGGGAGTTTCCTTAAAGGCCCTTAAGGCCCGGAAGTCCCGGAAATACCTTATAGGATGAAGTAAAACATTACACTTCGTTCCAAATACACCATAACACTCTATAAGATATATAAGATGAAGTCCTCAAGATAAATTCTCAGTTAGACGCAAAGTGCTAGGAGATGCCTTATGGGGGTCCCATAAACCCACGGGAATGCCCCGGAGGAGTGCCGAGGTGGCATGAACTCCTATAAAATTAATTCTTAGAGTTCCTAACATCATTATTAATCATTCTAAAGAGAATGGTCGAGCTACTTTCTCAAAAATAAACAAAGTACTCGGGAGAATTTCTTAATGCTCCTTTTTGTCCGGTTAGCCCGGGAGTTGTGTTTTGAGTTAATATAACCCCATATAATTCAATGTAACACCTTAACATATTATTATTGACAATAAACAATGTCAATAAACACTTGAAACTCATAGCGACTACTTATTTTCCAGAAAATCCTTAAAGCACAAAAATGCACCTTTGGGTGTCACAAAAACGCGTTTTACGCAATTGCCTTGAAGTTTTTGAGGATCCACGAGTTGATAATATTAAAAGGGGATAAATTTAACATCTAAATCAATTAATTCCAGTACTAAATTCATAGTACAAGTGGGGACGATTTTTGGGTCAAAAAGGTACCTAAAATCAGCATTTTTACCTTAAAACTTTCATCTTTTACCTTAGTATAAATGTACCAATTAAATACTGGAACCTATTACACATATTATTATGATCTTATTAAAATATAATGTGACAGGAATTAAATCAAAAATCAACCCCATCTAGTCTCCATTGAAGGCGCCATTTGTAGTCTATTTTGACTAGTTTTTGGTTTGAAAATTGCCTTATGGATGATGACTCATCCTAACATGTATTATATGATAATTTATCAAATAATTTGAGTCAAAAGAAGACCCAAATACCGTGTACCTACAAGAAGACAGCAAGGAAATATAGTATATGAAAAGCAACGCAATTAATTAAGACAACTAGATCTACTTTTGGACATGACTGTAAACAAATGAATCTACCATTCCTATGGCATATGGCTGCCGATTGGGACCAAGAAAAGGAAGGAGTGATTGCTGCTTGATTAGTCAAATAATACATTTACCTAACTAGCATGTTCTCTTGTCTCAAAACAAACAAAAATCAAATGGCCTTAGCAAGCATGTGTGGCCGATTTCAAGGAGGAAAAGAACAAGTTGATTGCTCCAAAATTAATCAAATAAGATACCTAGCAACCTAGCATGTTTTTATAATTCAAATGACAAAGAAATCAAGTGCCCAATGGTACCTACATTAACGTATAAACAAGGAGAAAACAAGGCAAAATTGACATGCTATTCTACTTAAGAAGATCAAAAGAAATACCTACCTATATCTACTCTTGTCTCCTTCTTTCAATTATCAAACAAAGACTTCATTATTTCTTGACAACCAGCCGAAAGCTAGCCTCAAATGTGGACATTATTGAGCCAATAATCCATGAATAAATTAAATACAAAGACTAGTCAACTTAGACATTAATTAAGCAAAAGAAGAATCCTCTCAATTTCCTTTCTTCTAATACCAACGTGAGACTCCATTCTCATTTGCCACACCCTTGGCCGAATGAGTAAGTCTCTCGCCCTCTCTTTTCTTTCTTCATTTGCTAAGTAATTCCTTAGAGCTTCAAAGCTCCATTAATGGTGATCTAAGTTCTAACACCATTTCTATGTAATTTCCTAGTTAAATCTACTAAGTCTTGAAGCAAGAAATCATCCTAGCAACCTTGCTAAAATCGCCAAGCTTTAGTGCTCAAGGGAGGTTCCTAGATTCAACAACAACACAAGGAACAACAAGATCAAGTTAAGGTATATAATCATGTTGAAAAATCCTAAGTAATTACCTAAATCATTTTCGAAGATTAAGAGCTTCTAAATCCATATTCTCTTCATTATTTCATGAAGGAAACTTAGATCTACAATCATCTCAAGGTCTACCGAAAATTCCTTGTTAAATTCCTAAGGTAAACTCTTGTAAAACTACTCCAAATATTATTTATAAATCCTTGTTAGAAGTCTAACAAATGGATCTCCTAAATATATTCAAGGAGGCCGAATTCTCTTCATCAAAATAGCATTTGAAGAGCTTGGAATTCAAGGAGAAATCAAGTACAAGAATTGTCTTGATTTAAGGAGTAAGTTTCTATAATTAAGGGTTATTAAGTTTAAGCTTGAATTAAGCTTCAAACTTTGGTATAAAAATTATGTATAGGCCTTGTTAATATTAAGGCCGAAAATATTGAGTTAAAGTATCAAGAAAAATAATTTATAACATATAAGGTAAGATTATTACCTTAAGGTATAAAATTGTGTCACAAAAATTAAATATGATACACATATTATTAAACCGAAATATCTAAGAATAATATGTTCTATTTTGAGTTTATAATCATTCTAAGTCATTAGCATAATTTTTAGAAGTGTTATATGGCTTATATACATTTATATGTATTTATCATAAGGTTTAAATCAAGTTTTAAAACTATATAGTAAAAGTTTATTAAAGCCAAGAGTTAAATATATTATTTGGGTGATTTTCGAAATATATAAGTATATTAACTTATATTATGAATTTTGGGAACATTAAAAATAGCTACAAGTATTTAAATGGCTAGTTTATAAAGTTATGTGGCTAAAATGTAAAATTTGAAAAGTTTGGAGTAACTTATTATAATTGCCGAGAATAAAAGGATGGATTTGGTATATTTATGTTATAATATAAGGTAGGAATTGATATTATGAATTTTGGTGAATTTAAATAAGTGTTTAAGTGTTTAAATAACAATTTATAAAGTTTTGGGACTATTTTGTAATTATTGAGAAGTTTGGGAGTATAACCGAATTACAAGTGAATTTATGGGTATATTAAAGTATTAATTATGAAATTAAGTCTTGGTCAAAGTGTTGACCAAAAACTTTGGGTTAAAATGATTTATGACATAAAATATTAAGTTTATAAAAGTTTAAGGGTGAATATGTAATTTATGAAAGTATATATGAAAAATAGAAGTTAAATGGGGCGGAAATATAAATTGAAGAAAGATTTGGGTTGTTTCGGTTATTTAAAAGAGTTTAATATTAAAACTATAATTTATAAGTTAAATTGTAACTTATATAAAGTTTGGGCTTAAAATGTAAATATAGAGAATATATTTACAAAACCGAAGTGGTTAAAGGGCGAATTAATAGTTAATAAAATTATAAGGGGCTTTTCGGTTATTTAAGGTAATTAGGAATTAAAACAATAGTTTATAAGTTAATATGTAACTTATATAAAGTTTTGGGATTAAATTGTAAATAAATGAAAGGTATATGTTAAGACCGAAAATTAAATGTGGTCATTTGGTAAGTTATAAAAATTAGAATGTTCATTTTACAATTACCGAAAGTTTAAGTGGCTAGTTAAGTAATTTATAAAAGTTATATGGATACTTGCTAATTTATAAAGATTAGTATATCAAGTTTGTAATTACCGAAATTTAATGTGGATATTTGGTAAATTAAAAGTTATGTGGATAATTGGTAATTTGTAAAAGTTGTTGGGTACAAAATATAAATGCCGAAAGTTAAGCGGTTAATTAACAATTTATAAGGTTATTTGGTAACTTGTAAAAGTTATGGTGTCCAAATTATAATTACAGAAATTAATAAGGTTGGTTTTGTAATTTAATAGAGGAAGGAATTAAAACTATGTGTTATGATATATTATGGAGTATAATATAAAGTTTATAAAATAATTGTGGTTATGATAAAAATAACCAAAAGAATATAATATAGAGTTTACGAAATAATTTTGGTTATAATAAATATAACCAAATCATACTGATATATGGAATAAGAGGAAATAGTTATGGATATTTGATTAATGAAATAAAGATACACAGTGCAAAGGAAATTCATTATCACATGTGAATGTTACATAAAATAATGAACTGATAAACTATCTAGAACCACCGTCAAATAACAGGGGGAAATAAAGAACATACAGAGTTATTGTACAACGAGAATAAACGCTGCAGTAACAGTACTGTAATATTTAGTGAATAGTCATATTAATATTACCCGGTATTGCATGTTTATATAACAGCGTACGGGAAGGAACTATTGAACAGGAATTTGTCAAGCTAGCAGTTACTTGGTGAACGGTATGTTAATTGTGTGGTTTGAATGTCCTAAGGATTTTTCCTAAGGTCCAGACGTTGTGTGTTTAAATTATTAAGAGCGATATCTGTGATTTTATGCATATGATATTGTATAATGTATTGCTCGACACCACTGCATTTTATTTATACGCGAACGTCTTATGACTGGAAGTTTATACATCTAAACTGGGAAAAAGACTAACTGACCTTTAGGTATTATTAAACCTAACTGATGGTCAACTATTATAGTCTTAACTTAAGGATTAGATATTGTATCACTGACTAAAGAGCTAACTTATAAAGAGAGGAATCCAGACTGTTTCGACTTTTTGGTTGCGCATCGTGATCAGTACGAGAGACTTCAATGGGGAGTCACTCAAGGGAATCCATCAGCCACATTCGAGGATGGCGGAGGGCACTGCCGTTGGTGCACAGGTTCGACCGGATCGGTCAATATATTATCCAGGGCCATAAGGTCAGCTGGTAACGGTTCCATTGGAACCCAGGGGACTATCGTCCATTAATAAGTTATTAAGGGTTGTCTTGACATGACGCCTGAGGTGGAAATTAATTGGAAAAGGTTAAGTGATTGGTTTAAAGGATAAGAGCCAGATGGCCAACTAACAAGTACAGTTTAATACGCGTATCTTATTTGGTTATTGTTATGGTTTATTGATGTGTGATTATTGGTTATTACTATGGATTATTGATGTGTGGTTATTGGTGTTCTGTACTATTGTACATTGGTGTTTACAGGTGAATTGTTATGTGAGTGTTTAATGTTTACAGTTATTACTGTTATTATTGTAAACCGGTATTTCATGTAAAGAACCTAATATCAAGATGGCTAAAACGACCTAAGGAATCTAGATGATTTAAGACTACATTTAGCATACCAGCATTTTGATTGCTGAGCCCTTCAATGGGCCAAACATTCCAGGTTATTGAAGAAGACTCAAGCCAAAGTGCGGGACACGGGGGTAGCTGATGTGTTTTCAACAAACACCTTTGGTTTTATTTTGTATTGTATTAAGGAGGTTGTTGTATTCAGTTAGTGCTCATTTAGTTGAATTTGGTTTGTAATAATTAGAGTGTTCAGTATCTATTCATCACAGCGTGAGGAGTTGTATTGTTGGTAAGAGTAAGGATGTCTTGTTACTCACAAGGGTGAGTAACGACATGTAACACCAAGGTAGATAGTTTTATTTTCCGCTGCGAATTATTATTTAGTATGCTACGACTTACGACGTTATTACAGGTTTAGGATTAGGGGTGATACAGTAACCGTGTCGCATGTAGGCAGATTGTTGACTATCCCAAAATCCCGCGCTCGCGTTCGGACTTTATCCGCTTTAATCCTAAAAGTGGGGGCCGTATAGGCTCAGCCAAACGCTGAGCACGAACTATATAACCTTCATGAACCCTAAGACTACTCAAGTTATTTAGCCCAATTGTTGACATATTGTTCCAATTTCATACTGTACCATTTTCATTCACAATAACAATATAACAGTAATCATCACACATATAAATTCATACAACAAATTCATACAATCACCATACCATTCACAACAAACATTAAGCAAGTATATAAACAACATCAATTAATAGTGCGAGAGTTATACTCTCTTGAACAATCCTGCTATGCGGCCTTGAGGCCTTCTTGTTTCGTTGTTCAGGGCTAAGAATATTTCTTTGAGTCATTCCTTAACTTTTACTTAACTTGTTCAATTAGGGTGGGCGTCATGTTAGGACAACCCGTATAAGCTTCCCCTTCTGGAGCAGTCACTCTGGTGCACTATAATAGTGCAGTTTGTCAGGAGTTCGCAGAGGCCTAACGGCCGGAGCCATTGCACCAACAACAGTGCCCTCAGACCAATGATCATATCCGGCTCGTTGGAGTTTCCATAGTGAGAGAACCCTATCCGCTCGTTCCCTCTCTTCGGTGATCACCCATGCGCAACCATGTAGTCCGTGACTACACTGAATTTTTTTTCCTCATCTTAATTGTTTACTTAATTCCACCATATAATTTGGCTTGTGACCTTTACCTAAGATCTATGCTTAGGTTATGTAGAATGTATTCTCTATGTAAGGACCTTTAAGGTCGTTAACTTTCGCCTAAACATCGCCTAGGCTGTGTTCATCCTCAGGTTTATATGATAAGACCACAATTATTTTCCTTTTACCACTTCCATATTGTCATCCACAATCCAATCCGAGTTTTCATATACAATTTCTAAATTGTAAACCGTCGCGCACAATAAAGATCGCGAAATAATAAACATTAAAATCCACAATCACAACATATAGCAAGCATATCACTCTTGTCATACAATCACACAAACCAGAACCCGAGGAAGCCCTCAGGAACACTCGGACCATATAGAACGTACCGTACACCGACGTAGTGCTAGCGTGGTGGATCACGCTCACCCTCTAATCCTTTATAATTCGAAACCCGCAGCCCGGTCTACTGGAAATATAATCTAACATTAGTATCTACATTTTGAACCTACCTCATTGTGTCAAGATAAGTTCTAACTTCTACCCCGTAATTAATTCTTAGTCGGTTATTCGTTCGACTCAATTTTTTTGTTACTCTTGGGACTTAGATACTATTGCACGTTATAGGTTGCAAGTATGCATTATCCAATAATTCGACAATGTTTTTCCGTCGAGAATTAAATCCTTGGTAACTTACATATTACCGGGTCGTTTACGTGTATATATACATTTTTTTCGTATTCGTGTTTGTATGGAGTTTAATTCTCTAATTACGTTTATCGTTTACGCTTTTGTTCTCACATGGATGCATAGTTGTTAATTTCATATGCCTGCGTTCGATCTATAGTTCCTGCTATATATATTTATTCTGATCTTGTTGCGTTTTTATTTCTAACCATATAACATTGTACATGACGTCCCGGTCATACTATTATATGTTTGCCTTTTCCTTAAAAGTCGCGTTATACGAATGGTAACATTTCTCGTAATGAATCTATTCGTCATTTCATGTAAACGGTTATGGGGTATGTTTATGCTATAATAATTTTCTTATGACATCTCTTTATATCCTAGCATAATGCCATTTATACCATTACAACCTTGCTTTACGTTTCTGTTTTTATTTTCGAAATTCACTACCAGTCCACATAAGTTTTCGGAATTTACATTCCTTCCCATTCCTTTTTAATTATTTGCAAAAACCCACCCAATTATAATCCTTGTCACACTTCCTCTCTTATTTAATTATAACCTATGTTTTCAACTCTATAATATTTATATATATATATAAGTGACGCATTTTTGGTACCATATTTGTACATCTTTTGAAATTTACATTTCTTTTCCATCTCTTTTTATTTATTTGCAAAACCAACCCAAGATTATTCTTGTCACATCTCTTCTTCTATTTAATTAAAACCTAAGGTTTTCCAACCTTAATATATACACAGCACTTATTGTAACACCCCACATGGGTAACTAATCAACAATCTAGCCACCTTAAGCCATTTGTCCTCACTTGGGCCTAAAAGTGGAAGGCCTTGTTGTTGTAGTCAACCCCTATGTATCTTTATAAACTACTCACATCACTAGTCATATCATGATGTGGGATGAGGGTATTACACTTATATATATTTACGCTCCATCCATTTATATATGCATATGTATTTTTCGGAAATCTCTACCCGCCCCTTAGTTTCCTTGTATTTGTAATCTTTCCCTCTTTATTTTACAATCTTACAAGTTTAACATTTAAGCCTTACATTATACATATCAACAATTTAAATTTCAATTTCCAACCTAGATTTTCTTCCAAATTTCATACAGCCCACTAACTCGATTTAATTCCGATTTACATCCTAACTTTCAGTATTTTACAACTTAACCCCGCAAGTTTCCTAAATGTGGTATGTTATTATTTAAACTACATATTATAACCTTATTTCATTAAATCACTAAATCAACCCCAAATATTTACCTAGTTACGAATAGGCCCTGCTATTTTTATTATTTTCATTATAGATCTATATTTCCTGAAATTACACTAAAACCATATATTATACCCTTGGTTATATTTCTGAAAATACCCATAATCTTTCCTTATTGTAAATCGACCCTTAGGAACTTAGGAATCACATTTTAGCCCTTATATTTTCAGTATTTGCACTCTAGTCCCATATTGTTTCAAAAACCCTGTTTTTAACTTAATGTTTATTAACTCTTCAATTTAGTTAAATTAAATTCTCTAAGTTAGTCAAAACTCTCATATAGTCAAAGTTGACCATTAAATTCCTCTCTTTACCCACATTTCTTTTTATTTATGAAATGCCCCTTTTTATTTCCTATCTTTGCACTTAATCCCTTTTACTTTTATAAAATTCACATTTATGTTTGTAATTTCCCAAATTAATATTTACGCTTTTAATCAAATTCTATACCCCATAGTTTGTTAAATTGTGGTTTCTACCCTATATATAGATCCTTTGTTCATTTAAAAGTTTATAAGGTTTATAATTTTTTATTTCACATTATGACCTTAAAATTTCACCAATATTCACCAAAGGTGTTCCTAGGCGACTTTGTTTATTAGAATTTCATTTAAACACTAGAAATTTATATAGTTCTTTTTCTCACCCCAAAATTCAATAATTACAATTTAAAGTTCAAATAAATAATATACCATGGTTCAAGGATTCGGCCTAAAATGTAGCTTAAATTTAGTTTCAAAATATCATTAAAATGTACCCAAAAACCCACTTAAATCCCCACGGTTTGTTCCAGTTTATTCTAGCTCTTTTTATACCATTTTTCTCCATGTTGCAAAGCATAAATTTGGCTACGGTGTTATAATTGTCTAGCTAATATTACACTCAATTTCAGTCCATATGTCACGTTCAAATCACACTAACATCTACCTATACCCCTCGGTAATAATCTCCAAAACATATCATCATGAACTTTAAATATTAAAGTATGGTTTAGACATTAATTTACCTTGTTTGAGTCACCAAAGTTTTCCCTCCAGCTCTATCACTTCACAGCACTACATGGAAGTATAGTTTAGATTAGTTTTGTATGATATATTTGTTTTTGTTTGAAACTCACGTACACGCTTAGGTTAGTCACTAAATCACCTTATTACTTGATTTCCCCTCCAGTGGTATGCCTTCTGTTGCCGTGACCATCCCAAGGTAAGGCAACCTCAGTAGATTACCGTACATGCAGATAACACAACCCACTTAATATATCTCTATCGGTAGTTGTTCAAGGAAGTTGAACATGGATTTTTTTGCAGTGTTAAGAGGGTGGTTTTACCTTGAAAATTCTGTGGAACCTCAGCTGATGTCCTCGGTCATTTGGCGCTCAAGAAGTTAATTTAGTTTCATGAAAGAGAAGTCAAAAGATGGGCTTAAACACAGAACGACTAGTGCAAAGAGAAAGTTTACACAACTAACGTCAAGGGCAGTATTTTCTTTCGGATAAAACAGAATGAGGAAACACATAAAGTTCATGTCATTCTTCTTACCAGATTCACCACGTGGTTGTTAGCTGTTCTCATGGTGTTTCTTGCTCAAGGGGAAGGCTGGAACTCCTTCTATAAGTGGATGTAAGAAGAAGGTTTAAAACAGGGTTGAAAGTGCATGTTCATTCGGACAGAACAAAGGAAGAAAAACGTGGGGTTCATGCCGGTTTCCTTACCAAATTTTAACATGTGGTTGCTAGTTACTTTCATGGCTGTTTCTTGTGTTTAAGGAAGGCTGGAAAACATCCTTCAACTGGCGTAAAGAGGGGGGTCTAAGGAGAAGTCAAGAGCTATAAATATGCTTGACTAAACCGAAAGAAAGATGGAGCTTCAAGCATTTTTCTTACCTTATTGCACCATGCTGATGTTGCTGGTTTCATGACTCATGCTCAGAGGTTTCGGTTTGGGACGTGAAGGGAGAATGGTGGAGGCCTTGCTGGTGCAAGAAGGTGAAGTTTAAGATATTAACAGCAAGGATGAAGAGGGTATAAGATGGGCTACTTGCTGTATGTTATTCTTGGTTAGCAGAAACCGGTACTGTTTGTTGTTGTTTCAGTTGGAAAAAGGAAGGTGAAGGAAACTGGAACTTGTTACCAGTCGAGAGAGGTAGAGAATCAGCTTATGTTCATGAAGTTGTTTAAGGCTTGAAATGAAGTAGAGGTGATGAGTGGTGACGTTGAATGTTGCTGGCGGTGGAAGGGAAAAGAGGGAGTTAGTGTTGTTGTTACTTAGGCCTCATTCTTTTGCACCGAGTTCATTTGATCAGCTAGTTTATTGTCTCTGTATATCACATACATCAATTGTCATATCAACTATTTTTCCCCTCTACTTTTTATAACTTTCAGCTGACAACTGACATTAGCTAGATTATCAGCTATGAAAAAGAATGGGGCCTTATTGTAGTTGTTCTCGGCTGAAAAAAAGAATGGAGACTGTGTTGTAGCTGGTTGCTCCCGGTTGAAAGGATGGAGATGTGGTGATGCTGTCACCAATAGAGAGAAGGGAGAAGAGAGGGGTAGAGGGATGTGTCTCATTATGGGCAAGGGAATTGTTTACGAGAAGTTAAGTTAGTAGCTGTTTGATCTTATCTAATCTCATTATTATTTTCTTTCTTGTTCTCCTTTTCTCTTGCAGGTACCGAGAGTGATGGAGGGTGGGCTGGTAAAGTTGCCAGTCAGATTTATCTTGGGAAATTACCAACCGCAAGAAGTGGTCATGTGGTGTGGTGATTTTGACAAAAGTATCCCTTGTCTTATGTCATAGTAGTACTTGTTGGCTAGTCAAGTCTACTCTCCTTTTTCATTTTCAGTCGGTACAAATGGTAGGGGCTGGGTGTGCATTATAGCCGAGATTGGAGAAAGGAAAGGGAGTGAAATGATGATAGTCACTCCTTATTTGTATTATAGGTTGTACTGGCTAGTTTAATAGTCTAGTCTCTTCTTTTCTTTGGCTGTAACCGAGACCAAAGGTGGCTGGGGATGATGTTCAGCCGAGTTTCAAGAGGGAAAGGAGGAGAGGGCAATTGCTAGTTATTATTTCATTTAACTAGGTGTACTTGTAAGGCATTTTTTTTGTTTTCATACTTGTTTTCAAGCACTTCTTTTCCCTTCTTTTACCATGGTATGCGGCTGTATACTTGGAGAGAGAGTTTCATTTTGACTTTAGTGTATTAATGACAAATACTAATGGTACATAATGTGTTACTAATGTGTTGGATGATACTATATAATATTCCTCGTTTTAATGTATATAAATGAGTGATTGTCGTCTTCGAAATCTTGGTTTAACTATGTAACTCATTTTGTGACATTTTATCACTTTATTTGTGATCTTGATATATGTATTAGAGTATTATATATAGTATTAGTTTTAGGAGTTATTTTCTTCTTAATGTTGTTCCCTCCTTGCTTAGAGGTTACATGTATAACTTGGTGTTCATTTTGAACTATGTATTTATATACTATTATTTATCACGAGTAGTGATCATTAGATGAATAATTGTTGATCATCTAGTCTCATTTAGTTTAATTCATTATTAAGTAAGGTAATTAGTGTTTGGGCTATTTCAATAACATATGTATATTTTTAACAATATTAACTCACTTTTTGTAGGATCGAATGATCCCACAATTCGATCCCATAATCTAATCCTAGGGGTCACTTACGATTCTACGCTAGGATCACGATCCTAAGAACATTAGTTGACGGTTCAAGTTCCAGATTTGAATTTTTTTTATTCTTTGTTAGATTGTTGATTAAGCTTTAGGATGAAAAAAATACTAAGAATTTATGATTAAAATTGCAATTTAAGAATAAATTGAATTTTATTACTATCAATACACCGCCTTGTTAAAACTTGATTAGGTAAAAACCCATCAGAAAAACCCTAATAAGAAAAAGGAGTACAACTATTAATAGGTTACAAGATTAAATGAAAAGAAAATTAATACTACTACATTTTAAAAGATTACAGGATAGAAGTCCTTAAAGGTTTTTTCCATGTCCTCCGGCTCCTTCATTCAACTCAAACCAATCATCATGGTTCCCCTATGTTTGTCCTCGCGCTTGGGACCATGCTTCAGCTGAGTCCCAATCATACTTCTCAATGCAAACCTTGATTGAGTCTGGTGCAAGGCTTAATCTCTTTTCAATTTAATACTTGTTTGCCTGCACTAAATGCTGAATCAGAAACAACCGTTGATGTTGGAACTACTAGCACATTTCATGCGATTTTTGCAAAGATGGGAAACTTGGCTTCATGATCTTTCCACCACTTAAGAACATCTACATCACCATCTTCATCATAATCAAAACTAAAACTCAAGTTAAAATAATCGTCATATGTAAAATATCCAGAACAGATTGACTAGACTTTTGTCTTTTCAAAATACAAGCAATCAAAGAACTTTGTTTACTACCGGGGCGTGGTGGTATGGAAGAGGAACCACTACCACCAGCAACACCTGAATTAGAAAGCTCGTGTGGACGAAACTCTATAGTATAGTCAACTTGATTAGACCATCTAATTTCACTATTGGATCAAGAACTGTGCAACATAATATATCAAAGGAAAATCATTAAAATATCCTTGCTAATTAGTAATCATATCGTTAATAACCCCATCAATCCCACTTGGACCAATGGAGATGCATTCATGTATGACAAGATGTACGTTAGGTTCATAAACCAATGAAAACACATTTGTTTCACTATCAAAAAATTTTAAAACATTGCACACAAACATAACATTAGTCCAAAATCAAGGGTTATTAAATCATCACCAGATTGAACAATCATAGTGTTATAAACATGAGACAAAATGAATTGATGCTTGGTGGTTTTGACCAACAATTCATGTGTAGAGTATCATCTAGTACGGGTATCGGGAGCAAAATGGTGAGGTCGTAAATTAGCTTGCTCACAATCCTTAGTGGATCTATTAAGCACTCAAATAATGTAAACCATGTTGAACACACAAATTTAAAACATGCGCACAACTTCTAACATGCAAGAAATCTCCATCATGCAAAAGTTTGAGTGTTGGATTAGTTTTTTAAATATTGTGTGCATATTGTTGCCGGAAGCATTATTTAAAGAAATAGAGAACAACTTTTTTAACAAGTTCCATTAAGTTAATATAGCAATATCTTTTCAGAAATATTATGATCGGTGTGTGCATCATCAAAATTGTCAAATGTAATAATACACTTATGTAGCATTCATGAACGATAAATCCAATGACAAGTAACACAAAAAGACGCCTCATTCGTTGTAGATGACCGCATGTCACTACTCAAACTAACACGACCATTAAAACTATATAAAATTTCTATTAGCGTGTTTCTAGTGTAAGCATGTTGTGCAAAAAGCTCTATGTTTTAGTGTGTTTCTAGGCACACTCCTACATTGTGGTTGTAATGAAAAGAAAACAAAGTGTTCAAGGTGTGCGCTTTCCCCAAAATTAAAAGGAATTTGTGCAATAATCATAAATTTAGTCATGCCTTCAATCATTCTTTCTCTGTCATATAAAAATAAACATGGATCGGGCTGTCATTCGGTAAACCTGGTAAGTTGAGTTTAGCCGCTAGTACCCCCATTGCAGAATCCTTATAGATTTGGTGCGTCTTCAAGTGCTTCACAAAGGATCTTGTTCTGGTGCCCACCACCCATGCGAGTTCTCTATTGCAAATATTGTAATATTGCTTGTATTGTTCGGGCTTTCTAGGATCTTCTTTCTTAATGAATTATGGTCACACCTAAGATGGTTTCTTTGTATTTGCCAATATATTCACATCAGTATCTTGTTCTTGATCATCTCCTTCATCTTGATCGAGATTGTGGGCATCAAGCTGTGGCGTACCGGGGGATGTACCCATAATGGAAAAAATAGTTTACGACTATAATTAAGAATACAATTAAAATAGAAGTTTGTAAAAAGAAAAACTGTAACTATTATTAAAGCTTACTAAATCGGGACATTGATGCTACCCGATGTTAGTCGATCCATAGAAATTGTATAACTTTTGGGGATGGGGAACGATGAAGGCGAATATTGTGGTTGTTACATGAAGTGCTTCTCGTCGATTTGAACTTGCTCATCAACAACAAAATTTGGATTGATTTGTAGGTTGGAAGTAGGGTTTCGCGTCGTTTCCTTTCCATCTCTTTTAGATATTTTGCTAGAATGTGGAATTTGAGCTTTTCTAGTAGCTAAAATGCTTACTTGCAAAAAAAAGTAGTAATAAGAGAGAGTAAGAGATATATGAGTTGTGTGTTGAAAATGGTGATCAATAGGGTATTTATAGTGTTTCTGAGGCAACTAGCCGTTTTGGAGCCTCATATAATTGTTAGATACAAAAAAAGAGCTGTTGGGCATTGGTTCCAATTCCGCCCCAACGGTAATATTTTGCAAAGTCAACCAACTTGAGGCATAAGGGGGCACACGGGTATCAGTCATTTTGACCGACGACAACGGTCGTTTTGACCAGTTTTGGAGTGGTTTCGATCTGATTTCGTAGATTCAACCTCACACCAAACGTTACCCAATTATGGTTCCGGTTCCAAGTGGTTCCAAGGCGGTGTCGGTTCCGGGTCGGTTCCAGTTCGGTCTCGAATCTCAAAGAGGAGATTCGGAACCGCTTCGGTAAGCGTGAGATCCAGTTCCAAACCAGTTCCAGCCTGTTCGGATTCGATCGGTTCCGATTCCCAACCAGTTCGATCCCATCGGTTATGGTTGGAACCGGTACACTTGATCAGCATTGATGAGAAAGTTAATTTGCTACTGCTCATTTTAGTTTTAGCTTAGACTATTCTTGTGTATTAACAGTGTTTAGATGTTTCATCTTATCTATGCTTATGCATATTTTATCATTTTTATTATGTTATTTTGTTGTAAAATTTTCAAAATGCTTTTAAGAACTACAGTATGTTTCATTTTTAGCAACATTAGATCCTATCAGGTACCAATTACCAAACTGCTCCAATTCTGCTCGCTGCGACGCCGCTGACTACCCTTGCCTCTTCCCTTGGGAATTGGGATTTGGGATGAAGGATTTCTATTTTGAAGAATTATATCCCTTCGTTGGACTAGGAACCCCTTTAACTCTGCTAGAACTTCTGTCCTGTATGGTCTCTCCACGAGAAATTTGCCAACCGAAGTAGGTGCAATCTGAATTCTCAATTTCGCCCCATTCGGCTTTGTCAAGCGTTTGTCGGTGAGTCATCCCGGTGCGAAGCCAACGTCCAAGGGTGGCAACCGCTCATCGCTGCTTCCTGCTTGGAGATACCAGGGTGTATATGTTTGCAGTAATTAGTTATACATTACAGGAGTCAGAAACTAAACTGCACTGAACAACAGAGGTAATGGAGTCGGCATCACCGCCGGCCACAGCAGCGGTTGATCTGCCATCCATCTCAGAACTTTCCCCTGCTGTAATCTCTTACCTCAACACCACCTTTCACACCAAACAGACCCTCGACCCTTCCGACTCGGCCCTCCTTGTATCGGCTCTGCAAACTCAGTGCGATCAGCTTAGCGGTGTCCTCTCCGACCTGATTCGGCGGCTTCACACAAGTTTCGTCTCCTACGATTCGATCTCTGATCCAATTAAGGATGCGTTTTGGCGGGTCAGTTGCCAGCTCTCCGGTCTCAGCTCAACGACGTCGTTCTCTCGCATCTCCGGTGCCGATGGAGGAGGGGGGAGACAAGAAGGGTTGATGACCGCCGAGCAGGTTGTCGTGGAGGAGTTGCCTGCGCTCGCCAAAGAGGTTGCTAGGGTCGAAGCTGTTAGGGTATATGCAGGTTAGTTTATCCCATCTACTCGCTCCCAATTCAACGATCTTGTTCTGATTGCATTTGCTACAGGAAGATTTGACTTTGAAATTGATTATGACTTCTGGAACTTGCGAGTCTATGCGTGCTATGAGATGACGTTTGCTGAAATCTGCAAGTCTGCTAACTCCAGACACTTTATGTCTGATCTTGCTATTAGACAAAGTAACAAATCACCATCTCAGCCCTTGAAACTTCTTCAGCTAAGCTATTTTCCAGCTCTAGTGCCCCCTTCACCTGACTGCTTAAGAGAATGGCTTAAACTGACGGCCTGACGTTATGAATTGCGGCTCTTTCATCCATTTATAACTTTTGGCCAAGTTAAGCAGTATCAGAAACGACTGACAGACTCCTAGATCTTGATAAATAAGACCATCTCATATTCAAAGACACCACTGACTTAAGTCCTCTGTGTTGAGCTATGAAATAATGTGCTTGTTAATTTGGATTAATTTGGATACAAAAGTCCAGTGAGCTGAGATCAACACATAATTGCCCTCTTACCGTGTTCTTTATCTTTTGACTTTAGCAATGAGAAAGAATTGATCTTCCCCATATTTGAATTAGGTGCGGAGCCACAAATTGAAGTTGTGAGGGGCATAGAGAATATTACATATAATAAGGGGGTGTTTTGTCAAAGTCAAGTTTCATATGCTGATGAGAGTTCCTGCTATTAAGTCCAAGATCAAATTGATTGACCCTTTTGGGGCTTTCTTCAAAGCACACTAACCTATTAATTAAACAGTGTTCTGAGTAAGCTTAGCCCCGAACCTGGGGGATTCATTGGAGGGGCAAGATATTAAATTACATGTCCTTTCAAAGTTGCATGGAAGGTAAACTGAGGTGTTGGATCATTACTAGGTTCACGCCTTAAACATCAAGTTGGCTCCGGCTTTCTCATTTGTTTTGGTTTATACTTCTATAGCGTCAATGATTAATGTTTCCTCAGCTTCAACTCTAAATTTGTTATGTTTAGGAATGCAGTACATGGATAAAGGTGAACTGAATTCATATATCCTTTCCTGCAAGTCTTTTGACAAATTATATATGATACTAGACTCTGCTAAGCGAAAATCCATGTGTTGCGTGGAAATGTTACTTGGTTCTTACATCTTGTAAAGGAAAACTTTTAGAGTTGTTTCATTGCTTGTTATATGGATGTAATGTAAAGATTTTGCCATAAAGCCATTGACCAAGTTGAGCTTACAACTTCATACAGAGACGGCACTAAGGCTGGACAGCTTGATTGGTGACATTGAAGATACAGTCTCCAATTTGATGAACAGAAACCTTCGAAGGCAGGCTACATCCCAAAGCTCAGAAGTAAGCTTGAAGCCGTTATTACTCTGAATTGTACACTCAATAAGCTGATTTTTGACAATCTGATTTTTGGTGTTGATTGCAGGAGTTGCGTCTTAGTGCTATAAATTCACTTAAACTGACGGAGAATATATTGGCTTCAGTGTCAAAGGGCCATTCAGAGTGGACTAGGCTCATATCAGCTGTTGATGATAGAGTAGATCGTGCCCTAGCTACCTTGAGACCTCAAGCCATTGCTGATTACAGAACCCTTCTTTCTTCCCTTGGATGGCCCCCACCTCTTTCTGCACTTAGTGCATCTGATTTGGATAACAACAAATCATCTAACACTGTAAATCCTCTTCTCAAAATGAGTGGAACGATCAACCGGACATATTTTGACAACTTTCTAGCTCTGTGTAGCCTTCAAGAGCTACAACAACAAAGGAAATCAAGACAACTTGAGGGGAGGAACCGAGAAATTGCTTTTCATCAACCTCTTTGGGCTATTGAGGAGCTGGTTAATCCCATCTCAGTTGCATGCCAGCCACACTTTGTCAAGTGGGTTGATAAACCAGAGTTTATTTTTGCTCTAGTGTACAAGATCACCAAGGATTATGTTGATTATATGGATGAGATCTTGCAACCAGTCGTTGATGAAGCAAGGTTAATAGGTTATAGCTCTAGGGAAGAGTGGATTGCAGCCATGGTGAACTCACTATCTGTGCACTTAGCCAAAGAGGTATTTCCAACTTTTGTTTTGCAGTTGGATGCAGAGTGTGACAGTGATGTCCGATCACAGGAAAAATCACAGTGGCTTAATCTTGTTGACTTAATGATAGGATTTGATAAAAGGATACAGTCCCTCTTTGACCAGTCTGGGATATTGAGGTCCCTTCTGGAAGATGGGAACTTAGAGCGAATGTCTTGTCTTGCTGTTTTTTCTGACCGACCTGATTGGCTCAATCTATGGGCGAAGATTGAACTTGAAGACATATTGGATAAGTTGAAGCTTGAGTTTGAAAATGAGAGAAATTGGGCAAACCGACCCCAGGGTGTTGGTGTCCATTTACCGGGGAATGACCATCACAAAGCTCCTCGTATCTCCTCTATCGTCCTTCAACAGCTGTCATCCATGATTGAACGCTCTAAGTCTCTTCCTAATGGACCTACAAGGCTGAGGTATTTACGGTCAGTAGTGGTGCCAATTCTTCTGAAGTTTTTGGATTGCTGGCTGACTAAGTGCTTAGAAGCAGAAGGCCTTACTGCCATGGCAACTGATGATGCCCTGATCAAGGTCATATCATCTGTCAATTCCATTCGCCATGTAAAATCTGTTTTGCAGGAATGGTCTGAAGACTTCTTCTTCCTTGAAGTGCGACCCAACCTGGATGGTCACCTAGGTTCCCTTGCTGATGAAGTTAACAGTCCCAGTGAAGGATGGGAAGAAGAACCTACGAATTGCGTTTTTGGTGGAGAAATAACAAAATTGGAGGACTTCAGAAAAGAGTGGACCGAGAAGATAATAACTGTTGTCTTGAGGGGTTTTGATGCTCTGTATCGAGATTATGCGAAAAATAGGAAGCAGTGGCAAGAGAAAATGGAAGGAGGACGAGAAACAGTGACAAAGTCGTTTGTGGTGGCATTAGATTATTTGCAACAGAAGTTGTTGATGTTAGAAGAGGAACTTAACAGTCTAGATTTCACAACAGCATGGAGAAGCTTGGCTGCAGGAGTTGATCGGTTAATCTTCAGTAGTATTTTCATGACTAGCGTAAAGTTCAGCCAAGATGGTGTTGAAAGACTGGGGAATGACACAACGGTTTTGTTTGGTTTATTTCGTGCCTGGTGTTTAAGACCAGAAGGTTTCTTCCCTTGTGTTACTGAATCCCTAAAGATGCTTAAGATGGGTGAAGATCAGATTCGAGATTTCAGTGCTCAAGGAGAAGAATGGATGAGAAAGAACGGGATCAGGCGTATGAGCTTAGCTGAGGCAGAAAGGATCTCAAGATGTAGGCCTTTTGTAAGTTAATAAGGTCTCCAAAGTGAGCTTTTTCCTCGGCATTTTTTGTAACCTTTTTATAATTATGCTTGGGAACTCTCTGTTTTCTACAGTGTCCTAGATTTTTTTTTTTTTCGGTTTAGTAAGCTCCTTGATGACAAGATAGTGAATGTTATTGCAATGCAGCCAAATATTCTTTGTGTTACAACCCACGTAGTTTTTTTGATACAATTTCCACTTTCATCCCGTTGCTCGTCTATGATGAGCTAATTAATGGGGTTGATGGTTCTGTATAGTTGTTATTTTCGTGGAGACAAATAGATGAAAAGAAGTCAAGCAAACTTTTCATGGCCAATGGTCGCTGCTACGAATGTGTTAAACTCTTGCAGCTTATTCTCTTATTCATATATGTATTGTTCTACTATCAATACTTTTCTGTCAGCAGGAAAATGCCCACAGATGAAGCTTGGCGATCTGCAAATACATTAAAAGGAGCCATGATTATGTACACACCAAATACATAACACCTCAGCTGCTCAGATTTGTTCACCGCATTCTTCTTCAAAAAAACAGCAACACTTAGTTGTCAACAGAGAAAAGAAAAACAGCTACACTTAGTCTGAACTCATGCGAACAAAGGACACCACCACCGCCCAACTAATCTGATGTCCAAATTTGACAGGGTTGGAAGTTACTCCCACCTATTTCAGCTACAGACACAAACCGATGAAAGAACACCATAGTGGTATTATGACAATAGCGAATCATATCACAGATCACAATACACTAAAAATGTCATAATATCCCCAAAAACCTTCAGCCAGAAATAATTGTAAAATGGATGATGATGATGATCAAACTATTATCATCTTTCTGTTAACTACTCTTTTCACCTCCTTCTTGTAGCTTCTTCTTTGCCTTCTGAGCAGCTGTAGCCTGAGAATACAAGAAAGTACCAAAGATCGCAAGTCCAGATCCAAGAGCATTCAACGGCCTGACAGGATTCCTAAACACCAACACACTCGACACAATCACAACAACCCTCTTCATAGTGTTTCCTACTGAGAAAGTGAGCGGGCTGATCTCGTCCAAAGCCTCGTAAGACGACTGGTTATACAAATGGTAAAACACACCAGACACCAGAACCCAAGTGTAAAATGTCAATGGCTTCCCAATCAACTCAATCGCCTTATGGTAACCTTGCATCCACTGAGACCCTTCCACAACTACAGCAACTGGGAACAAATAAAACAGCGAGATTATACTGATCACACCATATAAATTCAACCCATTCACTTCTTTGAAGCTATCTAAGCTCCTCTTTGAGTAAATGTTTCTCAGAACAAACCCAACATTGCTGATCAAAGCACCCGCTAGCCCTTGGAAGTTGAATGACAATTCAGTTACAGCAGCAAGGGAGCATCCGAAAACAATGGGGAGGATGGAAAGCCAAATTGTGATCGGGTATGAATCACCCAGCAAGGTTGAGAAGATTACAGAGAAGACAGGCTCGGATGACTTGATTACATGGGTGAATGAAACGGCTACTTTAGAGAATGAAACGCAAGCTGAGATGTGGCCGATTGTGTGGAATAGAGCCGGACCGAGCAAAGCAATGATGAATTCCTTGGAGATTTTTGGTAACGGTTGCAGCTTGAAAGACCATAAACACAGCATCCAAACAGAGCCCATAAATAGCTGGAAGGACGCGAGTAGCCATGGAAATGGGAAGATGTTGAGTGTCTTCTTGTTGTATATATTGAATATGATATTCTGGAGATACCAGAATCCGAAAATCAGACTTAGCTTTAAGGTTTTGTTCACTTTCTTCTCCTCTGGAACGACGGGCGACTGGTCGTCGGTCGGGTAATCTTGTGATTCGGACGAAGCTGCTGCTTTCACGGGGAATCCGGATCTAGGATTCAGGAATAATCCAAATGGATGGTTATTGATTCCACCGCACAACCCGAGTTGCTTCGAGGAGGCTAAATCTGGGAGTTTCGAGATGATCCCAACTGGACAAGTGTTTCCACCGGTGGACTTGAGATCGAGCGCCCAAAGGGATGTTCGTAATAATGGTGGTTGAAGAGGAACGTGACGAATACGATTGGAATGTCTGGATCCAGAGAAAGTGACATGAGAGGGAGGGAGGAGATTTAAAGAGAGCATCTTTGAACCGGGCAGAGGCGGATGATAGAGAGGGAGAGAGCTCTCTAGACGGAAAGGTTACTGTGAGACAGATCTTCCGCCGTTCGATGACGAGGGGTTCAGGTTAAAAGGGAAGATGAAATGTAGTACTAGTTCTTACTTCTTAGGAGTGAGGTGGATGGTGAAGTAGGGCTTTCTGGTCATGTCTCTCGTGTGTGTCAGATGGGTCTACCGTCGTTAGGTCCACCAAACTTAGACCATGTTGCACTGGGAAACCCTCTCCGCATACGACCGCTAGCCAATAAGTACTACCACGAGGTTTCTTTGGGTCTTGGAACATATTTGATGGTATAAATGTGATCCGGGCGTGGGTTATATGCTCTCTCCCAATAAGGGGTTGAAGAATGCGAGTGAAAATTATGTGGTCGGATGTACGAGTGGGTGTTAATACTCTTTCTTCTCGTCCTCATATGGGTGGGGAAGTTGGACAGGTGGGCACAATCAGTATTCATGCCCAAACAGGGGATACAAGTGCGGCTATGGTTATGGAACCAGTGGCGGGAGATTAGAGACAGTTAGAGGAGTACTTCAATTGTGGCATGCAGCATGTGAAGATCGGGGCAATCCGGTGCTTTTGCAATGGCATGTTTCGGGTGAGCAATTGGTAAATGGTCAAAAGAGGCGTATTGGGTATGTGAAAGATAATTGTACACTTGATGAGCTATTGCAGATGCAAGCAATGGCTGATTCATGAAAGAAAGGGAAGGAAGTTATGGGTTTGGGGGACAACACATCTTCATCAAGTCAAAAGGCGATTTCGGGGACGGCCTGGAGTCATCTGTCGTCATGAGTTGTTTAATCTTGAACTATTGAGGACAGGGTGCGCCCTGTGCAGTTCGTTGGGTCCTGGACCTCGTCCGGGAAGAAGCACTAGATTTGGTTTCTTAACTGAACCAAATCATCAAGGCGGTAAATGAAGGATTTTTGTAATTGTTTACGTAGGTTTGCTGGACGGTGGATAGTATGGGAAGGGCGGGTGGAATAGCTTTGTTTTGGCGGGAGGAGCAGGTAGTTAATGTGTTGTTGTTTTCCTCTAATCACTTGGATTGTAAAGTGGAGCGTGGGCTTGCTAGATCATGACG
The DNA here is from genome assembly GCA_023374045.1 of Limonium bicolor. Lineage (NCBI taxonomy): Eukaryota > Viridiplantae > Streptophyta > Magnoliopsida > Caryophyllales > Plumbaginaceae > Limonium > Limonium bicolor. Next base: position 296,506,233 of record CM041776.1, on the reverse strand, counting down.
GTGGACAGGTCTCCATGGTTGGCCCAACTATGAGGACCGATGGAGGACGAGGAAATTGCTGAAGGATTTGTGTAGTTTCTAGACTGGGTCGTGGCTGGTGGAGGCGACTTTAATGAGACTCTTTATGCACATGAGCATTGTGGTCCAACCCAACAAAACCAACGTGGAATGGATGCTTTCCGTAGCTGTTTAACAAGTTGTAACCTCTTCATTTTAGGTTTTGTTGGGGATAAGTTCACATACACCAACCGTCGATGTGGTTATTCCAATGTTCGCAATTGAATCGATCATTTCGCAGCAAATCCGTCTAGGATAGATTTCTTCCAAAAATGCTTATGTTCATCACATGTGGTGGGGAAGGTATGACCATAGACCACTTAAGATTGTCCTCTAGTCTGTAAATCGTGGTGGTCTCAAGCCCTTATGTTTTGAAAATTGTTGGGCAAGGAATGAAGAGTGTCGGGGAATCATTCAACGGGTTTGTGACGAAGGTGGAGCGCGGCGTTTGGATTATATTCAACAAATTCATAAGTGTGGGTATTTGCTAAAGGTGTGGGGGCGTGCACACTTACGGAAGGAGAGGAGGGCAATTCATCACCTGAAGCATCAGCTGAGGGTTGTGGATGCATCTTTCCCATCTGATAACGTAAGGCAAGATTGGAGGGATAAAAGCAAAGAGATGGACTTGTTACTGCTGCGGGATGAGATTCGAACTCTGCAATGGTCTAGGCAACGGTGGATTAAAGAAGGTGATCGTAGTACTAGATTTTTTCTTTGGTCGTATGTGCTCTAGATTGAAGCGTGATACAATTCACTATCTCATAAATAATCAAGCTTATTCTGTATCTTCGTAGCATGATATTAAGAATGTGGCACGAGGGTTTTTTGAAAATATTTTCTCATCTAGCAATCTTGAGGCTGATTTCCATTTGTTGGCTTCTATTGAAGGGAAAGTCACTAATGATATGAATACTGTTATAGGACGTCCATATGTGCGTGAGGAAGTACTCCAGGCCCTGAAGGATATGGACCCGAATAAAGCCCCTGGGTCAAGCGGTATGAATGGAGTTTTTTTGCATGCAAATTGGGACATTATTGGCAATGACTTTGTGAATACTGTTTTGTCTGTTCTCAATATTGATTTTATGCCTGAGGGTCTGAATCACACTTATATAGTCTTGATCCCTAAATAGTCGGGAGCTTGTGAAATGAAAGATTTCAGACCTATTTCCTTGTGCAATGCTATTTGTTGGTTTATATCTAAAGTTCTTGTTAATCAAACCAAAGAGTTTATAGGGCTGTGATTTCTGAAGATCGGGCAACTTTTGTCCTTGAGTGTTTGATTACAGATAATATATAGTTGCACATGAGTTATTGCATTCCATGGCACAGTCTAAGGCAGAGTCTAAGGGTTTTTTTGCTCTAAAGGTGGACATGGCCAAGGCCTTTGACCATGTAGAATGGTCTTTTCTTTTTGGGATATTAAGGTCAATGGGGTTTCATTCAAACGGGATAAAGTTTGTGGAAAAATGCCTCACGACACAGTCTCTAGCAGTTTTAATTAATGGTTCATCTGGTAGAGTATTTATCCCTAAGTGTGGGTGAAATACCCCGAACTTAAATATAGTGATTAAGATTATTCTAATCCGTATTTAAGGGCCTAATAATGCTTAAGTAATATTGGTAAGGAAAAATAAATCCAAAAGAAATGAAGAAATGCTTAAAAAGCGAAAAACACTAAATAAGCGTTAAATAACCATAGGAGGTATAAGACCTCGGTTAGCGTATTACATGGATTCTTAAGGCTTAATAAGGCCTAAATAATATATGGGAACAACTCCCGAAGAAAACGGATCCATAAAATGGATTAAAACCACAAACGAACCTTAAAGCGCGTTTTTCGAGGAAACCGGGAAAACGCGACTTTAAGCGGGTTAAATAGACTCGTAACAATTTTGGTCAACCAAATAGTCATTAATAAACATTAATGAAGGTCTAGAACCAATAAAAACAATTAAACGAGGAAATAGTAAAAACTGTAAGAAACGGGAAGTTGTGGGGTGGAAATGTAAATAAACCAAACTAGTGTGTCCACTATTGCAAATAAAATTTTAAAAACCCCATGTGAGGCTGTGTGATCTGGCCAGCTTATCCATCCCCTCTCACACACACAATAAATAAGAAAGAAAGAAAAAGGAAAAAGAGAAAGAAAAGTACAAAAAGTAAAAAGGTAACTTACTTTTTTCTCACCTCACTCTCTCACTTCTCTATTCTCTCACCAGCCTCCTCTCAGCCGATTTCCCCCTCTTCTTCCTCCCTTGTGCTGGCAATTTTGGAGTTCTTCACAAAGCAACAATGGCTTCTTCATCTTTCCAAGCATGCTCCATCTCCATTTGAACTCCAAATGCAAAAATAATTACATATTTGTAATCCCCTCATCATCCTCTACACTTCTCTCTTTTCAAAATCCAAAAATGAGGAAGTTCATCTCCATGGGTTTCCCCCATTCAAAGAGAAAATAACATCAATGGGTAGCTTGGAGTCTCCTCTCTCCATTAAGGTAAAAATCTACATGAAAAGCTCATGTTTTCACCATCTCCTTTCATAACCGATTTTTACCCTTTGTAATGCCTTGTTTTCTCTCTCTCTTTTGAGCAAAATCTCAACCTTGCAATGGTGGAGGAATCACCTTCTTGAACCAAGGGCTAAAACCCCTCCTAAAACACTCCAAAGGTAAACCCTAGAAATCTTGTTTTAAACATTTCAATGAACTAGCATTAATCTAAGGGTTAGTATATTAATTGCACTTATTTTGTGTACTTTGGGTGATAGGAATGGAGTTTGGCAACTCCATTCCCCATATAGCCGATTTGTGCAAGAAAGAGAGAAAGAGGAGAATTGGAAAAGAATGAAGGAAATATAAGCTCAAGGTGAGAGCTTCTTCTTAATGTTAAATTTAAATGCATTAGTGTAATGGGAATGGGTAAACTAATTAAAGAAACCCAAATATTGTACTAGTATTGTAGTTTGTGGAAGTTTGAGCATATGTGAGCAAGTATGTGGATTGTAGGCCTTAGAGCCAAAGAACTTTGTATGTGTATTAATATTGTGATTTGAGGAAACAATAATGTATTGGTATTGATTTGAGTGCTGGTAGGACCCTTGTAAGGGTGTGGCTAGAATAGGAATGATTTTGGTGAAAAGTGTGTATGAGGATAAGTAGAAATTGTAGGTGAACTATGGCAAAATTTTGGTAGAGAATGTACATTTATGGATGACTTGGTGAATGGGAGAACCAAGGTGTGTATTTGGGATAGTAAGGATGTTTAGTAATCATGGAATGGTGGTTGTAGTATAAGAATGAAAAGGAGTAAAATCTGTAGCAGGAAGTATTGAAATGTGTTGGAGAAACAAGGAAGAATTAATGTGTAAGATTTAGCAAAATGAGTATTGTAACGAGTAAGGCTTTGGGTTGAGTGTAATGCAAATGAGGCAATGAAAGAACCATAGGAATAATGGGAAGAAGGATGGAGAAAATCTGTAGTATTTGTTGAAGAGCAAAAATTGTAACATGAGGAAAATTGGACAGTGGAGAGTGTTTTGTAACATATAGGTATAAGGATGGATTAGGTTAGTTTTTATTGCCTAATTAGGGTCAAAACACCCTAAATTATATGTTGGAATATTGGGGAAGAGATTGGTAGAAGTTTGGAGTTGAAACATAATAAAAAAACTATATATTTTACAATACTGCAACTTGTCCGGGTTTGTAAACAAGTACACAAACCCGGACCAGTCAAAAACACGACAGAATGAATTTCAGAATGGATGGTCCGGGTTTGCAACCAAGACCTAAACCCGGACCACCCCAAAATTTCACCCGAGAGATTTACAATAGCATGGTCCGGGTTTGTAAACCCTTCCCTAAACCCGGACCACACACAATTTTCACCTGAGAGTAAACTCCAGTATTGGTCTGGGTTTGTATCCCCGGACACAAACCCGGACCACCCCAAAATTTGTACAAAATGTGTTTAAAAGGTATTCTAAGGATGGGTGATGATGGGTAATGATAGTATAAGGTAATTAAGACATGATTAATGATGTTTAATGGTTATTAAGGCTATAAACAAGCTTAGAAAATAATTGTAAGTAAGTAACTTAAGTAAATTTATTTAAGTTACAAAGAGTTAGTAAGTATGAATGGGAGACAGTAGGGAAAGTAATGAGTAAGGTTAACTATAGATAATTAACCACCCGAATCATTATGTATATGCTAGGATTCGAATAGTTGAACACCGAAGAGGAGTCGGTGAGTCCAAAGTCAACGGTGAAAGGTATGATTTCTTCATGCCCTGTATCCTAATCTGGTTACCCCGATTTGTGTGCTTATCTGATCACCTAGATAGGATAAATGCATGAATCGGACTATCTTGCACTTACTTGTGCTTGTTTATAATTGTTCTTGATATCTTGTCTTGAACATTTAGTTTGTATAATTCATGAAATAATAAATGATGATGAAGTGTATTTGTACCCTGTATAGTATTTGTATAATGTATTGTATTTTGTATGGATGTGTACTTGAGCATTGAACTTGTGCATGTGGCTTGGATGTGTGACTTCTACTAATTCCTAACTACCTAACTCCTAGTGTAAGTATGGAATAAATTGGAATGAGTAGAAGTCCGATATATGTTTCGGCCATGCGTGAGGATGAGGAGACACAAGAGGTTGGATCTGATTCCTGGTTCTTAAACTGGTCCACGGCCCAAACCCCTTAAATGGGTACATCCTGGATTGGTGAACCAAGTAAATCCCGGTGGTGGGACGGAGTAGTCCCCGGGCAGGAGGTCCCGACGACTTAACATGAGTAAGAGTAAGTAAGTAAGTAAGTAAAGTATGAGTATGTATGCGTAAGTATGGTGTAACGAGTAAAAGAGTAATCTCCACCCGATTAACCCGGGTGGACAAAAAGGAGCTAACAAGTATGGTGTATTGTGTATGTATTGCGTATGTATTGTATATGTATTGTGTATTGTGGATTTCGGAAAAGGTAAGTATGTATATGTTGGCTTGTTGGTTTACCTGTATGTATTGAAGTGTATGTATGTATTCCTTGTGTAAAGTATTGTAGTATTATGTATGAAAGCATGTATGCATGTATGTATGAATAAAATGAACCGCATGTATTCGACCAAGTGGTCGGCGTACCCTCACTAGTACGCGGGGTATGCGGTTATCATATGCAGCGAAAGCTGACCCCCTAGGGGAACGTTTTTAGTGTGCAGGTACCCGAAGCGGATGTGGTCAAGGTAAGAGACCGGTGGCTACACTTGGATAGTTAGAAGTAGAATGTAGAGGTGTACTAAGTGGCACACCCAGTACTTAGAAAGTAAGTGGTTTGTGAGGAATGGGTAGATGTAGATATGAATTTGGAAGAGGTATTATATTTGTATAAGGGTCTTAGTAAACTCGGTGTATAGTATTGTAATGTATTGAACTTATGGGCATTGTATGAAATGGAGCATTGTAGTATTTGTAGGATTGAGTATGTATTGTGATTGTGTAGTACCGGATATTCCGGTCCATCAGACCGATGCTTATGTAGTAGTAAGCCTGTTGGTCACGTGGGTGGCTGACGGCAATGTATCACCCACCGTTGTGTAAGTATGTATCCGCTGCGTGAATCTAGAAGTACGAGGAGATTAGACAGTAATGACAGTATTAGCAGTAGGGGTGTTACAAAAAGTGATATCAGACTGGAAATACCGAGTTTAGGAAATAGCAAGTTAGGATTTAGAAGCTTAGGGCTAAGAGCTGAGCAATAGCCATTAGAGAGATGCTAGGTAGGAACTCCCGGTGTATACCGATACCTACAATACCAGTCCCGCCCACCGCAATCCCCATTGTATAACTTGGGAAAGAACGCCAGAGAGATGGAAGTCCTCTCATACTCGGGAGAACCCGACTGGCAGTTGTGAAACCACCGTATAATAAATAAGAACTTGACAAGTAGTAGATTCCAAGAAGGAAGTCCCGGAGATGGATCCCGGTTGAACACAATACCCGCCTCAATAGCGGTTGAATGAGCACTCCACCATAAGGAGACTACAACTTACACACAGCATGGGGTGACATGCTTAGCAGTCGCGAAACCTGGCTAACCAACCAGCAGCAGGAAAAGAAGCACTAACCGTGCGACGAAATGGAAAAGGAGCAGTAACGGAACCCGAGACACAATCTGCGGGACAGCAATAGCTAGATAATACCACCAATGGTATACAACTGACTAAGGACATAGTCAGGAGTGATTACTCCAAACTATAATGCCATTAAGGTTACAATACCTGGCCAACGTAGCTCAGCAGCTACGGAACATTCACAAGATGTATCTGACGCGACTACAACCGTAGTGCCTGAACCAACTCAGGCTCAGTAACCACAACAAATGTGTGAGGATGAGCAACAAGGGAAACACACAGAGCAAATAATTAGGGATCTCCAAGGATTTGGAGATGTACCCCGATCAATGACAGTCATGTCGAGATCACAGAGGAAACTCCTTAAAAGATCAAGTATCCAAAACATAGATCAATAATACCAAGGGAAGATTCAACAAGACTACCCCCAATACGAGTGGAAACCATACCAAGACCGGTATAGGATTACCCAAAAACCACCAGTACCACGCACTTGCCACAGCAAGTGCAGCAAGAGCAGGAACATGTAGAGGAACTTTAACACACCACAGGTACATAGTAATGTACTGTGACAGCAATGAAACAACTAAAGGATCACAAATCCTGAAAGCTAGAAGAATCGAACCTTGGAAAGGTCCTGACGGCCTGACCATTGTATTAAGAACATACCAGTCAGTAGGAAAAGCTGGACTTGGTCAAGACCCCAAACATGGGCTATGCATGTAGAACTTCTTTTAACACCGCACTATGATTTTAAAAACCCAAATTTTCTTTCAAAACCACAACCTTTCTTTAAAAACCTTGGATTTTAAACCAAACCACAACAGAATTACGGTTATATCATAGAATGATACAAGAGGATTGACAATAGAATACTTCATCTAGGCGTGTGACGAACACTAACGAGTGTACCAATTACGGGATGTGGGACAACCGCACTCCGAAGGAGCTTGCGGGCCTGACATATAGTTAGGTAGTGGTAACGTATCAACCCGGTACCCCACGTATGTATACATGTAGTGTACGAAACACGGGAAGTCTCAACTCCGTTCTACGGACCATGAGTAAACTTAAACCAGAACAACTGGACACCTCAGAGCGTCAAGGAGAAGGAACTCAAGCTAAGTAATAGTATAAAAGAACTCAAAAACCCGTCTGAAGATAAGGAAGAGGACTAGGAACGCAAAGAGCGCAGACTAGTAGGTATAGACATTGATCTTGTCTCAAGGACTTCAACAATACATGACAGCTGAAGGGATATCCAGCCTGAACACAGTAAGGGCAAATGCCTAAGTGAACACAAAAATAGCTCAACAAACGGGACGGAGTTCCCAAGAGCAATCACAAGATTACCACGAAGTATTAATCCATCATTGGAGGTATTAAACCTAGTCTAAAACACTAGGGAGAAGGTATAAACGGTCCCCTACCAAGACCGGGAGACGTTATAACCCTAAAGGGATAGCTCAAATACAATACCACAAGCGCGGTATAGTAGATACAACGTACCATAAACATTAGCCGGATGTAACGGCGTAACCAACAACACCAGGAGCAATCCTGGAAGGGTGTCTGAGTTAACAACAGTCGAGCAAAGCGTTGTGATAAGAACACGGGAACTAGAACGAACACTCAGTGAGGACACCGAAGGGATTTCACTTAACAGGAAATACCCTAAACTACAAAAAGGCACTGATTAGCACCAGATTGCCTAAAGGGCCTCCCATGAACGGAAGCGTGATGCTGCAACTTGCCATGGAGCTCAATAATACCTTCAACCTACAATGGTATATAAGGAGTGGGAATATGTATAAGCAGCTTGCAAAGAGCATAGCCTGCAGCAATAAGGCTTAAAAGCTATGTACCAACTACATTATGTAAACTTAAACGGTCGCAAAACCCACACCATTTCATAACAAGACTTGCAAGAGTTATTGCGTCATACGACAAACAGATCGACAACTGAACCACCCAATTTGAACTCAACATAATGAGTGGCTTGAAGTAATGGCTACCTCAACATCACTGTCACTAGAGCATCACTCTATGCACAGCTAACAAAGCTTTTAATTTCCCTGCACGCCTTCTGTAGAAATGGTAACACAGAGGCATGGGAATCGTGATAATGCCAACATTGGCCTAGTCCACACTTGGACACTACAAGAAACCCGAGGGAAGGTACCCCTCGTTAACCAAGGATCACCAATGCGGTGAAGATGTGAACCCTCAGAAAAGGCTTCCATCTACCATACCAACAATCTTGTGCATGTAGTTATTGCCAAGAGACAATTGAACAAGGAAATGATATTTCCAAACCACTCCGCCTACAAGAGGCTTTGGATTGTAAAAGCACAATGCTTAAAGAGCATAGAAACTCGAAGGAGTAAGTACACTCCATACGCACCAAGCATGTGGTGAACCGTTATGTAAATACTAACATAGTGAACCTGAGACCTATGAGTGGTAACAAACCTCTCAACAAGAACTTTCATTTATCAGTGATAGAATACTCTTCAATTAGAGAACGGGACCCGAAAGCCCTTGAAGTTTCTTGGGATGTCCCGGTGATGTACATACAAAGTAAAACCGCACAGCTAGAGCCTCTAACCAATGCTCAGCACTAGAAAACAATAATTGTCAAAACAATCAATGTGAGTACACATTGAACACCACGAATGACCAACGCTCAAGAGAGCTAAACCCGATGAATTATCTCATCCTTGATCAACCAAGATACTTGGTAAATTATATCTTAAATGATGATAGAATGTGAGGTAATCTAACCTACACATGAAACCTAGATTGGAATGAAACATCTCCACATGGGGAAGATAATAACATTGTGGTATGCTACGACAACCGTCATACATATAAACTAGGAAAATCCTAGTGTATATACACCATAAGGAAATGGTGCCAACACCAATGGCAATGAGTAAAGATAAGCTACCACAGTAACGGAGACCTTAAAAACGACGTTGTATAAGGAGTAAGAATACGGTGCGCAGCAAGCGACCGCTATGAGGAAGTAGTTGGATAATGACACGGAGTAAGTATGAGAAGACAGGTAGAAACATTCTTTCCTATCACATAAGTGACTTACTGTCAAGCGTTTATGCCTCTGCACTCTGTATGACTGAGTGTTTTGGTATTGCATTTGTGCAGCTAATGATCTAATGGGATAGCTAGGAATATGGAAAATGTAAACCGTAGTAAACCCTTCCTTCCACCAACGATTAGAGCAGAAACTAATTAAGCAAGAGCTTAGCAATAAACCGTGCGACCTAAGGCCAAAGAAGCACGAAGAGTGTAAAGCACACCAACAATCACAAGATGTGAATTCCATTGGAATAATAAGGTGAAAGGAGATTTAAGAAAGTCACAAGGACCGACGCATAGAAAATGCAACGTCATACAAGTAAAGAACACTTGTACTGAACCATAGAAACTGGTATAATTTAGAAGCTATTGACAACAGAGGAAGCACTACAACTAAGTAGTGACTTAACCTCGCCCGACAATAAGTCGGAGGAACTTAGTGAATAATCATGGGAGTACAAATAGTATACATAATAGATTGCCAGAGAGTTGGTTATAAATCTTAAACTCATTTAGTACAAACAGTGGTAAAAGAATACCACACTTGTTTAATAAACCTTATTCCCACAATAGAGGGATAAAAAGGCGATGAGTAGCACATTTGGAATAACCAAAGAGCAATTAAGTACTAAGATTATCAGGGTTGCGCAGCAGAAGCTAGTGGGCCCTAGCTTAGAGGTTTAATATACCCAGTAAGTGTGAAAGAATGGCTATCAATTCCTTGAAGCCTAATAGGCTAAAACCGAATTAATTATGAGTTAAATAAACTCATATAAGAATTCTTTGTGCAAGGACTAAACCATTAGTATGGTTAAGACCCTTTGACTAGCATACATTGAGTAATAAAACGTAGAGAAGCTAAAATACTTCAGACTGCCCAAAGTGAGTAAACCAATGTTCAATAATAATAACATATGGTAGATTACGTGAGCGTAATCCCTTTTAAGGGGGGTAGAGCGAAAACCGCTTAAGGTAAGTTTCATGAATAAAACACATAAACTATAATGTGCATAACACAAATGAGAATCGAATTAATGATTGATGCTTATTTTAAATAAACATATGTATTCATTCATATTGTAATTGTGGTAATTAGGCACGAGAGATGCAAATACCATAGGACGAATGTACCCATCTTGTAACCCCAGTGTAAGAGCATTAGTAAAGAAGAGTAATGAGTAGTTGACGGAATTCCACAAGTATGATACCCTTAAAGAAGTAGTACGGAACGATTAAGAGTAGTAGGTGAATGAAGCCCGGTGAGTAGTGTGTTCATAGGTAAGTCATTGGAAGTAAATTGAGGATGACTAAATTTCATAAGTATTATAATATTTATTAGAGTATCTAAGATGATGGAGAGTAATGAATGAAAGTAGCAGAAGTCGATGAAATGAGCATGTAGGCATTGAATCTCGAAGTAAAGTATTTGGGAAGTAGAGTGAGGATAATTGATGGACTAAATCCCATCCCTTGGAGTTGTATGAAATTGTAATTATGACTAGGAAGAGTAAAAAGATATAAAATGCAAGTAATTGAATTACCTGGTTGTTTGGAACTAATGTGGGAAGTCGAACTCGATCCTGATCAGATCTAGGGAAACCGAACACAAATTGGGGTGGAAAGATAGTTTAACACTGATGCTGATCACATCAGGGTCGAATGATTCTTGAAGCTCCCCTCAAGTGGTCACAAGAATCACATATAGGATAGAAGTAAGGAATATAAATTGGAATTTGGAGTTGTATGTTTTAGAAAATTTCTAATTAGTAGTCGTGAAAGAATTTCCCTTAGATTGGAGAATGAGGATTTGTTAGAAGCTTATACCGGAGAAGATAATAGTGTAGCATATTGTATTATTCCAAGGGCAGCGGGACATAGAGGAGTCCCGTGTCTAGATGACCTGAGTGCCTGCGGGACTGTATGTGTATTGCATTGCTTTGGGGATAGCTTTGCATTGTATATGTGAAAACCTGGTAATGTGGAACCAAGGGTTGGTAGTAATGTGGATTGGAGTAATTATGGTACATTTGTATGGTATGGAATGCATAGACCGTGAGTAATGGATTTGGGGAATTGTAAGGAGGAAGAATGTGTGACCTTTGGTATTAGACATGTAAGAATGAGTAAGCATTGTAAACCTATAACCTCGAACAACTTTGAGGACAAAGTTCTTAAGGGGGGTAGATTGAAATACCCCAAACTTAAATATAGTGATTAAGATTATTCTAATCCGTATTTAAGGGCCTAATAATTCTTAATTAATATTGGTAAGGAAAAAAAATCCAAAAGAAATGAAGAAATGCTTAAAAAGCGAAAAAACGCTAAAAACGTTAAGCGTTAAATAACCATAGGAGGTATGAGACCTCGGTTAGCGTATTACATGGATTATTAAGGCTTAATAAGGCCTAAATAATATATGGGAACAACTCCCGAAGAAAACGGATCCATAAAATGGATTAAAACCACAAACGAACCTTAAAGCGCGTTTTTTGAGGAAACTGGGAAAACGCAACTTTAAGCGGGTTATATAGACTCGTAACAATTTTGGTCAACCAAATAGTCATTAATAAACATTAATGAAGGTCTAGAACCAATAAAAACAATTAAACGAGGAAATAGTAAAAACTGTAAGAAACGGGAAGTTGTGGGGTGGAAATGTAAATAAACCAAACTAGTGTGTCCACTATTGCAAATAAAATTTTAAAAACCCCATGTGAGGCTGTGTGATCGGCCAGCTTATCCTTCCCCTCTCACACACAATAAATAAGAAAGAAAGAAAAAGGAAAAAGAGAAAGAAAAGTAAAAAGGTAACTTACTTTTTTCTCACCTCACTCTCTCACTTCTCTATTCTCTCACCAGCCTCCTCTCAGCCGATTTTCCCCTCTTCTTCCTCCCTTGTGCTGGCAATTTTGGAGTTCTTCACAAAGCAACAATGGCTTCTTCATCTTTCCAAGCATGCTCCATCTCCATTTGAACTCCAAATGCAAAAATAATTACATATTTGTAATCCCCTCATCATCCTCTACACTTCTCTCTTTTCAAAATCCAAAAATGAGGAAGTTCATCTCCATGGGTTTCCTCATTCAAAGAGAAAATAACATCAATGGGTAGCTTGGAGTCTCATCTCTCCATTAAGGTAAAAAAATCTCCATGAAAAGGTCATGTTTTCACCATCTCCTTTCATAACCGATTTTTACCCTTTGTAATGCCTTGTTTTTTCTCTCTCTTTTGAGCAAAATCTCAACCTTGCAATGGTGGAGGAATCACCTTCTTGAACCAAGGGCTAAAACCCCTCCTAAAACACTCCAAAGGTAAACCCTAGAAATCTTGTTTTAAACATTTCAATGAACTAGCATTAATCTAAGGGTTAGTATATTAATTGCACTTGTTTTGTGTACTTTGGGTGATGGGAATGGAGTTTGGAAACTCCATTCCCCATATAGCCGATTTGTGCAAAAAAGAGAGAAGGAGGAGAATTGGAAAAGAATGAAGGCAATACAAGCTCAAGGTGAAAGCTTCTTCTTAATGTTAAATTTAAATGCATTAGTGTAATGGGAATGGGTAAACTAATTAAAGAAACCCAAATATTGTACTAGTATTGTAGTTTGTGGAAGTTTGAGTATATGCGAGCAAGTATGTGGATTGTAGGCCTTAGAGCCAAAGAACTTTGTATGTGTATTAATATTGTGATTTGAGGAAACAATAATGTATTGGTATTGATTTGAGTGCTGGTAGGACCCTTGTAAGGGTGTGGCTAGAATAGGAATGATTTTGGTGAAAAAGTGTGTATGAGGATAAGTAGAAATTGTAGGTGAACTATGGCAAAATTTTGGTAGAGAATGTACATTTATGGATGACTTGGTGAATTGGAGAACCAAGGTGTGTATTTGGGATAGTAAGGATGTTTAGTAATCATGGAATGGTGGTTGTAGTATAAGAATGAAAAGGAGTAAAATTTGTAGCAGGAAGTATTGAAATGTGTTGGAGAAACAAGAAAATATTAATGTGTAAGATTTCGCAAAATGAGTATTGTACTGAGTAAGGCTTTGGGTTGAGTGTAATGCAAATGAGGCAATGAAAGAACCATAGGAATAATGGGAAGAAGGATGGAGAGAATCTGTAGCATTTGTTTAAGAGCAAAAATTGTAACATGAGGAAAATTGGACAGTGGAGAGTGTTTTGTAACAGATAGGTATAAGGATGGATTAGGTTAGTTTTGATTGCCTAACTAGGGTCAAAATACCCTAGATTATATGTAGGAATATTGGGGAAGAGATTGGTAGAAGTTTGGAGTTGAAACATAATAAAAAACATATATATTTTACAATACTGCAACTTGTCCGGGTTTGTAAGCAAGTACACAAACCCAGACCAGTAAAAAAACACGACATAATGAATTTCAGAATGGATGGTCCGGGTTTGCAAACCAAGACCTAAACCCGGACCACCCCAATATTTCACCCGAGAGATTTACAATAGCATGGTCCAGGTTTGTAAACCCTTCCCTAAACCCGGACCACACACAATTTTCACCCGAGAGTAAACTCCAGTATTGGTCCGGGTTTGTATCCCCGGACACAAACCCGGACCACCCCAAAATTTGTACAGAATGAGTTTAAAAGGTATTCTAAGGATGGGTGATGATGGGTAATGATAGTATAAGGTAATTAAGACATGATTAATGATGTTTAATGGTCATTAAGGCTATAAACAAGCTTAGAAAATAATTGTAAGTAAGTAACTTAAGTAAATGTATTTAAGTAACAAAGAGTTAGTAAGTATGAATTGGGAGACAGTAGGGAAAGTAATGAGTAAGGTTAACTATAGATAATTAACCACCCGAATCTATGTATATGCTAGGATTCGAATAGTTGAAACCGAAGAGGAGTCGGTGAGTCCAAAGTCAACGGTGAAAGGTATGATTTCTTCATGCCCTGTATCCTAATCTGGTTACCCGATTTGTGTGCTTATTTGATCACCTAGATAAGATAAATGCATGAATCGGACTATCTTGCACTTACTTGTGCTTGTTTATAATTGTTCTTGATATACTTGTCTTGAACATTTAGTTTGTATAATTCATGAAATAAATGAATGATGATGAAGTGTATTTGTACCCTGTATAGCATTTGTATAATGTATTGTTTCGTATGGATGTGTACTTGAGCATTGAACTTGTGCATGTGGCTTGGATGTGTGACTTCTACTAATTCCTAACTACCTAAATCCTAGTGTAAGTATGGAATAAATTGGAATGAGTAGAAGTCCGATATAGTTTCGGCCACGCGTGAGGATGAGGAGACACAAGAGGTTGGATCCGATTCCTGGTTCTTAAACTGGTCCACGACCCAAACCCCTTAAATGGGTAGCATCCTGGATTGGTGAACCAAGTAAATCCCGGTGGTGGGATGGAGTAGTCCCCGGGCCGGAGGTCTCGACGACTTAACATGAGTAAGAGTAAGTAAGTAAGTAAAGTATGAGTATGTATGCGTAAGTATGGTGTAACGAGTAAAAGAGTAATCTCCACCCGATTAACCCGGGTGGACAAAAAGGAGCTAACAAGTATGGTGTATTGTGTATGTATTGCGTATGTATTGTGTATGTATTGTGGATTGTGGATTTCGGAAAAGGTAAGTATGTATCTGTTGGCTTGTATGGTTTACCTTGTATGCATTGAAGTGTATGTATGTATTCCTTGTGTAAAGTATTGTAGTATTATGTATGAAAGCATGTATGCATGTGTGTATGAATAAAATGAACTGCATGTATTCGACCAAGTGGTCGGCGTACCCTCACTAGTACGCGGGGTATGCGGTTATCATATGCAGCGAAAGCTGACCCCCTAGGGGGAACGTTTTTAGTGTGCAGGTACCCGAAGCGGATGTGGTCAAGGTAAGAGACCGGTGGCTACACTTGGATAGTTAGAAGTAGAATGTAGAGGTGTACTAAGTGGCACACCCCAGTACTTAGAAAGTAAGTGATTTGTGAGGAATGGGTAGATGTAGATATGAATTTGGAAGAGGTATTATATTTGTATAAGGGTCTTAGTAAACTCGGTGTATAGTATTGTAATGTATTGAACTTATGGAGCATTGTATGAAATGGAGCATTGTAGTATTTGTAGGTAATTGAAGTATGTATTGTGATTGTGTGTGTAGTACTCGGATATTCCGGTCCATCAGACCGATGCTGTATGTAGTAGTAAGCCTTGTTGGTCACGTGGGTGGCTAACGACAATGTATCACCCACCGTTGTGTAAGTAAGTATCCGCTGCGTGAATCTGGAAGTACGAGGAGATTAGACGGTAATGATAGTATTAGCGGTAGGGGTGTTACAGTGGGCTTAGGAAAGGGAATCCCTTGTCGCCCTTCCTTTTCTTGTGTTGTATGGATGCACTCTTATCAAGTTTAAGAGTTTCTGCCATGTGTGGTATTAGCAGGGGCATTACTATTTGGGGTTTGAGTTTTGATATTCATAGTTTTTTTTGCTGATGATGTGTGGTTTTTGGGCAAACAAATCTACATAATGCATCTCTTATTAATAAAATACTTATGGATTTTAGTGAGGCATCCAGACAGTGTATTAATATAGACAAATCTAGTATGTTTTTTTCCAAAGGTTTGCATAGCCAACTTAGTCATCACATAAGCCAATGTTTGAGTGTCATGGAAGTAGACAGTTTAGGGCTTTACTTGGGTTTCCCAAGTAATCCGGGGAGAGTAGGAATGATGTGTTTTCTTATCTTCGGGATAGATTAGAAGGAGAATCCAAGGGTGGAATCATATGGTCTCACATGCAGGAAGGGGTGTGCTTATTAAGAGCATTATGTAGTCTCTTCCCATACATGTTATGAGTGTTATTAGATTTCCGGTGACACTCTTAAATGATATGCAACGTCTTATGAAAAATTCTGGTGGAAAGGAAATACAAACGTAGGGGGCTTACATTGGAAGTAGTGGCAAGATTTGTGTTTGCCCTCCAGGGAAGGGGGTCTAGGTTTTCACTATCTGCTTGCTTATAATCTCATTCTTTTGGCAAAGCAGTGTTGGTGGCTACTTAATTGTCTTGCACTTTTGGTTCTAGAATAATGAAGGCTAAATATTATCCTAATTGTTCGCTTTTATCTGCTAAGTCTACCACTGGTCAAAGCCCGGTGTGGAGGGCTCTCTCTTGAGTGATAGATCTGGTGTCACCGAGAGTTAGGCGGACAATTAGGAATGGACATGTTACAAAGCTGGGTGATAGATGGGTAAGGGGCAGACCTTGTGGTAGGATATCCCTTTGGGGTCTGCCACGGTCTCTCAGAAGTAGGGGTAAAGTCGCTGAGCTAATTGACCAAAGTACCAAATCATGGAGGGTAGATTTTGTTAGGCAAGTTTTGTCCAAAGATGATGTGTATCTTGTTCTGGGTATGCAACTACCAGTTACAGATGAACCTAATGGATGGGAATGGGGTATTTCTAAGTATGGGGACTTCACTCTAAGATTTGCTTATTATTTGGCACTATCTCGTGCTAGGGAACCTGCTCCTCGCTCATTAAGATAAGTATGTTGTTGGTAAGGTTATGTCTAAGTTGCGCAAATGTGCTCTGCCTCCACGTGGTAAACTCTTTGCATGGACGTTTCTTAATGGTTTCATTACTTGTGGGGAGGTATTGACTCATCGTTTTAAAACATCAGTGAAGGCACAATGCTTGTTTTGTAAAGCTCATGAGAATATTGTTCATTTGTTTGTTCAATGTCGATCGGTTCATTTTATGTGGGTACATGAAGATTGTGTTCCGCCTACTTCTTTGCATAATGATATGAGCTTGAAGGATATATCTGGTGGTTCATTTCTGTCTTAATGAGACTTTGGATGCAACTAAAAAACTGATCGAATGTTTGTGGAGTATTTGGTTTGCCAGGTGCTAGGTATGTCATGGTAGAGCTAATTCTATGCAATGGGGCTTGGAGCAGGCTCACGTTTTTCTTGAAACTGCGAGTACACACTCTCTTGTTCCATAGTTGGAAGCGAGTCAGCAGCCTTTTAATTTACTTGAATTTGTTGTAGTTTATGTGGACGCCAGTGTGGGTGTGGATCCAGGGATTGGTTTAGGAGTTGTGTGTCAGAATTCAGAAGGGCAAATCCTTGCAGCAGGAATGCGAAGAATGAAGGTGGTGTGAACCGAGCGTAGAGGAAGTAATGGCAGTCACTTTTGGCCTTAAGGTTGCCTTGGTAGAGGTGATCAAATGGGCGGGTGGGCCGGGTCGGGCTGGGAAAGAATTTTAGGCCCGTCGAGGTTGGGTCTAATGTCCAAGCCCGCTTTTTAATTTTTCAGGCCGGGCCAGGCTCGATTTTTTTTTCTGACTTTGTCGCTACCCAACCCACATAGCCTGGTTTTTTCATTTTTTATAGGGAATTAATAAAAATTCTAATAAATAATAAATTCTAAAAAGTGCAAATTAATAATAGAATTCTACATAAATTATTAATTAATTGATAAAATTCTAAATAAAAATTAAGTAATATTATATATATATATATATATATCAATTATATCATATATATTTATATTCGGGCAGGGCGGGGCTTTTTTTTTCGGGTCCAAAATTTTGTTGGAGCTTGGTCTAGTTTTTAAACCGGACCTGGTTTTTTTCCAAGCCCGTCTGAATTTTTCTTCAAGCCCGATTTTTTGAGGTTTTTCTGGGCCGGGCCAGGTTGGGTTTGATGAGCTCTACCTTGGATGCTAGTTTTAATCGTATTTTGGTTTTTAGTGATAGTATGCTTGTTGTTAATTATGTAAATGGCAAGGACAAACCTTGTTATAGTATAAGAGTTGTCTTGGATGAATTTTCAATGCTCTCTAGAAGTTTAAAGTTTTTTAATGTAGGCATATTAGTCGTATGTTGAATGTGAATGCTCATGTTTTAGCTAATGTAACTAGAGGGAATGAGGGTGGTGTGGTATGGAAAGACAATGTACCTAATAGGGTTTTAAAACTCAATACATGTAGTGGTTCTATTTTCAAAATAAAACCACGCATGACCCAATGATAAATATTAATTGGTACTGTACGTAATTGGATTGCTACAAGCCGCCAATGGCTGGGTGGCCAGACGGCGAGCGGTTAGAGCCCCCACAACTATCTAGCAGCTTTGTTTAGGGTTAGTCGTTGGGCAGCTCGATTTTTATTTTTTTTAAAATTTTTTTTTTTTTCAAATGCATCAGCCAATGATCCTAAACCCTAAATTATAAATCTTAAAAATCTGATAATCAGTGATGACATTATAAAGTATTGAACGAGTTAAAAAAAGATTACTTTACACCACATCCTAAAAACCACCATAGGAAAAAAACGTCAAAGACTTATTAGGGTTTATAGTGGAGGTTTCTAGGGTAACCTAAACCCTAAACCACAAACCCTAAAGATGCTCAGTTTGTGGCGACATTATAATGTATATGTAATATTCCAAAATAAGCTTCCCTTATAAAGCACATAATGTCACCACACTCACCCAAGTGGATGTTAAGGCTATTAATAACTCCAGTGATACTCAAAATATACCTAATATTGATAAATAACAACTTTACATGATTCTGGTACAAAGTTACAAAAAAAAGGTTCTTCAAGTAGAAAACTTGTTAATAGAATGAAGCTATAAGTGGTAGAAAAATCGGGGTGTTACAAAATTAAATGAGTTAAAAAAAGATGACCTACTCCACACCCACACTACGACAGTTAAAAAACATCGAAGGGTTATTTAAGGATTTGTAGTGGAGGATTTAGGGTTGTCGAGTCAGTGGTGACATTATAAAATATAGAACGAGTTAAAAAATATACCCCACACGGCGGACCGGGTTCGAGCTGATCTGACATTGAATTTTAGGCCCGAATGGGCCTATATTTTTGTCCAAGTCTGGTTTTATTTTTTCGGGTCGGGCCATGCTAGGTCCAGGTTTATTTTAATCTCTGTCGGTGCCCACCCGGCCCGGTTATAATATTAATATATATATAACATTATATATAATTTAAATAAATATTAAAAAGATATTATATAACATTAAATAAAAATAAATTATATTATATAATATTTAAAAATATATATAATAATAATTGGGCCAGGCCGGGCTTAATTGCGGCCCATTTTTTATTTGGGCCCGATTTGTTGTCAAAGCCTGCCTGAAATTATTTTTGAACGGGCTTTTCGGACTTTATTTTTAGGCTGACTTAGTGTCAATCAGCTCTACCTACACCACACACCCTAAAACCACCATAGGATGGTTAAAACATCATCGAATGTTTATTTTAGGGTTTCTAGTTCAAGTTTAGGGTTAGTGATGACTTTATAAAATATAAAATGAGTTAAAAAAAAAGATTGTCCTACACCCTAAACCCTAAAAACCACCCTAGGTAAGTTATAACGTTGATAACACTTCCTAAAAACCACCCTAGCACAGTTAAATCGTCAAAGAATGAATATCAGGGTAGCAGACAACAAACTATAGAAGGCATAGTCGTTGGGCGCACGGTTGTACCCGCCATAGCCGTTGGTCAGTTACCAATGCTACAACTGCTGTTCGGCTACCATTGGTTTGGCCGCTGATCAGCTGTCATGGTCTTAGGCGGCTGCCAGATGCCTCCTGTGTATGAAAAAATGATTACATAAAGTAATTTGGTGATTGCAAAAAATTTTCAATATTGGATTTAGTTGATTGTGAACGGGTTGTAGACTTTTGCCTAGAATGCACTATTAAGCGACAATTTCCTCAATATATAGTTTCTAAATTAAGACACAACCCACCCCTACTATATAACCCAAAGCACGACACAACTGTTTTTATGTTTTGTTCCTTTAAATTGTATACAATAAATCATTTTTAACATCTTTGATAGTCTAGTGAATATTTTATCAATTTATGATTTTAAAAAATTCTTCTAGCAAAAATATATCTACAAATATATTCGGATAAGGGATACCGGTTGTTCAACTTTTTGAGCTTTTTATTCAGAAAAATTTTCACAATGTTCTCGAAACTTTTTATGTTCAAGTTTAAGATATTCAAGTTCGTGTTTCGAAATGTAAAAATAGTTGCTCAATTTTTTTAACCATATGTTCAACTATTTATAAACTGTTCACAAATTTAACACTAGTTGATCATTAGATATTTTATAAAAACAATCTCAATATAATATACAATTTTTATTGGTTTGTCATTTTTTAAACATGTTCATTTAAGCAATACTTTTTGTTCAATTTTTTAAACTCTTTGTTCAAAATTTATTTCATATTGTTTCTAAGTTTGTCAAGGTTTAAGTTCGAGACTAATTGTTCATGGAAAATTATATTATAAATGAATGCTAATACAATTTACCGTTTTTTAAGCAGATTGCGTTTTTAATTCAAGTTTGTGTTCAAATACGTGATACTCGTGCAATTTTTAAAAGCTCACATTCAACTATTGTTTATATACTGTTCGTAACTTTGATACTAATTGTTCATCAAAATTTTAAAATAAGACATTGTCAAATAGTATACCATTTTCTTGGTTTGCTGTTTTTTGACATCACGTTTGTGTTCGTATAAGCGATATTCGTTGTTCAACTTTTTAAAGTCATTGTTCAATATTTATTTAATACTGTTTCTAAATTTTGTTAAGGTTCAAGTTTGAAACAAGTTGTTCATGAAAAATTATATAAGAAAATAATGTTAATAGAATTTGCAATTTTTAAATTGCATTTAGATATGCGGTACTAGTTATTCAACTTTGAAAACACTTTGTTCAAACTTTACTCATATTGTGCTCTTTTAGAAGTTTTGTACATGTTTAGATATTTAAAATTATTGTTCTTTTTAAGACCATATGTTCAACTATTATTTATAAGTTGCTTACAAATTTGATACTAGTTGGTCATCAGAAATTTAATAATGAAACAATGTCAATATAATATACCATTTTTGTTAGTTGTCATTTTTTAACATTAAGTTCATGTTCATATAAACAATATTTGTTGTTCAACTTTTTAAACTCTTTGTTCAAAATTTATCGTATATTGTTGTTAAATTTTGTCTAAGGTTCAAATTTGAGATTAGGGTGTTCATGAAAATCATATAATCAAATAATAGTAATACAATCTACAATTTTTAATTTAAATAAATATTAAAAATATTAAATGTGTAATCTATTATAAATTTTATTGTATATATATTAATATCAATTTAAATTAAAAAATATTACAATTTTTTTATATATATATATATATATCATATTTACGTTTGTTAATATTTTTTAAAATTATAAGTATTAATATTTATATCAATTATATAGTGTATAATAATATTAGTTAACATTATAAATAATATATACTAATATTAATATAATATATATTCATGTTTATATAAATTTTAAATAATATATGTTAACTAAATTATATAAAATATATACTAAACCTATATAAATTATATATAAATTAAATGGGGAGTGTTAGAATTATTTACTTTTGTTTTTTCATATTTTTCTCAAACTAAAAGATATTTTAATTAACGGTTAGTAATAGTATATTTATTTAATTAAAATTTTTTTCTTAAAATTTTTAAAACAAAAATAATTTTATTTTAAAACACATCACATCCGCATAAGTAAAAACAAATATCCACGCATCACGGAAGATGGTGCTTCCCTTGTGCAAGCAATATTATTTGTCTCCTTCTAAAGTCATGTTATGATATTCTATTTTTTTGAAAAAAATAATCGTCACGTTTAAAATATCCCTCTCGATGACATTATATATTTTCACACTACAAAAAGGAAATATATAGAAATTTTCCTTTATGAAGCGGTTTGCTATGGAATATGTGCTCCACTATAGATAGAACATGATGCTCCACTAGGAACTTAAGTGCAAATAGACTCATATGCTTAATTGAACAAATGGGCTTAGAGATTACGCAAGAATGATGATCAGATTCTAATTCTATTCATCACAGTGACCCATCTCTCTGCCATGCTTAAGTGCAATCATTTCCCACTGAAGACAAACCTTATATAAAGGATCACCAGAGAGAAGTAGAAAGCATCCCTAATCGACAGAAGACGATTTTGCCACTCTTCTCGTAAATCCCTAGGTATGGGATAACCATTTGTTGTTTCCTCATTTATTCTTATGCAAACCTAGCTAGGAAATAGGGTACCATATATTTTCGGTCTTACTGATGTACAGGAGTCTGTGATCATGTGGATAATTTTATCCATCGATCTTCCTCTTTGATTGAAAATATTGTGAGCAGTTATTTTAATCATCTTGATGAGACAAGTGAGACCTAATTATAACTTTCTATATCTCTTTATTAATTAGTAGGTGAATTAACAAGTTCAGGAGAATGTCCAACCACCAAGACAAAGGCCTGTTCGGCTATGGAAACCCTCAACCTTCCTACGGAGGAGGATATGGTGGTTACTCAGCCGGATATGCGGCGTCTGGTTACCAGTCTGCAGCTGCTTATCCTCCCGCTGGCTATCCGTCATATGGCCATGGAGGTATATATACATATATATGACTTTTCATAGTACATAGCTAGAGAATCTGTGATATCAGTACTTGTGTAGGAGTTTTTTTTTTTGTGTAGGAGTTGTAGCTAGGTCTTTAACTCGGATTTCATTATATGTTTGTCGAAGAAAGAATCTAACATAAATTTGCATATCGTGCACCAAATATCAATTAATTACCCTTTAAAAAAACAGAATTATATATAGCTTTTAAACAGAAATATAGTACCATTGTAATACCACTTGCAGTTGGAAACTCGCTACATATACATTTGGTAGAAATGCTCAACTGGTAAAACATATGTATAACGTACTTATGGTATTCTTATCCAATTTCGAATTCTTTACGTTGGCAGGTTATGGAGGGCACCATGGTGGAGGAATGCTCGGTGGTGCAGGTGGGATGAGCGGCTACGGTATGCACTCATCATATGGTGGATATAGTCATGGACATGGTGGGCATGGGATGTACGGCCATGGAAAGTTGAAGCATGGGCACGGGTACGGTGGCAAGTTCAAGGGATGGAAGTGAAGAAGCAATTAATTACTATTCAGCCCCTAATATTCTTGCTTGAAGCCATGTTAATTTCAGAATTTGTAATATTTGCGTGTTACTCAGATTGCCTAAAGTTCCCACATTGACTGTACGTGGAAACAGTGTGTGCTTGCTGCTTCTAATAAATGAAAGCATATATCATAATAAGTGCCGTACAATATTCATATCAGTTTGTTCTATCAATGAATCTTCTTTATAACTGATCTCAACGGGCCTTATATAAGATGTAGGATCTCATGGACATTGACGAACAGTTGGGGCATCAAGATGGTATCTCAACTGGGCACTAATAATGCATATGTGGGATTATATCGCTTCTCTTGATGTCTTCAACCGAGCAAGAGAGGGGTTAGGTCAACGCTATATTGTTGGTTTTATCGTAGTCATTGGTACATCTCAAGTAGTATCGTGAGGAAATATTTAGAGGAGGATAAATAGATCATTACATATCCGGATATTGGACAAGCTGTGTATGACAAGTATGGTTGTCTCTTCTTATTTGTAAGCCGGTTACCTCAACCTTCATCTATCTCTAAGAAAAATTTATTTATGTCTTCATATTTTCTAGGGATAATTGACACTCTTATTGTTCTACCATCATACTACATATATAGGATCTTTGTTTTGTATCTTTTTTTTTTCATGTATAGCAACTTTATATGTTTGTTCACGCTACAAAAATCTACATGTGAAATTAATAATGCATCCGATAGTGTACTGGGTGTAATCATGCTGCCATTTGCGCTAATTTTATTTGGCACACCGAGTGAAATTGGGTTCCATCAGACTGTTCAGTTATTAGATGAATTGGCACCGCTTTGCGCTTGGAGGTATATATTGTAATACCCAAAGTTATTATGGTTAATTTAATTATTATGGTTAGTGATATGTTAAACTTCTTAGCGTAAGGTAGCTAGAAACGATTAGTTGATTATTGGACATTGTAAGTAGTGTGAGATCGAGCTTCGAGGACGAAGCTTTATTTTAAGGGGGGAATGATGAAATACCCCTAAAATTTTAGAATACATATACTATAAAGTTTACAATATAATATACAGATTTTAGATATATTATGTAGCTTATGAGTATATTATAATATTTACAAGCATAATGTATAGTATTTAATAAAGATTTATTTGTTTTAATAAATATCCCGTTTGGAAAATAAATCGGTTGTGATTTTTAATGTATTAGTAATAATCATCATATTTATCTGGTTAGTTTAATATTAAAATGAAGTTATAATAATAATCTTACAACTTAAATACTACTATGATTTAACTATACTAAATAAGTATGTTTTAATCCATCATTTTCATCCTTTGAGTTGTCCTGATTTTATTAATGAACTAATTTTAACTATTCATATTTCATAACTTAATCAGTCATCACTTTCCCCTTATTTCCTAACCTTACTTAATGAAACAGTCTTAACTTTCTACCTTCCCAACCCCTAGTTTTCTATTTAATTAAGGAGAGTTTAATTTGCTTTACTGAATAATGAGGTTATACTCACTCTCTTCAGTTTCCCTTCCCGACTACTTTATATACCCTCATCTGCTATTGCATTTTATCTACCCATCCTCTCTCCCTAATACCCCTTTTCTTCACCAAGACTGAAAAAAGAAAAAAATCCTTCTCTATTTGGCTCTTTCAATCTCTGCGCCTACACCTACAGTTAACAGCACTTGCAGAAAACAAACGGTACAAACACCTCCATTCTTTTTTTTTGGTCGAAAACCCCTCCATTCTTTTACTGTTGTGTCTGTATCAAAGATTTAAAAAGGAAAAAAATAACAACAATCTCCCCCTCTGTGTTGTTGTGTTCGTATGCGAAAACAAAATGATACCTGTCTCTCACTCACTTATCTAAACTGTTGTTCCTGATTAAAAAAAAAACTATCTCTCATCTCTGCACTTTGTTCCTCATACCCAGACACAAAAAGGAAAAAAATGCAAAGTTTTGCTAGTTACCCTGCTACACTCTAACAAAAAAAAATAAAAACAAATCACTTACCTCATCTCTTAATGTCTGCAGACAACAAAAAGAAAATGTGAAGCTAGCTACATCTATACTATAGTCACGTACAGCACTTACAATCCCACTGATGACATCACTGCCGATGTCAGACAAATTCGTCTCTATTATTATCCTTTCTTTCTTTTATCTTTTCCTATTCAGCACACTATTAGTTTAAATGTTTGTTATAATATGTTATTATTATTATTAATATATATATATACCTATTTTATAATTAAGATTTATGGTAATTTATCTATAATTAAATTCAGAGACTCCGGGTATCTAACAAATACCCGTTATTTTATTTAGGCTCCAAATTTGGGAGCAAGGAACAGTAATTGAAGTCGTGTTTGATTGTGCAGATAGTTTCTAGATTTCAGGTAAGTTACCGCGTTCACTAAACTTGTATTAACTGCATAAAATAAATCTTTTGTGGTGGTTATGATTTTTATCTATGAGTGATTATTATTTTTGGGAATGAATTGTTTGTGATAACGATTACTAGGAATATTTAAGTGCGCAGTTTATTATATGGTGATTAATTGGATATTATTTTTGGAGGAAACACATGAGGAAATGTTAATGATATGATTATGTGAGATTGCAATTATTTAGTCAAGATTATTGTGGCATGATTGAATTATTGTGGTATATGTGGATTTTAATGAGATTATTAAGTGAATAATAACAATGAATAAATGAATTATAAGGAAGATTATACCATAGTACATGTGGGCCGTATTAGGACACATGGATGAGATGATAAATGCGGGCCGCATTAGGACGCATAAGTTTGAGATACTGTGGGCTGCACTAGGACACAGGTAGCCCTAGATCTACTCCTTAGTCCTTTGAACTATTGGGGGGTGTGCACACTTAAGGATTTAGTGGTTGAGTTGGATTCCCGGCTGCGTGTTGGGGTCCGGGTTACAGCTGCGTGTTGTACCCAAAGTGAGAGATGTTGTTTTGTCCCAGCTGCGCGTTGGGACAAGGAAGATAATTTAATTAATTTGGACATTTATTCTTGAGTTATTAGGGAAACAAATGTGAAATATTATACAAAGCTTGCTTTATGCTTATGTGATGATTTGTATGTTGGTGCATTGCAATATTGTAAAATTGTTTTCAAAGAGAAAATAATTTTTACGTAGTGAAGTGGTAGCTTACTCAGTTTTTCTGACTTTATCGTGGCCCTTTCTATGTTTGTTTGGATTTCTGCCACAGGTACTGATGAAGTCCTTGGGGTTTGGGAAGACGACTCCACATAGTCTGATTAATTATAGTTGGATTTTATTTTTGGCTTGATAATTCTACATTTGTAAGAAATTATTTTAATAGGCATTGTATTTACTTTATTAATAATAATAGGTCGTTAGTGAGTTAATTATTTAGGCCTTAGCACTCGTTTAGTTGCGAGTGTGGCAATAATGCCCCGGGTTTTGGTTTCGATTCCGCTGCTTACTAATATTAAACTTGAATTGCAAAAAAAATGACCAAATAAAAGGTTAGAAAATCCGGGGTGTTACATATATCGTTAAAAAAATTCATTACACTGCACACTAATACATCGTGAAAAGGTAGTCGGTACACCATGCAGGGTATATCATGAAAATAATATTTGTTACACTACAGAGGGTGTATAGAAAAAATAAACCTAAAAGGCATATTATAAAACAAAATAGACCTGAGAGGTATATTAAAGAATATAATAAACCTACAAGGTATATTATAGTGATTTATAAAAGTTTGTAAGTATTTCGTAAAAAACATGTTAACATGAGGGTATATAATACACAGTGACGGGCGCAAAGGGGGCAACCTTAATATAACGTAATTTACTATTTTATTTAAATAATTATAGTAAAAATAATTGATTGTTTGTCAAAGTATACCTAGTTTTTTTATTATTAAGCATAAGTATTATATTTTATTTTAAAAGGGGTAAATTTTAATCATTTAAAATTGACAATATAATTAAGTGAATTCTTAATAATTTTGATAGTAGCTTTTATTAATATCTTACTAGTATTATTTAGATATACAACAACATTCAAGTTTAATTTGTATAAAACATGTGAAGTCCGTCAATATGAATTATTAGGCAGAAAAGTAGACGCAAGAAAATAAAAATACAAAAAAGTGAAAAATATAAATATAAAAAGATTGAGTGAGTAAGGAGAAAATCAGTTAAAACTAGACAAAAAATTCTAAAGTATGTAGGGCTGCCCAAAAAATTCTGAAACCACAGTATCCGACCGAAACCGAAGTAAACCGTATCTGTTTTCAGGTTAACCATACCGGTTCTTGCGGTATGGTTAACCGAACCGCGTAAATTGACCGGTTCCAGTTTCGGTAATGGTATTGAATTTTTCAGAACGGTTAACCGATAATATAAACAATCAAAAACATCAAATATTTATGTTCACCTTATATAATAATTAATGTTAGCTATTGAGGGAATATACATATTATTATATTTATTGTTATATGTGTTTGATTTGTCACTCATGATGATCAATGTTGTACTATAATATTAATGGTATGAGTCTCACCCATAAAAAAATATATACGTGTACAAGGTTAACCGATGAAACCGAAGCGATCTAAAGGTTAACCTGTCTAAACGGAATGGTAATGGAATTGGATTTTAGAAAACCGAATTAAACAGTTAACTGAATCCGGTTAACCGATCTAAATGGAATGGTAATGGAATTGAATTTTAGAAAACCAAAGACATGGTTAACCGAAAGCGGTTAACCTATCATGGGCAGCCTAATAAAAATATCAAAATAGAAAACAAAAAGCTTGTAAAAAAAGATGTACCCGTGACAAATAATTAAAGTAACAAAAAAATATTAAAAAACAAGAAATTTAATCTATTGTAAATGAAGTATTCTCAATTTTCTTTGTTAATTAATTGTACATATTTATCAATTAAATTTATAGTTCATATCCTACAAATAAATATTTATATACTTTTATGTGTATATATAATTATTAGTTTAATTTAAGTAGAAAAAACAAAACGTCACACACAATTTCTATTTTCTTTCCTTTCTTTTTTTGGTCGAAAAGCGGAGGCATCAGCTTTCAGGACTAAAAAGAGTTTCTTCCTTAGCCAGTTGAGGGCTAATACAACCGGGAGCACTCTCAAGGAAATGAAAACCGTACGACATACCTAATCCTAGCTTAGCAACCATGTCCGCTACTCTATTACACTTGCGAGAAATGAAAGATACACTAATATCCTCTCCTTCCCCAAAGCGGGATTTGTAAACCTCTATCAAAGGCTTCAAATGGTGGGCTTTTGGACAGGAATTAAACAGCCTAACTAAAGGAAGTGAATCCGAACAAATCTTGACTAGTTTTAGATTTTTCTCCCTCACAAAATGGACTGTATACAATAAAGCCATGGCTTCTGAAAATTGAGCATCCCGATTGTGAAATGCCGCAACAAAACCCGCAACCCATTCACCTTGATGGTTCCTGCACACCCCGCAGGCTGCTACTGTACCTGCGAAAAATTCTAGTCTAAGAGTGTTTGACCAAATCATTTACTCATCGGGTGCGTTTGGCACCATAATTCCGGTGCAGGTGTTTTTTTTACTTTTTGCTATGAAGGAATCACACAACAGATGTGAGCCAGCTAGGAGCCGACTATCTATTATGTGCCTCCTTTACAACAGAAAAAAGAGTCGTTGGCTCATCTACAAAGGAGGCGCATAGTGCAGACTCGCCTCCTTGCAGGCGCATACTGTCTATGCGCCTCCTTTGCGGATGAGCCACCAGCTCTAAATTCCCTCACACACCCTAAAAACTGCATGCTGGTGCAATATTGTTCCATATTTCAAAGTACCAAATGACATCCGTTTTGCTTGTAACTATGTGTATATGTAGTACTATATGAGCACAATAGCGTGGTAAAAAATCAGCTTCATCCAACTTCAACAAGTGTTTCATAAACATGACCATAGTGGTGAACATACACAACAATTGAATTATTAAAAACTGCATGCTGGTGCAATATTGTTCACAGATTTCGAAGTACCAAATGACATCCGTTTTGCTTGTAACTTTGTGTATATGTAGTACTATATGAGCACAATATCGTGGCAAAAAACTAGCTTCATCCGACTTCAAAAGGTGATCATAAACATGGCCAAAGTGGTGAACATACACAACAATTGAATTATAAAAAACTGCATGTTGGTACAATATTGTTTATAGATTTCGAAGTACCAAATGACATTCGTTTTGCTTGTAACTTTGTGTATATGTAGTACTATAGGAGCACAATATCGTGTCAAAAAACCAGCTTCATCCTACTGCAACAAGTGTTTCATAAATATGGCCAAAGTGACGAACATACACAACAATTGAATTATAAAAACTGCATGCTGGTACAATATTGTTCACAAATTTTGAAGTACCAAATGACATCCGTTTTTCTTGCAACTTTGTGTATATGTAGTACTATATAAGAAAAATATCGTGGAAAAAAATCAGCTTCATCCGACTTCAAAAATTGTTTCATAAACATGGCGAAAGTTGTGAACATACACAACAATTGAATTATAAAAAACTGTATGCTGGTGCAATATTGTTCACAGATTTTGAAGTACCAAATGACATCCAATTTGTTCGTAACTTTATATATATATATAGTTATATATGAGAACAATATAGTGGCAAAAAATCAGCTTCATCAGACTTCACCAAATGTTTCATAAACATGGCCAAAGTGGCAAACATACACAACAATTAAATTATTAAAAACTGCATGCTGGTGCAATATTGTTCATAGATTTTGAATTACCAAATGACATTTGTTTTGCTTGTAACTTTGTGTAAATGTAGTACTATATGAGCACAATATCGTGGCAAAAAATTAGTATCATGCGACTTCAACAAGTGTTTCAAAAACATGGCCAAAGTGGCAAACATACACAACAATTGAATTATAAAAAACAGCATTATGAACAAAGATGAAATAAATATCTAGTTAATATAGATAGTATGCGTCTGCAAGGAGGCGTGCTTGCACTATGCACCTCCTTTGCAGATGAGCCAACGACTTTATTTTCTGCTGTAAAGGAGGCGCATAATAGATAGTTAGCTCCCAGCTGACTCACATCTGTTGTGCGCTTCCTTCACAACAAAAAGTAAAAAACACACCTGCACCGGAATTATGGTGTGAAACGCACCCGATGAGTAAATGAGTTGGTCAAACACTCTTGGACCGGAAATTTTCCCTGTACCTGCAGTACCATCAAAAGCTCCATCGATACTCAAACTATAACAACCAGGACTAAGGCTACTCCAAGGATTGTTGTTTGACTCAGCCGAAGCCTCCTGGTTCCATTGATATCCCACCGCATTAGGACTAATGCCCACTGACCATGCTTTCTTAGTTTGCACACATGCCCCAACACATTTTTGAAAGAAAGGTACATTCTGTTTTCCTTTCCAAAAGTCTTGCTATTTCTCCAATTCCAAAGCAGAAGGCAATCTATAGGAATTACAATTTTCCATTTTATTCTTATCAGAAACCGCCCATTCTTCAATAAATTTTCCTCCAACCAGTCCTGTAAACTCAAACCAAAAAAGTGAATCCTCATATTCGAATATAACAACTTATACCAGATTCTCTTTGCTATTGGGCAGTCCCTAAGTACATGTAAGATTGTTTCCTTTAGCCTGCAATAATGCCATGAGTAATCAGATGTAAAACCAACAAAAGCACGTCTCAAATTCGTCCTAATTTTGCCATGGGCAATTCTCCACAATAAAACTTTAACCCTCTCTTAAACCGGTAACTTCCATATTACCCTAAACAGATTCCTCCTAAGTCCGCTCAACTCAGACGGAGCAGCTCTATCTATAAATAGGTTATATGTAGATTTTACACTATAGTTCCCATCCCGCTCTGGACACCAAGAAATAAAATCAGGTCCTGCATGCATTAGCAAAGACTTTAAAACCATCAATAATATTCAAAACATCAACCGAGATGAAAAGAGAGGGACCACTGCCAGCTATGTCCTATCCTCAATACTACTGCTGTTTCTGTTATTACCTTTCTGTTATTATGATATGCCCTATTTCGATTTCTTCTAGTAGCAAGACTATAAATATGTAAGTAGGACAGTCCATAAGGGGCATCTGCGTGCAAGGCTTCACGCCATTCTATCCCATGAACTAATATATTGAGCTATCTCATTTATATGTTGTCTACATGAGTCCTGGCTACTTTATTCTTATCATAATTACACAATCCAAAGCTTGACTAAACAACACACCATAGAATTTCAAACAATCCAAACAGACAATACACAATCCAAAGCTTGACTAAACAACACAATACAAAATTTCAGACAATCCAAACAGACAATTACACAATCCAAAGCTTGACTAAACAGCAGACCATAACATTTCAAACAATCCAAACAAACAATTACACAATCCAAAGCTTGACTAAACAGCACACCACAAAATTTCAGACAAGTATTGGTTTAAACAATTGAAGACGGGTCAAGTTATTTGTCTATGTGACCCGTCCAATTAACACACAAAAAAGGAACAAAATTGAATTGAAGGCCATTGCTGAATACCTGGATAATTCCACTGTCTATCATTAATTTTTCCACTGAGAAGCTTGGACTGAAGTCCTTGATCACATCCGCTAAACCAAAGACCACTTTGTACAATGCATCCACTTCCTTCTGACGAGTCTCTGGCATTTTTGAATTTGAAGAACATGCTCCATCGGACAGCATCACCTTCCCCATACACCTCACACGACCTTTTTTCTCTGGTCCTTTATATTTTGAGTAGACATCATCTTTCCAGCTCAACTCTTCTCCTTTAGACTGTGTAGAACCAGTAGCTTCTAGGTCAGCCTTCATTGCTTCCTATAAAAATGCAAATCTACAAGTCAGTAACTTTCATCACACTAGTTATAATCAAACAACATAAAAATGATCAAAATATAATACCGCAATTGTTGCAGCCTCTGGTGTCACATACTCGCCCGTTCTTTTGCTATAACAAGTTTTGATATAAAGAGCCGCACGAGATGAAGGATTACCATTTTTTTCTACATTTATTGACGATGATAAAAACAGTAAGTGACACACATTCATAATGAAAGCAAGCCCATCAAAATGATATTCAAGACAGTTAATTAAAGAATTCACCTCCTCATGTATACATCTAGCAAACGTTTTAGAGCCCGCTGTATGAGGCTCCTTGCTCTTGCCCTTGTTTATTTTGTTTATCTCACTAATATGCTACACAACAATATAAGTTCAAAATCAGTACATTAACAACACTTTGATATGCTATTACCGACACCATCATGTTAATTTAATTTAATTTTGATTTACTATTTGTATACAAGAAACGTACTACTATGTAGGAAAAGGAGTAGTAATAGCATATACCGTTTACTTTGCATAATATACTATAGACATGTGTTATCGCATTCAGTCAATCACTTGTAGTTATATCTAAAATGATAATACATACCTTAGCTAAATCAGTGAGCCAATACTTGACCAACGACCTGAATTGGACTTTATCCACCCTATCGTCACTTAGCTCTTTCATCATTCGGTCCAAAGATTTGCTTGCATCAAAAAACTTGTTCTTCAAACCATTTTTCCATGCCCTCCATTTGTCATTCAAATCAGTCATTACCCATTTCTCGGTCTTCTCCGTCAAATTTGGTACAAAAGTAAACTTTGACTGTGGAAAAAAAAGCTTAATCATATATTAAGAAATTGTATGTCTAACATAATAAAGAAATTATTGAAAGAGAACAGAATCACATAATCTTTCCATATCAAGTACAAAGCAAGTAAACAGTATAAGTAGTGAAAGGAAAAGAGAACAAGAGCACATAATCTCAGTTATATCATGAACACAAACATGCAAAATATAATGTATACACCTGTACAAGTTCCCACATGTCATCTTTGTTTTTCTTTGGTAGTTTGCGCCAATCTTCACAGTCAATTGGAGCATATGATGAGTTCCGAGAGATGGTGCCTAGGAAACGAGTGAGTGCTGTTGCCTCTCCACCAACAGGAACTCCATATTCATTCAATTCGACCTTAATCTTTTTGTTTGGTTCTAGCTCCCACACATCAACCATGACAGTTGCACCTCTAATTTTCTTACAACTTTGTGCGACTTCTATTAGTGCAAAATACATATACTAAATTGTTAATAAAATAATACTATAAAACTTACTTTGTGATTATTTGTGTTTAAACTAACTAAATGGACAAACCTTTTTGTCCACTCTCAGTTTGACGAGTTTCAGTATCTGTAGAAACAACATCATACATATACATATACTAAATTGTCAGTACAATAATGTTGTAAAACTTTGTGTGTATTTGTGTTTAAACTAACTAAATGGACAAACCTTTTTGTCCACTCTCAGTTTGACGAGTTTCAGTATCTGTAGAAGCAACATCATACATATACATATACTAAATTGTCAGTACAATAATGTTGTAAAACCTTGTGCGTATTTGTGTTTAAACTAACTAAATGGACAAACCTTTTTCTCCACTCTCAGTTTGACGAGTTTCAGTATCTGTAGAAACAACATCATACATATACATATACTAAATTGTCAGTACAATAATGTTGTAAAACCTTGTGCATATTTGTGTTTAAACTAAATAAATGGTCTAACCTTTTTGCACACTCTCAATTTGATGACTTTCAGCTTCTGCAGAAGCATCATCATTCCCATGGGTGGTACACGTTGCTGGTGGTTGTTCATATACATTTGATGCGCAGCCACTTTCTTGAACAGTCACAATGTTTAAACGTCTTTTTTTCCCATAATTCACCTGTCATTGTAAATAGGAAATAGCACACTTTAGTTGCACTACTTAGCCACTTATCAATATTGAGATTTTTCATAATTCCTTCACCAAGTAAATGTTCAAACACTACTTCTTTCGAACGGTGGTATAGAGTAATACACCTTCGACAAGGACATTTTATCTTCACATCCTCAGGTTTCCCTTCAAAGAGACAATCCACCAATACACGAGCACCATTTTTGAATTCTCTTGATGTTTTTGGTTTAAGAGTCCAACTTGTATCCATTGATAACACTTCCTTCCAATAAGGCTAAACTGCTAAACTATGTAAACAGAAGTAAATTTAATAATTCGCTATCAAATCTATCTAAATCTGTAACAACAGTATAAAAGACATTATAGAAGCATTTGTAAGCTTTTATCAACGTTAAGAAGTATTGTATCTGGATTTAACGAAACAGTAGCAACAGCTATTCAGAAGCATATGAGAAAAATGTAAGTTTCGGAGCTATTTCAAATTGTCATATCCACGACAATTGAGCTGGAAAAATAGTAAAAAGCTTCAGCAAAGAAAAACACTTCTTAGAAGTGCAAAAACAGCTAAGTTTAGACTAGTTAAACAAACCATTTACACTCAAATATTATGTCATTCATAACAGTGTAACAGGTTGAAATTTATAGTCCAAAACAAGTATTTGATAGCTAAATCAGAACAAGTGCAATAACAGTAACAGAAGAAAACAGATCAAACATTAGTTTCCGGTACTCTGAATGGAACAAAATTATTCTAGTTTTCTGGCATGAACATGTTATCCACTCATTCTAAAATATGTAAATGGTTTTACAATGTAACCAAAATTGACAAATTGCAATACTGATCAAAAGAGAGGGAAACAAAATTTTGAGTAGGTGTAGAAATAGTATAAATAAACGGGGGAACATATATACCAATTAAATTATTTATTCAGTATTTTCAAAGTCGATTAATTTGGGAATACCAGATGCAAATTCATCGAGTCTGTTCTACTGAACTTGATTACATACCTATTGATGCGTGAGGTGTGCTCTTCCTTCTCTCTACTTTGTATTCCTAGTAAATTTCGAGCTTCAGGAAGAAGGATTTCAAGGACTGTTTCAAAAATAGAGAATACCACAAAACAATTAAAATATTTAACAGTTAATTGATATATGTTAGTAGAATAACAAATTAAAGATAACAAAAATTTTCCATTCGTTATATAAAAGACCCTAACAACGTGTATAATATTCAAAACTAAATGTTTCCACAAAATCAAAATACCTTATAATTCAACGATTACTACCCTTATTATTCCCCTGATCATTAACAAGGTTCATACCCCACCACACTACAATCATCTCCCCAACATTACAACTCATTGTTAAAACTTATCAGTTGATGCAGTTAGACCTACCAATCCCTATTGGTTGAAGAGTCAATCTTGGAGAGTAATTTACATACAACACGATCCACCACCACCACTCTTCATCAACAAATCCCCTAAACTCAAGAAAACATTTTCCACCACAATAATAACTGCCAGTAAATATCATATTGCCTGTGCCGTTCCTTCCATTTAGAGTAAGAACCATTAACTGGGGCTAGCACATACAGTAATGTCTCACCCATGTATACAAACACAGTAGTTTTTATTCTGCAATCTCTGTCAACTATATTTATAAATTGTTCATAAATCTAACACTAGTTGTTCTTTGAATTGATTTATAATAAAACCACTGTCAATATATATATAAGTTTTATTGGTTTGTCATTTTTAAACATCAAGTTCGTGTTCATTAAGCAAACTTTTTGTTCATTTATTAAATCCTTTGTTCAAATTTATTTATATTGTTTCTAATTTGTCAAGGTTCGAGTTCAAGAATAATTGTTCATGGAAAATTATATCTACATGAATGTTAATACAATTTACTGTTTGTTAAGTGGATTGCCGTTTTTAATTCAAGATTGTGTTCAAATACGTGATACTAGTGTAATTTTTAAAAGCTCACATTCAACTATTGTTTATAAATTGTTCGTAAATTTGATACTAGTTGTTCATTAGAAATTCTAAAATAAGAAAATGTCAATATAGTATACCTTTTTCTTGGTTTACTGTTTTTAGACAACACGTTTGTGTTCGTATAAGCGATATTCGTTGTTCAACTTTTTAAACCCATTGTTCAATATTTATTTAATACTGTTTCCAAATTTTGTTAAAGTTCAAGTTCGAAACAAGTTGTTCATGAAAAATTATATAATAAAAGAATGTTAATACAATTTGCAAATTTTAAGTTGCATTTAGGTACGTGCAGGGGCGGAGCCAGATTTTAGTGTTTGGGGGGGGCACTTTTAAAATGTTAGAGGGGCCTGATCATTCTAGTTAGTTTATTATATATATTTTTTGTTGATTTTTTTATCAATTGGGGAGGCCGAGCCCACCCAACTGATAACCTAGCTCCGCCACTGGGTACACGGTACTAGTTGCTCAACTTTGAAAATACTTTGTTCAAAATTTACTTCATATTGTACCTTTTTTAGAAGCTTTGTACATGTTTAGCAATTTAAAATTATTGTTCTTTTTAAGATCATATGTTCAACTATTGTTTATTAGTTGCTCACAAATTTGATACCAATTGTTCATCAGAAATTTCATAATGAAACAATGTCAATAAAATATACTTTATTGGTTTATCATCTTTTTTAACATCAAGTTCGTGTTCATATATGCGATATAGGTTCAACTTTTTAAACTCTTTGTTCAAAATTTCACATATATTATTCTTAAATTTTGTCAAGGTTCAAATTTGAGATTAGTTGTTAATATATGTTATAAATTTAATTATATATATAAATATCTATTTAAATTAAAAAAACTATTAAAATTATTAGAATTTATATATATCATATTTACTTTGGTTAATATTTTTTAAATTATAAATATTAATATTTATATAATTATATAGTATATAATAATATTAGTTAACATTATAAATAATATATACTAATATATATATATATATATCATATATATTCATATTTATAAAAATTGTAAATAATATGTGTTAAATAAAATATATACTAAACCTATATAAATTATATAAAAATTTAATGGGGAGTGTGTTAGAATTATTTTCTTTTGTTTTTTCATATTTTTCTAAAACTAAAAGATATTTTAATTAACGTAATAGTAGATTTATTTAATTAAAATTTTGTTTTTAAAATTTTTAAAACAAAAAAATTTTTATTTTTAAACACATCACATCCACAAAAGTAAAAAAAAAATTCCACGCATCACGGAAGATGGTGCTTCCCTTGTGCAAGCAATAGTATTTGTCTCCTTCTAAAGTCATGTTATGATATTCTATTTTTTGAAAAAAATAATCGTCACGTTTAAAATATCCCTCTCGATGACATTATATATTTTCACACTACAAAAAGGAAATATATAGAAATTTTCCTTTATGAAGCGGTTTGCTAAGGTTTACGTGCTCCACTGTATATAGAACAGATGCCCCATCGAATCCGGTTCTACCTGGAACCGATTGGAACTGAAACCGGCCGGAATCGGACCGGAACCGATTCGGAACTGGAACCGCCCCCTTGCGAATCGATTCCAAATATAAGTTTTGAGATTCAGGACCGAATCGGGCCCGGAACCGCCCGGAACCGCCCGGAACCGTCTGTATTCGCATTGGATTCGGAACCGTGGAACCGGAACCGAAACCGCCCCGGAACATGTCAAGTAGCTGGTGGAATCTTTTAGAATGTATTAGTATTACTTTCTTTCCATGTAATCTTTTAAGACTTCCAAATTGAAATCATGTAACCTATTAGTAGATGTACTCTTTTTCTTTATTAGGGTTTTTCCAATGGGTTTTTACCTAATAAGGTTTTAACGAGGCAGTGAATCATATAATAAAATCCGCTTTGCTCTTTAAGTTTTGCAAATTCAATACCAAAATTTAAGTCTTGGGTTCTTACACATTCAAGATTATAAACTTGGGGAATAACCTAGCAAGGAGTAAAGTGGACGAAAAAAACAACGTGTGCGCGCAAACGGATTTAAAATCGGAGTCAAAACGAAGAAACTGGACCCGATCGAATCTTTCCGGTACCGGTCGGAACCGCCTCGGAACCGGAACTGGAACCGGTCGGAACCGTTGATTTGAGCGAATCTGAAGCGAATACAAAGTTCCAGAACCGCCCCGGAACCGCCCAGGACCGGTTCCGAATCCAAATACACATTTTCCGGAACCGGAACCGGTGGAACCGGAACCGTGGCCACCATTATCCACTAGCAACTTGAACCATCGCTTAATCCCCAACTAAAGTCCTTATCTATAATGAAACTGGAATAATACAAGTATGGATGCATGCGCGTTTAAAACGTGGGTGATGGTGTTCAAAAAAAAAAAAAAACGTGGGTGATGCTTCCACAATTACAAGTAGACTCATATGCTTAATTGAACAAATGGGCTTAGAGATTACGCAAGAATAATGATCAGATTCTATTCATTACAGTGACACATCTCTCTGCCATGCTTAAGTGCAATCATTTCCCACTGAAGACAAACCTTATATAAAGGATCACCAGAGAGAAGTAGAAAGCATCCCTAATCGACAGAAGACGAATTTTCAACTCTTCTCGTAAATCCCTAGGTATGGGATAACCGTTTGTTGTTTCCTCATTGTTTTTATTATTCTTATGCAAACCTAGCTAGGAAATAGGTACCATTTTCGGTCTTACTGATGTACAGGAGTCTGTGATCATGTGGATAATATCATAAGTCATTATTGTGTTTATCGATCGATCTTCCTCTTTGATTGAAAATATTGTGAGCAGTTATTTTGATCATCTTGATGAGACAAGTGAGACCTTATTATAATAACTTTGTAGATCTCTTTATTAATTAATTAGAAGGTGAATTAAGGAGAATGGCCAACCACCAAGACAAAGGCCTGTTCGGCTATGGATACTCTCAACCTTCCTACGGAGGAGGATATGGTGGTTACTCAGCCGTATATGTGGCGCCTGGTTACCAGTCTGCAGCTGCTTTTCCTCCCGCTGGCTATCCGTCATGTGACCATGGAGGTATATATACATATATATGACTTTTCATATAGTTGCTAGAGAATCTGTGATATCACTTATGTAGGAGTTGTAGCTAGGTATTTAAAAAACAGAATTATATATAGCTCTTTTCAGCCAGCCACTTATAATAAAAATATAGCTTTTTTTTAAAAAAAAAGATATGTGAACAGAAATATATTACCATTTGAATACCACTTGCAGTTGGAAACTCGCTACATATACATTACATTAGATAGAAATGCTCAACTGATAAAACATCTATAAAACGTACTTAATTATGGTATTCTTGTCGAAATTTCGAATTGAATTTCATTACTTTGGCAGGTTATGGAGGGCACCTTGGTGGAGGAATGCTCGGTGGTGCAGGTGGGATGGGCGGCTACGGTATGCACCCATCATATGGTGGATATAGTCATGGACATGGTGGGCCTGGGATGTACGGCCATGGATAGTTCAAGCATGGCCACGGGTACGGTGGCAAGTTCAAGGGATGGAAGTGAAGAAGCAATCAATATTCAGCCCCTACCTAATATTCTTGCTTGAAGCCATGTTAATTTCAGAATTAGTAATATTTGCGTGTTACTCAGATTGCCTAAAGTTCCCACATTGACTGTACGTGGAAACTGTGTGTGCTTGCTGCTTATAATAAATGAAAGCATATATCATAATAATAAGTGCTGCATGTTATACGTACAATTAATATTCATCAGTCTGTTCTATCAATGAATCTTTTTCTTTATAATTGATCTCAACGGGCCTTATATAAGATATAGGATCTCCTGGGCAGCACCAGAATATAAAACCCCATCTAAGTTTGTACATCTCACATCCTCAAGCATTATTAGGTCATTAGTTCAAGGGAAAATTTTCATAAAAATACCGAATTAAAAAAAAAATTACATGCGGTGGTCGTTTTTGAAAAAAATTACGCGGGTGTACCAACCCCTTGCAAAGAAGCAGCCCCGGTACTGTGGCAGCTTGCCAGAAACCGCCCCGAGAGCACGGCGGCTTCTGAATTTTTTTTCTGGAAGCAGCCACAGGTTTGGGGCGGTTTCTGACTTATCTGCTGGAAACCGCCATGACATTGGGGCGGCTTCTTTGCAAATGCGTCCAGAAATTTTTTTTTTTCCAACTTTGGAATCATTCGTGCTATGCTTTAACGGTTCCAGAACTTTACCAAATTTTGTACGATGATAGTTGAACAGTTATACTACGGATCTAAGTCATTTATCTGGAGTTTTTGGACCATACGAGACCCACGTGACTTCATATAAATGGCACCAGAGTTAACGTTTTCTCTGTTTTTAACTTTTCGGGCAATGTCATATTTTATGTTATTAACCAGTTTTGTGTTGATATTAAAGTCCTATGATGCATTTACAGCCGTTATAACTTCTTACGGAATTAAGACGACTTCACTGGGTTGGTCATTTGACCTCGCGTTTTTTCCAATTTTTCAATAAGAGCGCACATTTATGTTATACACTCAACATAAAACACACTTCATTGGTACTTAGAAAAAATTACATTTTTTTGTGTGCTTGCTAAAGGCACTACCTGTCTATGCAGGAGCATATATAACATCTGAAAACCACAATCAATTATACCCTCTGTTAGGGCAGTTCCTCCTATTATGACCTGTTTGTAAACAATGTCGACAACGTCTACGTTCTGTACTCGTTTCATTTTCATCCATTTCATTCTGAAGCCTAGAATACCTAGGTCTTCCCCTGACAGTCCGAATGGCATCTGGTGCTGGTACCACCTTAACCCCTGTATATGCTGGCCAGTTTTCTTCATTACCTAGCGGTGTAAAAGGATCACCGCCATATGCCTCGATCATTGTGTCCAACTTGTATACCGGGTGCACGTAATTTTCCCATAACAAACCGGTTCTGCAACACACGGCCATGACATGGGAGATGGGTATTTGAACGCTTGCCACTCCCCACACTCACAGCTCAGATCATCGAAGTCAACCTTGTACTTCCCTCGGTTCCTCTCATAGCCACTGAGCCAAAATCTTCGACCTCGTACACTGGGTCGATCTCATTGTAGCGGGTTACATTGTGACTGTTAGACAGTCTACGGTTTTCTTCAATCTTGGAAGTCCAAGAGTATACAATGAACCCGTAGTTTTGTATGTGTCAAGGTTGTCATTAAAATAAGTTACCAACTTGTACAGTGTGCTGGTAACAATGGCGGTGATGGGTAGAGTTCGGACACTCTTTAGCACTCCGTTGATGCATTCGACCAGATTGGTTGTCATGTGGCCCCACCTCCTTCCTTCATCATATGCCCTAGACCACTTCTCAAATGGCAGGTCGTTGAAGAATCGCTCAATGTCGGTATTCTGAGATATTAGGTGATTATATCTTCTCTGGACATGATGCCTTCTAAATTCGTACGCTAAATACATGATAATAAGTCAATGTTAAGCATTGAAAATACTAAATTTAATTATTAAAGTACATTAATTGAAATATTAGGATACCTGTGTTGATCAGATACTTCTTCAACCTTTTGTTTTTGAACCTTGAGTTAAAATTCGATGCAATATGTCTTATGCAGTAGAAATGGTGAGCCATCGGGGGTCTCCATAAATGTCTGACTCCACGATTTATTATAGCAGGTGCACGATCTGTAATTATTGACACATCGTTCCTTTGACCAATGACATGCAACCTTACCTTGTCGAGGAAGTACTTCCAAGAATCCAAATCTTCGGACTCAACTATGGCGAATGCAACAGGTATAATTTTGTTGTTTCCATCTTGTGCTGCAGCTATCAAAAGCTTACCTTTGAACTTACCATATAGATGTGTCCATCTATCTGCAGCATGGGTTTGATGATGGAATGCTGAGATGCATGGTCCGAACGCCCAGAAGCACCGTTGGAAGAATTTGACTTGCGTTGTTTGAGTCTCATCTTCATAACCTGGAACTGATTTCAGATTAACAACCGATCCTGGTATTTTATGTTTTATTGCCATTAACAACCTTGGTAGTTGGGCATATGATTCAACCCAATCCCCGTAAATCTTCCCTATTGCTTCACACCTCGCCAGCCAAGCTTTTCTGTACGAAACGGTCCTGTTGTACTGGCCTCGAACTTGTTCTATTACATCTAGAACACTCATGCTCGGGTTACGGCTGATATGGGGTAGAATGGCCTCCGCAATGACATGATAATTCATTTGTCGGTGATCTTGTCCATCAGTTTGAGGAGTGCAGGAGTGTGGCCTCTGTCTTGTTATCTTCCATTCTGTCTCACCGGACAACAACGCTCCCCTTATATAAAACCTGCATTCTTCCCCACTTGCACATTGGACAGCGTACGCTCTACTCGAGCTCCTTACAACACGAAAATCAAGGTTATTTCTAATGTGGAAGTCTTTAACAGCACTAACCAGACTCTCTTTGTCATCGAACTCTTGTTGGACTTCAAAATTTCCTCCAGACTGCCATTGTGGAACACCTCGCCGTTCAACATCAGTACTCAATGCGTTGATAGCATTCCAATCCACGTGATGATAGAACGGCACATTCGGGCCTTCTTGACTAGTGCCTTCATCAACATCTGGTTGATGAAGAAATTCTTCTGGTATTAGTTCGACCTCATCATCTGTTGATAGATCATCATCATCCCTGGGCTCGTACAGGTCATCATCTTCATCATCATCACCATCCATCTCCACATGAATCTCCATGCTCTGGGAGAGGTCCCAACTACACTTGTAGTTGTCAATCATTGTTTGAATATCTCCATCAGTGTTCAATTGAAGTGCAGAGTACACCATTGGTTCCCTTGAAAACAAATTTCGATAAGTCATCCTTCCTACATCGTATCCGCATCCTAGTTGACGAATGGCCTCCGTGACAGATTGCTTCATCATTTCGAAGGTGAAATTATCAGTCACCCGAAGGTGGAAGGTTTTAGTTTCTTGGCTCCAAGAGAAAAAGAGGCTACCATGTTCATTGTAGGATAGCTCAGCATTAACGAAAATTAGACAAGGAT
Source organism: Limonium bicolor (assembly GCA_023374045.1). Taxonomy (NCBI): domain Eukaryota; kingdom Viridiplantae; phylum Streptophyta; class Magnoliopsida; order Caryophyllales; family Plumbaginaceae; genus Limonium; species Limonium bicolor. The sequence continues at coordinate 296,462,852 of CM041776.1, read as the reverse complement.
ACGCCATATGTGTTGTGGACTGATTGAAAGAAATTAGGCAGTTGTATGAGCTTGATAATGTGGATATGTAAGAGAGTGATAAATCAAATTGAGAGGGAGGAAGAGAGAGTTGAATGCTGAGAAGTGGTGCAATTGAAGTTTCCCACAAATAACTCTATATATAATAAACCAAAAACGAGTCATAAGTACCATGTGGGGCAAAGATTTGAATTCAAGAGCACTCTGCAGAGTCATTTCAAAAAAGGAGTGGCTGTGAGTAATTCGTGGTCATTTTGGCAGATTTTTAATTAAAGCTCTTTCTACTAGAGGATAGGATGCTGAGTCATAAAGTGTACCATGTGGGGCAGAGATTTGAATTCAAGAGCAGTCTGTACAGTCATTTCAAAAAAGGAGTGGATGTGAGTAATTCGTGCTTCTTTTGGCAGATTTTTAATTAAAGCAATGTCTACCATAGGACAGGATGCTGAGTCATAAAGTGTACCATGTGGGGCAGAGATTTGAATTCAAGAGCAGTCTGTACAGTCATTTCAAAAAAGGAGTGGATGTGAGTAATTCGTGCTTCTTTTGGCAGATTTTTAATTAAAGCAATGTCTACCATAGGACAGGATGCTGAGTCATAAAGTGTACCATGTGGGGCAGAGATTTGAATTCAAGAGCAGTCTGTACAGTCATTTCAAAAAAGGAGTGGATGTGAGTAATTCGTGCTTCTTTTGGCAGATTTTTAATTAAAGCAATGTCTACCATACAGGATGCTGAGTCATAAAGTGTACCATGTGGGGCAGAGATTTGAATTCAAGAGCAGTCTGTACAGTCATTTCAAAAAAGGAGTGGATGTGAGTAATTCGTGCTTCTTTTGGCAGATTTTTAATTAAAGCAATGTCTACCATAGGACAGGATGCTGAGTCATAAAGTGTACCATGTGGGGCAGAGATTTGAATTCAAGAGCAGTCTGTACAGTCATTTCAAAAAAGGAGTGGATGTGAGTAATTCGTGCTTCTTTTGGCAGATTTTTAATTAAAGCAATGTCTACCATAGGACAGGATGCTGAGTCATAAAGTGTACCATGTGGGGCAGAGATTTGAATTCAAGAGCACTGTACAGTCATTTCAAAAAAGGAGTGGATGTGAGTAATTCGTGCTTCTTTTGGCAGATTTTTAATTAAAGCAATGTCTACCACAGACAGGAGGAGTGAGTCATAAAGTGTACCATGTGGGGCAGAGATTTGAATTCAAGAGCAGTCTGTACAGTCATTTCAAAAAGGAGTGGATGTGAGTAATTCGTGCTTCTTTTGGCAGATTTTTAATTAAAGCAATGTCTACCATAGGACTGGATGCTGAGTCATAAAGTGACCATGTGGGGCAGAGATTTGAATTCAAGAGCACTTTGCAAGTCATTTCAATAAAGGAGTGGATGTGAGTAATTCGTGCTTCTTTTGGCAGATTTTTAATTAAAGCAATGTCTACCATAGGACAGGATGCTGAGTCATAAAGTGTACCATGTGGGCAGAGATTTGAATTCAAGAGCAGTCTGTACAGTCATTTCAAAAAAGGAGTGGATGTGAGTAATTCGTGCTTCTTTTGGCAGATTTTTAATTAAAGCAATGTCTACCATAGGACAGGATGCTGAGTCATAAAGTGTACCATGTGGGGCAGAGATGTGAATTCAAGAGCAGTCTGTACAGTCATTTCAAAAAAGGAGTGGATGTGAATAATTCGTGCTTCTTTTGTCAGATTTTTAATTAAAGCAATGTCTACCACAGGACAGGATGCTGAGTCATAAAGTGTACCATGTGGGGCAGAGATTTGAATTCAAGAGCAGTCTGTACAGTCATTTCAAAAAAGGAGTGGATGTGAGTAATTCGTGCTTCTTTTGGCAGATTTTTAATTAAAGCAATGTCTACCATAGGACAGGATGCTGAGTCATAAAGTGAACCATGTGGGGCAGAGATTTGAATTCAAGAGCACTTTGCAGAGTCATTTCAATAAAGGAGTGGATGTGAGTAATTCGTGCTTCTTTTGGCAGATTTTTAATTAAAGCAATGTCTACTTGAGGACAGGATGATGAGTCATAAAGTGTACCATGTGGGGCAGAGATTTGAATTCAAGAGCACTCTGCAGAGTCATTTCAATGAAGGAGTGGATGTGAGTAATTCGTACACATTTTGGCAGATTTTTAATTAAAGCTCTGTCTACTTGAGGACAGGATGCTGAGTCATAAAGTGTACCATGTGGGGCAGAGATTTGAATTCAAGAGCACTCTGCAGAGTCATTTCAATAAACGAGTGGATGTGAGTAATTCGTACACATTTTTGCAGATTTTCAATTACGATTTATTTAAATTATAGCTCCGTCCACTCAACAAGCAAGTACGTTCCTTTGGTGAAACTCAAGTACAGTGTCTTCCTCTAATTGCCTGTGCCTTCCTTCGTGTCACGGCGGGGTCTTCAAGGTCTGAGTCGTCCGTATAATCGACGAGAATTTTAATTCTTTGCATGATTTCTTGAAGATCAATATAGTTCCAAATCATCTGGTGAACATCAGCATCAGTTCGTACGTTAGCAATCGAGAAGTTATATAAATCGTTCCATTCTAAGGTAGAATGGAATAGACATGCAATTCATTGTTCCCGAAATGTGATCGCACGATGTGATTTAATGATTTTAGATGGTTGATGCTCCTTGGATGTTGAATGTCTGCATCGATGATGGCCCAACCCGGACCAGGTAAAAACCGCCCTCCATGCTCTGTCGTTGAAGCTACATGGTTCACATAGATTGATACAGGGTACATCGTCCTGTTGTGGTAGACATAAAGTAAAGGTAAAGTACATATTAGTTCTTGGTTAATGAGCCATGGTTACAGTTGAACAGTTACAATGGAAAAAATATATACAGAAAGGTTAAATAGTGTAGACATCAATGCACTCATAGATAGCCGTTACGCTAGCCGTTGCCTTAGTTAGTATATAAGGTTGTATTTGGTTCTTCTACTCAGTGTTCCACGCGCATTATTTTGAAACTCTTTCAACTCCACCGAAGAAATCAGTATACCTTACTTAACAAAACATCATGGCTCCCAAAAAGGAAGTCCCAATCAAGGCATCAAAGACAACAAGGGCAAACAGGTTTGTTCGACAACAAAAACTTGCGCATCGAAAGCCCCATCCACTAAAATTCCTGCAACAAACATCCACTCCAGATACAAACATTCGATATTCCCGCACCATCCAGTGTGAAGGAAGAGCTTTAATGTATGATGCAGATTCAAAGACGAGGGATAATATTCCTGAGATTATTCTCATTAGTAGTGATTCTTCGGCGGCTAATCTGTCTGAGGGCACACATGCCCTTACCGATTTTGTGGTTGCCTCGGATGTGTGCGGAGGTTGTAGCGTCTTACGAATCCATTGCCAATGAAGAGTCCTCATCGGACCCACACTCAAGTACCTCTTCAGATGATACTGGTGACACTACCAAATTGATAAGGCATGTAGAACAAAAATGGCTTCAGGGTTCCACCTACACAATCGCAACGCTTTTCATTAAGTATTGATTGTTTTTAATTATAGTTTTACTTATTATGTGCTCCTGCACTGTCAGGTCATGCCTTAAGCAAGCACCCAAAAAAATGGTTATTGTAATGTCAAGGATGGTACCTAATTCTACTCTGAATGATTTCCGACAGAGAAATCCTTATTGTTCTTCCTAGATAAGATTCCCCCTCCGCCCACCCATATCAATTGATTCCGTAGATAAGATTTCCCCACTTGCCACTTGTTCAGTAGATAAGATTTCGATGCCTTCCTTAAGGATGACTTATTGGTATCCCTTCCCCATCATGTACTACTGATCTGCTGCCTATAAATACATCCTTCATTTTCCTTTTCCATTTCACAAATAACTGCATAAAAGAGATTAGTTAATTCTGCATTGCATCAAAGTGCACTTCATCTACACCTTTCACCAATGGAGATCCCTTGCACTGTGTTTGTTGACGTCGAGCGAGCCTACAACGATGAAGGTTTGTATTTTGTAAGAACCTATTCAACTGAATGTTTTGATTTCGAAATCGACATGGAAATAACATTTTCTGAGTTTGATACCCTTGTTGAGACTCAATTGAAAGAGCGCTACGGTTACTACTGTACGGTCGAATCAATACTTCATCGATTACTACTTTCGTCCCAGCCACGCCCACTATGGGGGCCAGTGAAAATAAAACGAGATGTTGACGTTCAACGGATGATAGAACGTTTTGTGCTCAATCAACATTGTTATAATAGAGTAGAACTTTGTGTCACCATTGTGTTCAAGGAAGATGATCCATCTCAGTTACCACCAATGGCCATAGATTTGCCGGAAGAGTATAGTGAAGTTTACCCCTCAGACGATAGCGAAAATACTGATTAGTATGAAGATGGTTCCTATTATGAGGGAGGGTCTTGCATATAGCAAGCATCTAATTGTCTAAAATAAATAATTGTTGTTTTTAATTGTTGTTATATTAATAAAGTGCGATGGACATAGTGTTTGGCAATCCTTTTAATAGGATTAATGATTTAACACACAAAATAATTAAAGACTAAAATCACTCAGCACCACCAGCTCTTCTTCCTCGACCAGCCCGGTTCCCCCTTCTTCCTCTTCTCGCCTGCTCGTACTCACTGGGTGTGTATCTCTGTGGGGGGTTCATCGAATCAGGTCCCCTAAGAGTCATGTCCCAGGAGCTTGCAGGTGGTGGCGGGGTGGATGTGATGGATTGTAGCGCCATGCTTAACCGCCTCCTCTTCTTCTTCTGAGTCATCATCAAAACATTTAGGGCCGCGAAGGTAGTGTTCATCATTGCCGATCTCTCAGCCTGTGTAGTCGGCACATGTCTACCGCTAGACCGCGAAGACCCTTCCCCTGTAGGAACAGTAATATGGCCAAAACCACCTGACGAGTGATGGTATGGATCGGGTTGTGTGGATGAGTATGGACGCTGATCCCAGCTTGCAGTCGTCTGTTGTGCCCCCCATGCACTAGTGGTTTGGCCGGTGCAGTATGGAATCTCCCAAGGGTTAATTGTGCTTTGGGAGGCATCCACTGGCTGGTAAGTGTAAGTGCTAGTATCCACCAACCCCAATGAATCATACTGGCTTGTTTGTCCCCACTGGGTGTCATGGGTCGTTTGGCCGGTCCCCCATTGTGTACCCTGAGCAGTCTGAGCACCCCATGAGCTGGGCTGAGAACGGTATTGGTAACGCTCCCATGGATTTTCCTCGTAATCGGCAACACATAGGTCAAGTGGGTATGACGGTTGTGCAGGATATGTCCAGCTTGACTGCTGAGAAACCTCTGGTTCCGGTTCAGGTGCTGGTGGTGCCCGTGGGGCCGGACGCACTTCACTCCTTGGTCTTCCACGTGCTGCCCTCCTACTCGGATTATCGTTCAATGAAAATGGTGGCTGGTAAAAGACCACAGGAGGTGGGGCTGATCGATCGACAGGACTCTGATGATGACTATAACGCTGGTGGTATGATACGCCAGTCTCTTGTGACAAGTAGTTGGCGTAATCACCTACGGTAGGGTCGTAGTGCCGTATCTGATCTAGTCCATCCGCCTACAAACATATTCATACCATTCATATAGTAAATTACAACATTTATGCATACACTTATGTACACTCAGCAATTACCATGCTTACCAATATGGCCTGTCGTCTTGCCTCGCTTGTGTACCATCTTAAGCTATGTCTAGCATACCACTGCATATACTCAGAGGCAAAGGTCAATGGAACTGCCAACGGGTAATCTTGCAGCCTTATCTGCCTGTAATTTCGGTCGTTCCATAGCTCGATGTATATTGCGTTGATATTGCCCCAGTCTGCGTCCACTCGGCCGGTTCTTTTTTGATTGTGCAACTTATCACAATCTAGTGGCAATGCTGGTATGGGCTGATCACGTCCAAACTGTCTCATAACGCGATCCGGTTGATGCCCCTCAATTATATTGTTAAGGATCAATGGCACAACTACAGCAGCTGTCTCAAGTGGCGCATTACCGTACGGTTGCCACACCCACTGAGAAATTAAATCATATTACAAATTCAATGCGCATGGATAGCAGGAAATAACAATGTGTATGTTTTTTTCGTAAGACAATAGTACTTACGTGATCTGCAGTGGGTGGAACCGGGATAGAATCAAGGATGGCACGAGCGGCCGGTAACTTAGTTTTCTTCACCCTATGATTATCCCAACTACAAGTGTACAAATAAAGACGTTATTCGAACATAATTATGAAAGGTGCATTGTAATAATTAAATATAATTTGATATATTATTCTTCACACTTACGAGTAACCGATGATGTCATTTGGTCCGACATACTCTCTTGGAACTGTAAAAAAAGCCGGGAATCTGGCATAGGCCCACACTGTAATCATCTTCGTGGCTGCAGTTATAGCCGTTGCATCAAACTGTGTGGCGTTGCACAAGCCACGGTATGTGTGAGCTAAAACTGCTGAAGCCCAACTATATTGCCCACACTCAGAAAACTCTCTCAGTAATTCTAAATACCCACAATCAATCATGCGACTGTCATAACTGGGTAGTAACATTCCACCAATCATCCGCATGATCCACGCTCTTGCATGACGCTGGTGGATGATATCTGGTTTTTGATTAAATGCACTTTCTTCTCTTTTGTTATCGCAAAGTTTTCCTGCAACCAAACCAATGACACTTTGTAACCTCTAGTTAATCCGGGTCCCGGCCTTTGACCCAACAGTTCTTCACACAAATCTCCCACATCCGGATTCATACGAATCACAACAGCGTCTCCTTCCACCTTCAGCCCTAGTATGTGATGCACATCTTCCAGAGTAATAGTTGCCTCACCGAAAGGCAAACATGAAGGTGTGGGTCTCAGGCCTCCACCTTTCAACGAGTGCGCTGACGAGCGCCTGGTCCCCCTTGATTTTATAGAATGCAGGTCCCAGAAAACCAGCCTCGCTGATGTACTCGTGAAGGGCATGGTGCGGAATCTCAACTTCAAGGTTTCGAGAGCGCAACTTCCTGTTGAAGTATTTGGGTTGCGCACTGCCTACATAGCATGAGCACAAAATTAAATGTTATGATGTGAAATACGTAATGAATGCAATGTAATAAAGATTAACATCTTATCACTGTACCGGATTATCTGAGAAAAGTGCATCAGATATATGAGTGGACTGATACGTGAATAGTTCAGCCTCCTCGGGTCCCACCCCTGCTGGTTGACGCTGGAATTGCTGGGCCATCTACATAAACAATAGGACATAGAAAATTAATAGACATAACAAGTTGTAAATAGTACTACAAATGTTAAAGGCATCCAAAGCATAGTTAAATGGGGTTAGTGGCAATTATAAATGTTAAAAAAATTGCATAACATCATAACAATAATAGCATAATTATTTAATGCATAAAACCACCAAAATTGGTGATTTTGTAACTCATAAAAAATGGGTAGATATAATTACGAATTTAAAAGGGTTAGTGACAATTATAAATGTAAAAAAAATTGCATAACATTATAACAATAATAGCATAATTATTTAATGCATAAAACCACCAAAATTGATGATTTTGTAACTCATAAAAAAATGGGTAGATATAATTACGAATTTAAAAGGGGTTAGTGGCAATTATAAATGTAAAAAAATTGCATAACATCATAACAATAATAGCATAATTATTTAATGCATAAAACCACCAAAATTGGTGATTTTGTAACTCATAAAAAATGGGTAATATAATTACGAATTTAAAAGGGGTTAGTGGCAATTATAAATGTAAAAAAAATTGCATAACATTATAACAATAATAGCATAATTATTTAATGCATAAAACCACCAAAATTGGTGATTTTGTAACTCATAAAAAAATGGGTAAACATAATTACGAATTTAAAAGGGATTAGTGGCAATTATAAATGTAAAAAAAATTGCATAACATTAAAATAATAGCATAATTATTTAATGCATAAAACCACCAAAATTGGTGATTTTGTAACTCATAAAAAAATGGGTAAACATAATTACGAATTTAAAAGGGATTAGGCAATTATAAATGTAAAAAAAATTGCATAACATATAACAATAATAGCATAATTATTTAATGCATAAAACCACCAAAATTGGTGATTTTGTAACTCATAAAAAAATGGGTAATATAATTACGAATTTAAAAGGGGTTAGTGGCAATTATAAATGTAAAAAAAATTGCATAACATCATAACAATAATAGCATAATTATTTAATGCATAAAACCACCAAAATTGGTGATTTTGTAACTCATAAAAAATGGGTAGATATAATTACGAATTTAAAAGGGATTAGTGGCAATTATAAATGTAAAAAAAATTGCATAACATCATAACAACAATAGCATAATTATTTAATGCATAAAACCACCAAAATTGGTGATTTTGTAACTCATAAAAAAATGGGTAAATATAATTACGAATTTAAAAGGGATTAATGGCAATTATAAATGTAAAAAAAATTGCATAACATCATAACAATAATAGCATAATTATTTAATGCATAAAACCACCAAAATTGGTGATTTTGTAACTCATAAAAAATGGGTAGATATAATTACGAATTTAAAAGGGGTTAGTGGCAATTATAAATGTAAAAAAAATTGCATAACATCATAACAATAATAGCATAATTATTTAATGCATAAAACCACCAAAATTGGTGATTTTGTAACTCATAAAAAAATGGGTAAACATAATTACGAATTTAAAAGGGATTAATGGCAATTATAAATGTAAAAAAAATTGCATAACATTATAACAATAATAGCATAATTATTTAATGCATAAAACCACCAAAATTGGTGATTTTGTAACTCATGGGTAAATAATTACGAATTTAAAAGGGGTTAGTGCAATTATAAATGTAAAAAAAATTGCATAACATTAAACAATAATAGCATAATTATTTAATGCATAAAACCACCAAAATTGGTGATTTTGTAACTCATAAAAAAATGGGTAAATAATTACGAATTTAAAAGGGGTTAGTGGCAATTATAAATGTAAAAAAATTGCATAACAATAACAATAATAGCATAATTATTTGCATAAAACCACCAAAATTGGTGATTTTGTAACTCATAAAAAATGGGTAGATATAATTACGAATTTAAAAGGGGTTAGTGGCAATTATAAATGTAAAAAAATTGCATAACATTATAACAATAATAGCATAATTATTTAATGCATAAAACCACCAAAATTGGTGATTTTGTAACTCATAAAAAATGGGTAGAATAATTACGAATTTAAAAGGGGTTAGTGGCAATTATAAATGTAAAAAAAATTGCATAACATTATAACAATAATAGCATAATTATTTAATGCATAAAACCACCAAAATTGGTGATTTTGTAACTCATAAAAAAATGGGTAAACATAATTACAAATTTAAATGGGGTTAGTGGCAATTATAAATGTAAAAAAAATTGCATAACATTATAACAATAATAGCATAATTATTTAATGCATAAAACCACCAAAATTGGTGATTTTGTAACTCATAAAAAAATGGGTAAACATAATTACGAATTTAAAAGGGGTTAGTGGCAATTATAAATGTAAAAAAAATTGCATAACATCATAACAATAATAGCATAATTATTTAATGCATAAAACCACCAAAATTGGTGATTTTGTAACTCATAAAAAAATGGGTAGATATAATTACGAATTTAAAAGGGGTTAGTGGCAATTATAAATGTAAAAAAATTGCATAACATCATAACAATAATAGCATAATTATTTAATGCATAAAACCACCAAAATTGGTGATTTTGTAACTCATAAAAAATGGGTAAATATAATTACGAATTTAAATGGGGTTAGTGGCAATTATAAATGTAAAAAAATTACAAAACATTATAACAATTGGGAGGAATAATGATAAACTTACAAAAAACATAGAACAAGTAAAGGAAGGTAGAAGAGTTAAATATAACTTAATAAACAATTTAAACACTAAAATAATGAATATAATTATCATAAAAATTAAGCACTAATAAATAATACAACAACAAAAAAAAATTATAATGGAACTTACTTGTTCCAAATTCGGAGAGAGAGAGAATGAAAGTTTGAGGAGTGTTTTGTGTGAGAAATGTGGGGAGAATGGGTGAGATTGGGTGGGTTTTTATAGAAAAAAAAACCTGCTGGAAGGAGCCTTGGAAACGGGGCGGTTTCTTTGCAAATGTATGGATAAGTGGGGTCCGTGCGATCCAGCGACCGACGGCTGTGATTGGTCGGCTGGATTTCCGGATAAGGGGAAAAAATGTAAAGAAGCCGCCCCAATGTCATGGCGGTTTCCAGCAGATAAGTCAGAAACCGCCCCAAACCCGTGGCTGCTTCCAGAAAAAAATTCAGAAGCCGCCGTGCTCTCGGGGCGGTTTCTGGCAAGCTGCCACAGTACCGGGGCTGCTTCTTTGCAAGGGGTTGGTACACCCGCGTAATTTTTTTCAAAAACGACCACCGCATGTAATTTTTTTTTTAATTCGGTATTTTTATGAAAATTTTCCTTAGTTCAAGACATTGATTAACAGTTGGGGCATCAAGATTGTATCTGAACTGGGCACTAATAATGCATATGTGGGATTATATCGCTTCTCTTGATGTCTTCAACCGAGCAAGAGAGGGGTTAGGTCAACGCTATATTGTTGGTTTTATCGTAGTCATTGGTACATCTCTAGTAGTATCTTGAGGAAATATTTAGATGAGGATAAATAGATCATTACATATCCGGATATTGGACAAGCTGTGTATGACAAGTATGGTTGTCTCTTCTTATTTGTAAGCCGGTTATCTGAACCTTCATCTATCTCTAGGAAAAATTTATTTATGTCTTCAATATTTTCTAGGGATAATTGACACTCTTATTGTTCTACCATCATACTACATATATATGATCTTTGTTTTGTATCTTGTTTTTTTCATGTATAGCAACTTTATATGTTTGTTCAAGCTACAAAAATCTCATGTGAAATTAATAATGCATCCGATGGTGTACTGGGTGTAATCATGCTGGCATTTGCGCTAATTTTATTCGGCACACCGAGTGAAATTGGGTTCCATCAGACTGTTCAGTTATTAGATGAACTGGCACCACTTTTGCGCTTGGAGGTATATATCGTTAAAAAAATTCATTACACTGCACACTGATACATCGTGAAAAGGTAGTCGGTACACCGTGCAGGGTATAATCATGAAAATAATATTTGTTACACTACAGAGGGTGTATAGAGTAAAATAAACCTAAAAGGCATATTATAAAACAAAACAGTCCTGAGCGGTATATTAAACAATATAATAAACCTACAAGGTATATCATAGTCATTGATAAAAGTTTGTAAGTATTTCGTAAAAAACATGTTAACATGAGGGTATATAATACACAGTGGACGCAAAGGGGGCAACCTTAATATAACGTAATTTACTATTTTATTTAAATTATTATGGTAAAAATAATTGATTTTTTGTCAAAATATACCTAGTTTTTTTATTATTATTTAAACATGTATTATATTTTATTTTAAAAGGGGTAAATTTTAATCATTTAAAATTGATAATATAATTTAGTGAATTCTTAAAACTTTTGATAGTAGCTTTTATTAATATCTTACTAGTATTATTTTGATATAGAACAACATTCAAGTTTAATTTGTATAAAACATGTGAAGTCCGTCAATATGAATTATTAGGCAGAAGAGTAGACACAAGAAAATAAAAATACAAAAAAGTGAAAATATAAATATAAAAAGATTGAGTGAGTGAGTAAGGAGAAAATCAGTTAAAACTAGACAAAAAATTCTAAAGTATGTTGGGCTGCCCAAAAAATTCTGAAACCGCGGTATCCGACCGAAACCGAAGTGAACCGTACCTGTTTTCAGGTTAACCGTACCGGTTCTTGCGCTATGGTTAATCGAACCGTGTAAATTGACCGGTTCCAGTTTTGGTAATGGTATTGAATTTTCCAGAACGGTTAACCAATTATATAAACAATCAAAAACTTCAAATATTTATGTTCACCTTATATAATAATTAATGTTAGCTATTTGGGGAATATACATATTATTATTATATTTATTGTCATATGTGTTTGATTTGTCATTCATGATGATCAATGTTGTACTATAATACTAATGGTATGAGTCTCACCCATAAAAAAATATATACGGGTACAAGGTTAACCGATGAAACCGAAGCGATCTAAAGGTTAATCTGTCTAAACGGAATGGTAATAGAATTGGATTTTAGAAAACTGAATTAAACAGTTAACTGAATCCGGTTAACCGATCTAAATGGAATGGTAATGGAATTGAATTTTAGAAAACCGAAGACATGGTTAACTGAAAGCGGTTAATCGAATAAGACGGGTAACCTACCATGGACAGCCTAATCAAAATAGAAAAAAAAAGCTTGTAAAAAAAGATGTACCCGTGACAAATAATTAAAGTAACAAAAAAAATATTAAAAAACAAGAAATTTATTCTATTGTAAAGGAAGTTATCCCAATTTTATTTGTTAATTGTACATAATTATCAATTAAATTTATAGTTCATATCCTATAAATAAATGTTATATACTTTTTTGTGTATATATAGTTATTAGTTTAATTTAAGTAGAAAAAACAAAACGTCACACACAATTTCTATTTTCTTTCCTTTCTTTTTTTGGTCGAAAAACGGAGGCATCAGCTTTCAAGACTAAAAAGAGTTTCTTCCTCAGCCAGTTGAGGGCCAATACAACCGGGCGCACTCTCAAGGAAATGAAAATCGTACTACATACCTAATCCTAGCTTAGCAACCATGTCCGCTACTCTATTACACTTGCGAGAAATGAAAGATACACTAATATCCTCTCCTTCCCCAAAGCGGGATTTGTAAACCTCTATCAAAGGCTTCAAAGGGTGGGTTTTTGGACAGGAATTAAACAGCCTAACTAAAGGAAGTGAATCCGAACAAATCTTGACTAGTTTTAGATTCTTCTCCCTCACAAAATGGACTGTATACAATAAAGCCATGACTTCTGAAAATTGAGCATCCCGATGGTGAAATGCCGTAACAAAACCCGCAACCCATTCACCTTGATGGTTCCTGCACACCCGGCTGGCTGCTGCTGTACCTGCGAAATTTTTTTGGTCAAAGAGTGTTTGACCAAATCATTTACTCATCGGGTGCATTTGACACCATAATTCCGGTGCAGGTGTTTTTTTTTTTTTTTTACTTTTTGCTATGAAGGAATCGCACAACAGATGTGAGCCAGCTAGGAGCCGACTATCTATTTTGTGCCTCATTTACAACAGAAAAAAGAGTCGTTGGCTCATCTACAAAGGAGGCGCATAGTGCAGACTCACCTCCTTGCAGGCGCATACTGTCTATGTGCCTTCTTTGCGGATGAGCCACCAGCTCTAAATTCCCTCACACACCCTAAAAACTGCATGCTGGTGCAATATTGTTCCATATTTCAAAGTACCAAATGACATCCGTTTTGCTTGTGACTTTGTGTATATGTAGTACTATATGATCACAATAGCGTGGAAAAAAAAATCAGCTTCATCCAACTTCAACAAGTGTTTCATAAACATGACCAAAGGGGCGAACATACACAACAATTGAATTATTAAAAACTGCATGCTGGTGCAATATTGTTCACAAATTTCGAAGTACCAAATGACATCCGTTTTGCTTGTAACTTTGTGTATATGTAGTACTATATGAGAACAATATCGTGGCAAAAAACTAGCTTCATCCGACTTCAAAAGGTGTTTCATAAACATGGCCAATGTGGAGAACATACACAACAATTGAATTATAAAAAACTGCATGTTGGTACAATATTGTTTATAGATTTCGAAGTTCCAAATGACATTCGTTTTGCTTGTAACTTTGAGTATATGTAGTACTATAGGAGCACAATATCGTGTCAGAAAACCAGCTTCATCCTACTGCAACAAGTGTTTCAAAATATGGCCAAAGTGACGAACATACACAACAATTGAATTATAAAAAACTACATGCTGGTACAATAGTGTTCACAAATTTTGAAGTACCAAATGACATCCGTTTTTCTTGCAACTTTGTGTATATGTAGTACTATATAAGAACAATATTGTGGAAAAAAAATCAGCTTCATCCGACTTCAAAAATTGTTTCATAAAAATGGCGAAAGTTTTAAACAAACACAACAATTGAATTATAAAAAACTGTATGCTCGTGCAATATTGTTCACAGATTTCGAAGTACAAAATGACATCCGTTTTGTTTGTAACTTTATATATATATATAGTAATATATGAGCACAATATCGTGGCAAAAAATTAGCTTCATCCGACTTCACCAAATGTTTCGTATACATGGCCAAAGTGGCAAACATACACAACATTTAAATTATTAAAAACTGCATGCTGGTGCAATATTGTTCATATATTTTGAATTACCAAATGACATTTGTTTTGCTTGTAACTTTGTGTATATGTAGTACTATATTAGCACAATATCGTTGCAAATAATTAGCATCATGCGACTTCAACAAGTGTTTCAAAAACATGGCCAAAGTGGCAAACATATACAACAATTGAATTATAAAAAACAGCATTATGAACAAATGACCTCTGTCATTGTGTTATTAAGATACGAAGATGAAATAAATATCTAGTTAATATAGACAGTATGCGTCTGCAAGGAGGCGAGCCTGCACTATGCACCTCCTTTGCAGATGAGCCAACGGCTTTTTTTTTCTGTTGTAAAGGAGGCGCATAATAGATAGTTAGCTCCCAGCTGACTCACATCTGTTGTGCGCTTCCTTCACAACAAAAAGTAAAAAACACACCTGCACCGGAATTATGGTGTGAAATGCACCCGATGAGTAAATGAGTTGGTCAAACACTCTTGGACCGGAAATTTTCCCTGTACCTGCAGTACCATCAAAAGCTTCATCAATACTCAAACTATAACAACTAGGGCTAAGGCTACTCCAAGGATTGTTGTTTGACTCAGCCGAAGCCTCCTGATTCCATTGATATCCCACCGCATTAGGACTAATGCCCACTGACCATGCTTTCTTAGTTTGCACACATGCCCCAACACATTTTTGAAAGTAAGGTACATTCTGCTTCCTTTCCAAAAGTCTTGCTATTTCTCCAATTCCAAAGCAGAAGGCAATCTATAGGAATTGCAATTTCCTCAATATATAGTTTCTAAATTTAGACGCAACCCACCCCTTACTTTATAACCCAAAGCACGACGCAGCTGTTTTTATGCTTGTTCTTTTAAATTGCATAAAATAAATCATTTTTAACATCTTCGATAGTTTAGTGAATATTTTATTAATTTATGATTTTAAAAAATTCTTCTAGCTCAAATATATTTGGATAAGGGATACTGGGCGTTCAACTTTTTGAGCTTTTTATTCATAAAAATTTCCACAATGTTCTTGAAACCTTTTTATGTTGAAGTTTGTAACACCCCCGAATAAACATCCAGTAATACAGACGTCGTGCCTAAACAACATCACGGTTAACTACGCAGCGGTATAAAATCCATCCAGGTGTCACAGACGCCAACCACCCACGTGGTTGACACCACCATATTACCAACACCAAGTTACGGTCTCATGACTGGAAACAGCCCTCAACCAAAACTCATATACAATTACAAGATACAATTCCGAATACCGAGTGTCTACATCAATATTACCAAATCATAAACTGAAAATTACATCCCGGGTGTAGTAACAACCCATACATCAAGCATACTACTACAACCCAAGAATTATGCCCTAATGGACTACCCCCATGGTAGCCACCCCGCCTACGCTCTATTATCGTCTGGTTCAATACCTGTAAAAATTGGGTTGTAAAGGACTCAGCAACCTACGCTGAGTATGAACGTGTGTAGCCCGTATGTTGCCGGGCTACATGACTACTTGGTCCAATATTATTAAGTCAATTTACATGCTATAATAAACCAGTAAAGCACACCACAATACAACGTGATATAATACATGCTTAAAGGTAGCAACCATTAGCAACAACGGCTAAGCATAACACACTAGCATCATAGCAACATCAAACACGCAACCAAGCACAACAAGCTGCTAGTATAGCGACAACAATCACATAGAAAACAAAGCGCGTGCACAGGTATGTTATGCCCATGACCCTCACTATAGGATCATTCGAACGTTGTGTGGTTTCATTTCTTTTCTTTATTCTCATAATGGGTATTTTTCTTTCTTTTCTCTTGCACTAGATCTGGGAATATAGTTTAGATTCCGTGACCATACTCTGTAGGTACCAATATTTCCTTGGTTTCTTAACTGATTATTTGAGAGTTCTCTTATCACCACAATTTGGAGTACGTCTTGTCCATAGCCATCCTCCATTCCATTTCCCGGATAGCTCTCTCTCTCTGTTGTTTTTAAATGTTACTAGCCCTGCCCCGGATACCAAGGGTCCGTCTCCCTATTCCTTTTCAATGTTTACTAGCCTCTGCCCCGGATACAAAGGGTCCGTCTCCCTATGCCTTTTAATGTTCTGGTCTCTACCCGGATACAAGGGTCGTCTCCCTATTCCTTTTAATATCATTGGGTCCTCTACCCCGAACAAAGGTCTGCTTCCCTATTCCTTTTAATATCATTGGTCTCTACCCGGATACAAAGGGCTGTCTCCCTATTCCTTTTAATATCGTTGGTCTCTACCCCGGATACAAAGGGTCCGTCCCTGTTCCTTCTAATGGTACGGGTCTCCACCCCGGATACCAAGGGTCCTGTCTCCCTATTCCCTATTATATTATTGTCCTCTACCCGGATACAAAGGGTCTGTCTCCCTATTTCATTTCTAACGTTTTCTTATCCATTACCATTGATAGTTTCGACACCATAATGGGTGTCATTAGAGGTCTCTATAGTTAAGAGGAGTTTTTCCCTTGATGTAGTTCCTTTGCTTTGTTTACGAGGTTTGTTGTTTTCATCATCTCTAGTATCATCAACGAGAAGGACTACACTACTGTGTGCGTGCAAGCAATATGCACAATAATAGCAAGCAGGTAAGCAAGGAAAATAAGCAATCCATTCACATACTTTACACAAGCTGTAACACCCCTACTACGCACTTATCAATATTCGAAATCGCAGCGGAATTAACAACTAAATAATAACTAAACAATCCGGGGTTACAACGCCGTTAACCACCCACGTGGTTAACAAGGCAGAATAAATACAAGCGTACCGTCTGATGATCAGACTCCCGAGCATAGAACTACTAACCCTTAATATATAAACATAATACCGAGTTTGTAACTACATCCATAAACGTAAGTGTACATCACAAACTGTCACTATGAACTGTCAACAACCATCACTGTACTACAACGGTACCGAAAGTATATCGCCACGGGAGCACAGGCGCATCCCGGGCTTAACATCCAAAACATCAAAGTATTCCTGCAACCTAGGATCTATAGCCATTCTTCCGCTTCCCCGATCCTCATCCTGCAGTAAAGAAATATGGAGCCCCCGAGTGGGGTCAGCAACCCTTGGCTGGTATGGTTAACGCGCAGCCCCTCGGCTACCGGGATACACGCAAACTAAGTCATGATGACATGGCATTCCTTTTAAACATACAACATATATATATCGTAACAAGATTATTGCACAACAACATCACATATAACATACAAGAATAATTCCTTTTAGGAAATGAACCAACACAATTAGTTCCCATTGAGAGCCTAGAGAATGTTGCCAAACTCATGCTAAGCTCGTTACATAACTCGTTACCGTCCTGTTAGATTGAACGGATAACTTAACACAAGGTGCCTCGGATATAGTGACCCAAGCACACCGAAACAAAACATAGTTGCCCCTGTGGCCCGACGTGAGTCAGTAAAATAGCCTTGGTTAAGCTAAAGGGAAGGTTGGAAACCAAATTGGAAAACAACCATAACATACAAAGAGAATTGAACCGGTTATGACATCGACTCCCATACTCACACGCGTGGCCGGAACAGACCAGACTCCTCACTTCCCCCGTTAGCACTTGTTAATGGTTCAACATTGAACTCAATAAACAGATCACAAGCAATTGGTTAAGTCTTGTTAGACACACACAAGGGAAGAGAGAGTCGTACTTAACAATACAATAATATTTAACAACTGTAAACTCATTACATGACTTAAGTCTTACAAGGTCATAAACACACAGAAAAACAAGCAACACACAAGCCGGTGTAAACCGGTAGGCAACAGACTGCAAGAAAACCATACCTTGGTCCTTGCTTCGACTGGTTTCCACCGTAGGTCACTCCTATACATAATTAAGAATGTCGGTTAATTAACCTACTTAACTTCAAATTTACTAAGTGTTTAACATGGTTATATGACATGTTTTAATGTCCAAACTTATCCTTGATTACCTACATTATACCCCCTAGGGTTAACTACTTAAGCCACATTTTGTTTGTTTTTTTTTATAAATTTTGGTCCGACCGAACTTACCGACCGACCTTACACAAGGTCGGTCCATTCCAGAACATATTACCGTCAAAAATTTCTACTCCGACCGACCTTGCAAGTTCGGTCACAAGTTCGGTCTATTCCCGAGAGTTTCTTTCCTTTGAAAATTCAGGCCCGACCGATCTTGGCAAGTCCGGTCGCAAGATCGGTCGATTCCCGAGACTCACTCACGTACAAAAATTTAGGCATGACCGACCTTGTAAGTCCGGTCCCAAGGTCGGTCTATTCCAGAGACTCAATCCGTACTAAAAATCCATGCCCGACCGACCTTGCAAGTCCGGTCCCCAAGGTCGGTCCATTCCAGAGACCATTTCTCGCAGGGTAAACTGGGCTCGACCGACCTTGCAGGTCCGGTGTCCAAGGTCGGTCTGCTCCAGACCCTTGTTATTACTTGCCCATTTAACTCCAAACTTCACCTCATATATCCTAGTATGTTCTAACCATATTTGGGTGCTTCAAACACACCTTAAGACCTTCATAAAACTCCTTAAATCAATCATCAAAATCCTCCTCAAGCATTACACAAATTCTTATAAAAAGGTTTACACTTGTAATGTTTTTCACTAAGTTTCTATGTGGTGTTTCATACCTATAACTTCCACTATTCCCAAATGTTTTCTCACCACTACAACATCATCTCCCAAGCATTCATTTGCATTCTAAATCCCCTAGAACATTGTCTAAGTCCTTTTTATTTCCTAGAACACCTAAGACATTACTTCTCCTCTAGTAGAATACCTAAACATTTCTAACACTTCCTAGTTCATCAACACTTGTTTTAAACACTTAGAACTTCTTGTACATTACCTAGATTTTGACATGAACTCTCCTAGAACATTACTAAACCAAAACACATTGTTTTCACCATTAAACAATCAAGAACACTAAAATCCATCAAGAACATTCTTGTACACAAAACTTCACTCATTTAGCACTACATCACAATATAGTGCATAATTTAAATTGCTTGGCACTTAGGCCCTTAAATAGCATGGCTTTTAGGCCCTTAAGATGCATAAATCATAAACACTGAATTTCCACAATATATTTGCCTTTGACCTGCAAATACACTCAACAACACATATGCCTTTTACTAAGCCCTTGAGAGCATTTTTCTAAGTCATTTACCATTGGCTCCTTAAATCATTTTCATAAGCAATATAAGCTCATTTCTCCTAAGACATTATAAGCTACATTATGTTAGCATATTTACCTCTTTTCCTCACAACTTCTTTCTTGTTTCCTTGATTAAAAATCGGTAAGGGTGTTTGGTTTCTTGTCAACTTCTAAACAATATACAAATAATGAAATGAGTATACAAGCTTTATGCTTCATCTCATTGTAAACCCTAAATACATAGATTGCCTTAGAACATTTAGATGATTGTTTTACCTTGGATATGAAAGAAAGTTTGGATATGTAGCAAGAGAGGACTCCACCAAGCCCTTGGAAGATTCAAATGAAGCTAAAACAAGTAAGGTAAGGGCACCATCAATGGTGATTTTCGGACAACATAAAAAACATGAAGGAAATGTTATTTTTCTTTGAGTTTCCTTACCTAGAAGCAAAGGAGAACAATAATATGTGAAAAGATGAGCTCAAGCTCCTCCCATGGAGATTCCTCTTGGCACCAAAATGGAGCTCTTGGAATTTTGAGAAGATAGGAATGAAGAGCTTGATGAGACTAAGAGAATGGTGGTCTTTGTTTTTGATTTGGCAAAGTGAGCTAGGAGTTACAAGAGGTTGAAGAGCATATATGGTGGTACTATTGCAAAACCGTGAATGGAGAGCAAGAAGGAGATAGAAGAGAGGTTGGAACCGTGGGAAATGAAGAGGGAAAGAAGAGAATGAAGATAAGTAACTAGTTTTTGTTATTTAAAGTAAAAAGTAAATAGTGATTTGCTTTATTAATTTTACTTACTTGATAACTAACAAAGGGGAGATGACTCACCCTTATAAAAACCGGCCCCCATAACATATGAAGGGGTATTTTAGTCTTTGTTGACCAATTGTCACACTTATATTGACATATGTTATAAACTTGGTTAATTTGGTTACTATTCACAAAAACAAGGCACATTATTGTGAAATTTTTGATTTCCTATTGATTTAGACTTCCAAATGTGATACTAAGTAGTACACATATTAATTAAAGAGTAATGATGGACATTTATCCATTCAAAACTCATTTACAAGACAATTTTTCAAAAACGTGCTTTAAGACTCCTTAAAGCACATTTTGTGTTTTAACTTGTTTTCAAGCTTGGTTTTCTTTGGTAATTGGTTTAATATGTTAATTGATGTATAAATGAGGTCTTGGTAAGCTCATTAGGTCTTAACCAAGCTTATCCCAAGCTTAAAGCACATTTTAGCCTTTATTGACCTTAAGGTATTTACTTGTGTTTTCTAAGGTTTAAATTGTTTACTAATGTTTCTAAGACTCTTTTTAGTCTTAATATACCTTATTTTAGTGTTTACACAACATACCTAGGTTTGGGGTATTTCATCACAACAGACAAATAAGCACGGTAAAACAAACGTCCGTTTTCATGCATTAGTCTTGTGGTCATAATCAAACAAGGCACACAGCACACAAGCCATGTAACACGGCAACATACGAACCACACATGTCCATACCTTATAATAGTCGTCACTGATACTTGCCCTAAAGTTGCCCCCCGCTACTGGTGTGACTTATTCCTGTAAGTGTTATGCGAGCGGGTTAGATCGTTCGATCATGCGTTATTGTTCCTAGAACTACCTATAACGGTTAACTTAGACCTAGATATTATAACTTGCATTGTTGGCCCCACTTCATTTGTTTGATTTGGACTCACCGCCTTAGGCCAAGTGGTACCATGTTTATTTTATTCCTGTTTGTTTGTTCACTTACTTGGAATCATCAGACTATACTTTCTTGTTATAATCTTAGACTCCCCTTTTCTTTACCTTACTGCTCACAATACCCAGGCTTTGCCAATACCACTTAACGCCCCAAAAACCAAGTAGTAACCTCGGTTGTTTTGGTTTGCCCTTGCTTTTATATATGACCGTATAGATATTAAACTTTCAAAAGATTACCACTTAGTTCATTTTAAGTGTTTATACTTATACCTTTCTTTCATTATTCCTCCACGCTTCATTCCTAGGCCTTACTAATATTTCTAAGCTCACCCGCTTACAAGGTCAGCCCCCTGATCTACGCCACCTTCTCTTACTAATTCCTAACACATAATCTAGACACACTTGTAAGTCATTACCTACGACTCCACTTGCCTAACTTCACTACTGGGTTCGTATTCGTTTTCGGTTCTTTTTCTTTAAGTACTCTAGGACTCTTTTCTAAGTCATTCCCATAAGTCACCACCTAGACCATCGTTATCTAGATTCTTATGTCTTCAACTTATTATGTTTCGGCCTCATCCCCTCAACCCTCAACGTACATCGTCACCGGTCAAATAGGTCCTAAGCTTTGGCCTATGTTTAGTGTATTTTCAAGTGTTAATATGTGACTGGTTTGTCCCATCATCTATATATAATTCCTATCTAGACTTTTCAGATTACTATCCGTTTTTTTTGTATGCATGTGATTAAGCTTCTAACGCCCAATACTTAATTATCAGCCTGGTTTTGGCTTAATTATTTTGTTTAGAATCTTGCGACATCACTTCCCAGTCCACTAGTCTTGACCTAGGTCCTTTGTTATGTTCATACTCCACTCATGACGCTTCTGATTACTAACTATCCACAGATTACAAGTTATGGATTTTAATAACACTAGTTGTTGTGTACCTACTTATATAACCTCACGTTCTTTAGGCACCAAGCAGCTTTATAACCCTTTCCAACTGCGTACAGACTTAGTGGGGTGCCTTAGTAATGTGTCTGTACGCAGCAACCAGTAAATACCACCCGTATACACCTACTTAAAATCTGTTATACTGAAATGCAGTAAACTGAAAACGACACTAAGTATATCTCCTCTTCAGTCCATCTTTTAGTTCTCTAGTTGACTTCTATTTTTTTCCAAGGTGTCTACCCATTTAGCTAGGCGTGCAATCAGGCCTTTAAACTCACAATAGGCCCCAAACAACACTACCAATCCCACTGATATGTTCCTATTCTGAAACATTTCGTACCGAAATTCTGAAACCACAACTATATTCCACTTTTTATTCTTGTTTTTAGTTAGTTCCTCTGATGTTTAATTCTTCCCCACAATGTTTACCCAATTAGCTATGAGTGTTAACAACATTTTAAACTCAAGAATAACCCAATAAAGTACCCACATATATTCTATACTTAATTGCACAGAAGCAACAAACCAATGAAAATCTGGGAAAACGAATTGGTGCATCTCGTTTTTTTTTCATCCTTTATGTTGGGTTGTTAAGCTGATTTCTAATCCTCTTATGAAAGTACCAACCTAGCTCGTTCTCTTACAAGTATCTTGGGTTCATTCTTAATCCTCTATAATACACTTAATACTTCTGAGAATCAATCATACAGAACACAAGTTTCAGAGAAAGAAAACTGAAACCTGTATCTGTGCACACCTCTTCCCCTCTTTATTTTTTCTTTATAAATTAACTGCCTTCTAACCTCCCAAATGAATATACCAACTTATCTAAATGTATTGGTACTGACTTGGGTTTATTATTAAGCCAACACAAACCTCTTAAGCCATCTGCAACAAGGTTATACTGAAACAACAACTAACTACAATCTAAAATCAGCATCTTTATGTTTCTTCTTTATTTCTTCTTTCAGTGTGTTCAACTAGTTTCTAATCTTCCAAGCGTATACGCCCACCTAGTACACTCTGTTAGTATGATCTTAAGTTGATTATCCAGCCAACACAACTTTATATACCTTCTGAAACAGACTGCGCAGAAATGTAAGTTGCAGAATTAAACTCACTTCTGCACTAGTTTATTAGGTGATTCATACAGCATTCTCCTGCCATCTTTACTTGTTATTAAACTCATAGGCAGTTGGCACATTGGTCACATAATGCTTCAGACTCTATTAGCTACTATCCTAGATTAATTGCCATACTCCTTCGGTGTTAGGAACACAACAAAAAGATCCCAATTCCTTTGGTTTTTCTGCTGTTACTAAAACAGTTCACAAAATCAGATTTTTCCCTAGTCATCCCCAGCTCATTCCTCTTGGGTTAAATCTGTATGTTTTTGGCATCATCCAGGCAGAAGCTTAAACATTTGAAACCCAGTGTTTAATTTACCAGACCGCCCACTTAATTACTCTACAACACATAGGATCTTTCCCAGTTCATCGTTACCAGATTGACGATATAATTGAAAGCAGTTTACATTGGTGTTGGTACAGATTTTAAGGCATGAGTTTAGTTTTGGTTAAGTAATTCCTTCTGATTACTTGGTGCAATTTTTATGTCTATTAATCAACAGGTTTTCCCCCTAACACATCATTAGGTCACCACACCAACACATAACCAGAATTTTATTTCAGTAATTACCAGATTAACAAGATAACTTCAAACCAAATTTATGCGCAAGTCTTTAAGCATAGTTTAGGCAAGGATTTTGGGTTACAACCTTGGGGGGGGGGGGGGGGTCTTGGGGTTATTTCTACCTGGGGAGTTCATGATACTCCAGGATCCTTTTCCGCACCTAGATGGAACAAGTACCACGGTCAGTTTTGTTGTTCTCTTCCAACTTAACCCGCAAGTGTTATATGGCAAAGTTCTCGGTAGGTTTTACCTTCCTCAGGAGGGGTTACTTGAATTTAATCTTGATTTTGATTGCCAACTGATGGACGTTTTAAATGTTGCACTGGCCATGCATTTAAGAATAGAAACACGAAAGGAAAGGTGAGGTCGTGACCAGGAAAACAGAAGAAAACCAACAGAGAACATAACCGGTTAGATGGTCTTTACCTTGGGAAGGTCTCTAAAGGACGTGGGCTAGTTTTCTTGAGGCGTTTTAGGTGTAAACTTGCGAAGGCTTTCCCTAGGTACTCACACATGCACACTGGGAAATGCAAAGAGGAGTCAACTCCCACAACTTTTGGGCAGAGACTAAAACAGAAGTGAAACGACTACCAGATGACATTACCTTGCACTA
Source organism: Limonium bicolor (assembly GCA_023374045.1). NCBI lineage: Eukaryota > Viridiplantae > Streptophyta > Magnoliopsida > Caryophyllales > Plumbaginaceae > Limonium > Limonium bicolor. Next base: position 296,438,176 of record CM041776.1, on the reverse strand, counting down.
GTGAATGGCGTGGGTTTCTTTTTTGTTCCCAGAACTTCCAGAGGTCTAAACAGGCGGGTGCATGCAAGGTTTAACGAAGGGAAATGAAGAAGGTTAGAGCAGCTGAGCAAGAAGTTTTCGGCCAGAACAGAATACGGATGTGCAGGAAGGGTGACAAGTATATACCAATGGCATTTACCTTGTTGTGGGTTAGCTCCCGTGTTTCCAGAATTTGGGCCGACGCTTACATGCAGGGAGAGGCTCGTTACTTTGCCTCGCTGCCCCAGTTTTTTAGAAGTTGAGCACGAACACGGACATGCAACAAGGAACAAGAGGAGGGTATGAGTTGGGACGTCGACTCAACGAATTTCAAACATACGAGTGATGGAAAGAGAACGAATCTGACCACTGGTTACCTTGTTATTTCGCACTTGTTTGCTCCAGAATTTCAAAGATTGCAGCCCCCATTTCCAGACATGCATCGAAGGAGATGAAAAGGTTTAAGTCTCAGAAACATGCGCAAGAGATCGGTGAACAACAGAGGCATTTTCAACTCATAACAGAGAAAGGGAAATGTCTTACCCTGCTCTAGCATGTTCTGGGAAGTTGAAGTCCTTCTGGACTTGTGCCACCGTGAAGCAGTGGGAGGATTAAAGGAGCAGTCTTAACTGGGAAATGACCTGGGGACTTTGACGAGTGCATTGGGAGAAGGCAAAGTGTTTAATGGGTCTCTCCATCGGAACACACCACACGCGCAGGACAGGGGTCAGTTTGTTTTTGAAAGGCAGTGAAAGGCATATGCCTGAGGAGGAGAGATAGAATTTAGCAATTTGTTCAATGAGCTGCAAGCGCACGCGAGAAGGAAACAGGAGGTAACGATTACAACTCCAGGGAATTAATTTTCATAGGAAGATGGAGGAGCTACAGAGGTTTTATATTTTTTTATAAAAGAACCGGTATAGTACATGGTCGGGTGGTTTATGGCTGAACCTAGTGGCACTAGTAGATTTCAAGCAATGTTACAAGATGACGATGTTTCCCTTATACTTTTATAATGAAATTTAGTATATAGATAATTAATCTGTTATCTATATCATAGAGTATAACTCGGTGAGTACAAGCCTTTAATTTATGATGTTACTCATACGTGTTTGTATATTATACCCTCGTAAGACATGTTATTTGTATAATCGTTGTATGTCACGAGTAGTCGATCTGTTTTAGTTTGCCTCAAGCGCTATAAGCATGGAATAATTTATCTTCGCTCGATTGTATTAATCAGCGTTAAAACGATGAGTGCCCATGCTCATGTTACAATGTAGCTTGTTATCATATTTACGGACATGTGTACGTCCCTTAATATCATATGTTATAGTAATGTGACCGGTTAATTGAACATACCACCCATATTCCCGATTTCATGTGTTTTAATTGTTAGGGGTGTTTCAACCTACCCCCCTTAAGGAGACTTCGACCCGAAGTCTTGTCTTGTTGATTAGTGTTCGTATTCTAGTCACTCACGGGGATCAAGTCCCGAATTTGTTCTCACTAGCCCAAGGGATCATGTCTCGCAATTTCCATATTTCTATTTCACCATTTTAGCTTATAAGCAACACGCCACATTTGTGGCTTCCCCAAGTTCTCAATAATATGCCACATCTGTGGCTTCACCACGTTCTCAATAATATTACATTGTACCAGTAATATTCATAAACCATACTCATATGTAATCGAGAGAACAAGTCATTCATTCATTCACTACCACAATGCATCCAAAACAATCCATCCACAGTTTACACACCTAACAACCAAAATCATACATCAAACGCGCAACGACACAACAAAAACGCAATGCGCCTACCCCCCTTAATAATGGATTACGCCCACGTAATCCCTACTATATCATCCTTGAACGTTGGTTCAAAATGTTTAAGTCTCAAGGAGCATTCTAGTTTCCACGCGATGTAGCTCACATTGTAATCCTATCAAAGGTCTTAGCTATGCTAATGGCTTAGTTTTGTATCAAAGGATTTCGGATTTAGGTTTATCCTCTCTAGGTCTATGGTATTGGTCGATAGGTCGCTTGTTACTCAACTGGAAGATGTGAGGTACGGTCCACCAGCTTCTGCTGTGCGACTCTGATTACCTTCGGGTTTAGTTTTCCATTTCTATTATTTACAATGTACCCAACCATACAACTAGAAGATGTTCATGGTTTTGGTGCACTTTTAGGCGTCTGTATTGTTCCTTCTGGCTGACCTTTTGGCTTATATTTCATGTATGCTTTGTACTTAACGTTTTAATTCTTGGTCTTTGAATGTTACAGACGTGTCGTTGTTACCACGACAGGTTTAGTTTGTATTACCGTTCATACTTATGTGTAACATAGGGTATTTAGTTTCCTTGTTATCCTCATTGTTCTTGTGTCCCGCAGGAACTAAGGTAATTGACTACTATCGGTTACATATTGGATTTGATTGCGATATTATATATTTTATGTGGTAACCTTTGGGTTTATAGTAACATCATACCATTTCAAATCCTCACATATCTGTATACTCATGTGTTTATCCCCAAATTTTCGAGTCATGTCTCCATGTATTTTATGTGGTTTCACCCCGCTTCTTTTGCATTTTTACTTATCCAACTTATAAGCTTTCACTTATTTGTCGTTTATGTGTCCATTTGTAGGGGGGGGGGGGGTTTGAGACTCATCCCACACTAACGTGATCAGCGTAAGTGTCGGACTACCCCTTCACCCCAATTTATGTTTAGTGTCCCTTGACTTGGCCAGGGTCAAGTTCAACCTTGCACGTCCGATTTAAATAAACAATCAATTAATCAAATTTGAGTTCTTATACTAGGTGGCAATCAATTCATGGCCTAGCGCCCCAGGTCTAAGCCTTTAGATTAATCGTTCTGATTATATATATATATATATACTCATGTGTTATAACGCTCTGGATTTGTATATAGGTTCCCATATGAGTATTCCAATAAGTTTAATGATATACTAGTATATGCATTTATATCTTCCTAGTATTATCAGCTCTTCACATGCCAATCCTCGTACCATATGTAGGTATGTTAGTCCATCGGGTATACAGTTGTATACCTCCCAACTCTCATGTCATTACTATATCCTCGACACTTGCAAATTAATATCTGAATTTACTACATGATTCCTCACTTATCTTAGTCCATCAATTAATTCCTCCATTAAGTCCATTAATCTCGTTTAAAATTCCCAAATTTCAATACCCGATTATTCATAAATATTTGGTTTTCCTCTTTATAGATATTTGACTGATTTTTCCTGTTAGACCGATTAGGCTCTCGTCGATCAGCCTTAATGTTATAAATTTTAATTCCGTTATTCTGTTTTCCATCTTAATCCTTCCTGGGTCTTGTAACCCTTCTGTTACTTCCTCATTATTATTCCTTGGGTGTTTCTCTCACCGGAAGTAGTCTAGCTCTTTGCCTTCTTGGTCCACCAATATTTATTTTCGGTGGTTAAGTTATATCATTAGCTCAAGTCGGATGCGATTGGTTTACTAATCACGACCTTCTTAAATTGAACCTCCTTTTCTCCTTGAGTTTGATTAACATCTTGTCTTTCTTGATATGTCCTGCTTACAGGTTTGTGTCTGGACGTAGCGTTACGTAACCATGGATTTCCAGATTTGATTTTATTCTGTCATGGTTGCTATTTATTTGTTGCAGTCGAGAGGGATTATTAATTAGGGGTTATGTTAATACTTAGACCTACTACTGTTGAAGGTCTTGTATTGGGCTGTGGTTATATTCACAACGAACTAGATTTGAGTCTTACGACACAGGTCTTATATATGACTTGAACGTTTAGTTTTTCACTATATTGCCTTGAGAGCATGCTGTATTTCATGTTAATTATTGGAACTAGAGTTTTAATTTCATGTTTTCACTGTATTCGTTGGTGAAACTCCATATCATTTCCTTCATAACCATAGTTAATGATTAACACATGATTCAAAAGGGTTTATCTTTTATAAGATTGAATTCTACAGTTATCCATGGCATTGCTTGCGGGTGTTTTAACATTTCCTCTTTTGGAATTTGTTCCTCCATGATTGAAACCTATTTCTCTATTGTACCCAACTCCTTTATTTGGTCTCCTTGATCAAAATACTCGATAGATGTTTGTGCATAGTGGCGATTTCACTGCCATTTTCTTATTTTGTTCGGGTGGGTAACCAGGGCCTCATGGTAATGGCTATTTGCAAGGTTCGAGAGTTCTTTTTATGATCCCTATACCAATGTGTTTTTCTCAGGGAACTGTGATTTGTCCAAGAAAATTCATTATGTCAGAGAATGAAGAGAAACATGAGAGTAGAGAAAAGATAAGATGTATTTACCCTACGTGGGACGATTGCGGGGTTCCAAAGGAATAAAAACAACACGAACGAGAAGAGAATGAAGGAGACATTATTGTGTATGTTCCTCGTTCGCCGGTTGTAGAAGCAGGAGAAAATGACCAATTGTGGTCCCCAGTTTCAACCGTCTGAGTTTGAGAGACTTGAAGAATATTTGAATAAAGAAGAAGATGGGACGTGGTACTGTGTTTCTCAGTTAATGTAGAGAATGAAGAGAAACCTGAGAAGTAGCAGAGAATTTATTGAATTCCGTAATAGTATACTTTAGTGTGCAAAATTGTGTCATGCTTCGTTAAGCAGTATAGGTTGTACCAATTTTATGGTGTAATTTCGTCTCGAGCTATATTCTCTTATTTCATTGTTTTACAAGAGGTTTCCTTAATTTACCCTCTCAAGCGTTCGAATTGCAGAATTTATCTCAATCCCATCCTTGGCTTAATTAATTTCGTATTTGAGCTTTATTTATTTCATAAATTTTAGGGTATTTCGGTCCTCTTTGCTTGTGAGGTAGGGTCCTATCGACTGCTAAGCATGTCGACCCAAGTTGTAGCTAAAATTGGTTCCTCTACGGGTATTATCCTTTTGGCAACGTCTATTGTATATTATAGTCTTTTCTTCACAGGTTGATTGTGTGACATTAAGTAATTGCCAGATCGGGTTTTCCCGACTATGAGGAGACTTTCTACCTCTCTGGCGTTCTTTCTCTGAATTTTTAGAGAAAATTAGGGACGTAGAGGTTGGAAGTAGGTGTCTGTTAGGTATCCAGTAATTACTGAGGAAGAACCCTAACTAACGAGCCTCACATACTAACCCTTAACCCCGTTTCCCCAATTTAGGTTTCCCTATACTCGGTACTTCTCTGTTCTAGTCATCAGAGCGTAACTACGCTCTGATACCACTTTCTGTAACACCCCCGAATAAACATCCTGTAATACAGACGTCACGCCTAAACAACATCACGGTTAACTACGCAGCGGTATAAACTCCATCCAGGCGTCATTGACGCCAACCACCCACGTGGCTGACACCACCATATTACCAACACCAAGTTACGGTCTGCATGACTGGAAACAGCCCTCAACCAAAGCTCATATACAATTACAAGATACAATTCCGAATACCGAGTGTCTATAGCAATATTACCAAATCATAAACTGAAAATTACATCCCGGGTGTAGTAACAACCCATACATCAAGCATACTACTACAACCCAAGAATTATGCCCTAATGGACTACCCCCATGGTAGCCACCCCGCCTACGCTCCGTTATCGTCCGGTTCAATACCTGTAAAAATTGGGTTGTAAAGGACTCAACAACCTACGCTGAGTATGAACGTGTGTAGCCCGTTGTAGACACCAAAAATTCTCACCCCATAAAGCAAATTCCGAAATAATAAGAGAGGTCGTCACCTTTCTTTTTCAAAACATATTAGCGTGCGTGCTATGACGAAACCATCATTTTATAATCTTTTTCAAAGCATTTCAAAAAAAAAAAAACATTAACGTTTCTGATGATTTTCCTCGAGTCAAGTTATAGTTTTTGTTTTCTTTCCGTCATTTTTATATGAAGTTCTACTGTTGTGAGCCTTTTCCTTTTTATTTTTCGGCAGACCAAAACTTGATCTTAACCCATTCTTCAATCAGACCCAGCAACCCAAAACCCAAACCCAAGCCCAAGCCCACATTAAAACCCAACTCATCTCCTAAACCCTAGTTCACCCACTCTCACATCTTTAAAAAAACCCTACTACACTGCAGCCGACAGTACCATAAAAAGGAAAAAAACAACTCATTTTCATTCTGGGGATTTTCGGAGGGTGATCAACGATTTTATTCTCTTCTTCCACGCTCTGAAAGCGGTACATCGACAAAATCATCGTAACCTTAGGCCATCGCCTAGAGATTTCACTGGCGGCCACCAGATTTTTTCTTCTATCTCTCCATCACCATCCTCTTTCCAATCACCGCGAGCCAAGGCGGAGTCCCGGCCTGCTCTTTGCTCTTGGTTACACTCACATCTGGGAATCTCCCTCCTCTCCCAGTAGACTTCAAGTTATGCGAATGTCAGATTGGGTTTTACTCCCGGTTTCGTTTTTTGACCTCGCCCTGGCGCCATCTTCACCGTCGCTCGAAGCTTCCCGGCCTTAGCTTCGGTGCCCGGCGATTGCTCCAGCGGTTATGTGCTCTCTGTTCATCTCGTTCAATCAGACCAGGTTGTAGATTCTGGTTATCCTCTACTTTCACTTTTCTAAACCTGCTAATGTGTCGTCTCTTTGCACGATTTGGCTGTGAACTGGTGCTTTGACCCGATTAATATCTTGCATAAACCGTCCCTTTTGCTATTCGAGATGTTATCGACACTTATTCTTTCTCGGCCACTGCATTTTGTCCACTTTGAACTTCATGATTTATGGATGTTTTTTTATTTGAGGTTCGGCCGTTTGGTTAATCTCATAAGAGTGTTATGCTACCTTAAACCGACCTGGGTATGAGGATTAAGACTGGAGACTGTTTCTATGTTCAAATCTGATATGAATGAGGCCATTTGACCTTGTTGCTCTTCTTCTCGGGCCAAGCTAGAAGTTTACTTTACTGCATTTCACTGATTTGAGTATAGGCTGGAGAAATGGTTTTCATACTACCCATTTGGTTTTGATTTTGGCTGAAAGTATCTAGAGCCTCCTCTTCCTTGGTGTTTCATATGATCTGCCGGCTCACTGGTTATTTGGTATAGGTCCAATTTACAGGTTCATATGGGAGATTTGGACTCGAGGTTTGTCTTCTTGGAGCCTCGGAATGATTACCTTGTGTGCAGTTCATTCTAAATCTAACTTTAATCTGATTTTAGTGATTTTACTACCCATTCGTGTTGGTTACTTGGACCCGATGTGCTCATCACCCGTATCTCTTCACTTGACCGAGGTGTACACTTCCTTGACAGCTTGGATTAGACTCGGTTTGGCTTGTCGATTGGGTTTGTGGGCCCTTTGGTTTCATGACCTCCTCATTGGGTTTGGAAATTCTTCTCTTGATTATAATTGTTAATTGGCCCCTTGCGCAACACATTTTGGATTTGGGAATTCCATTTGACAGCTCTTTTCATTTAATCTGTTGATTGTCGATAAATTTTGCCCAGCTCTTTGGCGGTATAGATGTGGTCCTGGTAATGTCTGATTCTTTGTTGGGCTAACCGACTTTGTTAGTCCGATGTTCAGTTTTGCTGTTGGGCCTCGATAATTTGTCAGTATACTGATTTGGGTCTCCCCTTCTTTTCCGGCTTTTGGGAGATGTGGGACCCATATGTTCTCTTCGATTGAATCATCACATTTAAATCATGAACTTCTGGCCCTTTTGGGTTTCTATGGGTTTTGGCACATTATTGTACCTGTTTCTTTTGTCGGTTGGCCTATTTGGTGACGTAAACTTACTGATGGTAATTTTTGGGCCTTGTACCCAAATCGGTTATGGGCCTATTGGAGCAACCCGGTGGTTGGGTATTGGTGTTCATTCAGTCCCCGCACGATTTGCCTAATTTCATTCGCTACTTACAACTTGATATCTTGTTTTGATCGAGGTACATATATTCAATTGAACAAGGCTGCACTTGCTTGACATGGGATGCGGTTACTTGACTTGGAGTTTGACCTTGGATTACATAAATCGACCGTACTGATGCGCTTGGGGCTTGATACCCCTTCATAGGGTTTGGTAATTCTCTCTTTCAATCTTCCTTTATTTGCCTTTGATAGCTAATTGCTCCTTGCGCTTTGATATGGGTTTGGAAATTGTTTGAGACTTGCATAACTTGTCCCTTTGTGTTTTAGATAAGAACATGAATTGAGTGATAGTTGCCCGAATGTTGCAATTGTTTAGATAAATCACTCTTTGGCTGGATGGTCCTTATTAATTTTTCATCTTAGAGGGAAATGATATAAACCCTTCTAGGTATGATCCCACGTGACTCACAACTTTACCTCTTTGATACTACACTTTGTTTTAGTCATAATCTAAGATGACAAATTAATTTGAGTAGCAACCCCGATGCTTGATTTATCTTACAATCTTAGCATTTGTTGGCAGCTTGAAACTCTTTTCTATGTTCTCGGTTAGGGTGTGGGAGATGATTAGATTGCCCCCTTTCCTCCCATTGAGAGGGGCTGTATGATCCCATTGCACACACCCCAACCCTCTTACATTTCATTACTAACTACTCTTGTATATCTTTGTCTTTGTTCTTTGACATGTACATAATGCTCGTGGAACGGGAAATTGCTATAAGACTAAGAATGGGACTTTGGGCTTGGACTACTGGGGTCTCCACTTCAAACATGTGTAACGGTTGGTGTACTTCTTGCTGATCCTTTCAGCTCAAGTGAGGCGGCGTCGATGCGACCCCCCATAGCAGCTTTAGATTTAAACTTTTCACTTGTATTGGTATCAATTTGTAATTCGTTTATTGTTTTCACTTTCAGTTGTAGTGTTGTGACTTATTCATTTTTTTGACTTCATCCCATAACCGTTACATTATTCTCTTGCTTGCAACCTTTGATTGACTATTGAAAGATAGTAAATAGGATAAGACTAACGATTGGTTAGCAACCCATACAGTATGACTCACCTTGTTAGTTTTTAGAGTTTTAGATTTGAATAATTCTGATTCGCTACCTAGATAGCTTTGATGATTAATTCTTGTATATACATCTCTCGTACTACTTCTGAAATTCATTTCATACATATATAACTTAAGCTTTTAAAATCCATGTCCACATGTATACAATTACTTTGACAGATTCTGAATTCTTTTCTTACATATATTTGCTTTATTCGGATAGCTTTTAAAATCCATGTATGCATGTATAATTGTTTATATATGGCCTTGGAAATTCATCTCTACATATCATTTGTTCATCATTCCTTGCCTATGATTTTGTAAATGTATGGACTGATCCTGTTGGGCCCATATACTCTTGGCCCAAATCTAATTTGTGTCAGGCTCAGTCCATAACCAGCCAAACGGGCTGGAATAGGTGGCCCTAGAAAGCCAATCAAGTTGCCCTCTTAGTGGCCTTTAAGGTCAATTTTAGAAAAGCTCTAGGTTTGGGGTATCCTCAATGCATACGGGTCTTAGACACGGTCCATGGGAGGAATACCCGTTTCCTTTAAAATTTTCCAAATCATCCTCTAAAGTCAGAATAAAATTCATAATCAATCAATCATCCAATTCCAAATCAATTCAAAAATCCAACGAGTCAAACACACTCTAAAATCATTTTCTTTCACACTCTCTCACCAAACACACTTCAAAATCAATCCCTCTCATACTCAATCATTGATAAGTGTCCAAATGAGCATGTTTTATAGGTGTATTTCATATATAATATTAGCACTTTTCTTGCTCATTTCTCCACTTCGGTTAGTTTTCCTCTAGTTTATGTTTAATTGTTTATCTCACAAAATTATTGGTTTAACATGAGGAAAACCAAGCCAGGAGTGAAGTAGACAAAGAGACGAACGCATAGACGTAAACGGCTCAGAAAACGGAGTCCAAACGAAGAATCTAGAGCCGGTCGAAGTTTGAAGGAAAATAGCTCACGGTCACACTTGTGACCGCCTGCACAACCGCCTAAACAGAAGTGGTCAGCCTTGCAACCGCCTAGCTAACCACCCAAACAGAGGCGGACTCTCAGGCGGACCAGAGTCGGACTTCAAGCGGTTGTAGAGGCGGACTCCACCATTGCAACCGCCTACTCCAAGGCGGACTCCAGGCGGACGACTCACAAAAGAACCGCCTCTATTGGGGCGGAAGTAAAGGCGGACACACATAAAGAACCGCCTCTATTGGGGCGGAAGCCTAGGCGGACAAGGCTCAAGACCGCCTGGCTTTGGGCGGTTGCTTAGCGGACGTGACTAAAATCAGTCACGAAACAGTTTTCTTCTTCGCGCCGACTCTGCAACTCGCATCTGCTCCGCCTACCTTAATTTGCTCACGCGTTTCGGCCTGTCCCCTGCAATAAATGAAGCAATCAGTGAAGCAATCAACTGCAATCAATTCCTCCGCTCCAGACTACTCTTCCCTTCCTCTATAAATATTCAGTTTCTGCAACCTTGTACGAGTGCACGGAGAAAACCAGAAAATCAACTCACGCTCACCTCATCTCATTCTCTTACAGTAAATTACTCTCGTACATCACCACGCTCCATTCAGTTCCCAGTTCTCTAACTCTCCAATTCACCCAATCCACATACAATAACCTACGTACATGTTTCACTCTTCGTTCTCTTCATTTCTCCATTCACTATTCACGTCTCCGTGTTATTATTACGTCCAACCTCTGTCTGACTTATTACCAGTTAATATGTCTGGCTAAGGAGGATTTGCTCCGGGCAAAGGTTTTAATTATGGTTTGTTTAATTATGTAATCAATATTTCTACCGGTTAAAATAAATACAGTCTGTTACGCTTAAAGGTTATCTCTCACCATTTTAATAAATTACATGAATTTATTAAAATGCTTTCCTAAGTCTATTTTGATCAGACCAGGTGATAAATAGACAGGTTAATTAAGCCGTAAATCTGGAGAAAGCTTATTATGATTTAATAGGTTAGTATTTTCAGATGCAATTATAATTCCTCGAATTTAATGTCCGTTTACATAGTATTGCTCGAACCTTGATTAGACCGAGCATTTTCTGGTAAACGAGTTCTTAAGGGTCTATGACTTAGTCCTTAGGATAATAACAGGAATTTTGCCAAACTAATATATTAAACCGGTAGAGATAGCATAATTAATTAGATTATATAAAACCTGAACCCGGAGTTTCATTTAATTCATCTGCACTCAGTAATTTTAATCTGCTTAATATTTTCTCTAAAACAAGTCAATTAACTTCCCCCCTTTTGTGACAAGCTTAGGAACTATTTTATCTCACTATAAGTCCCACGGTTTGACCCCGGCCGCTTCTGTCTTCTATACTACTGCGACCGGGTTTTAATTTGCAGCCCGACGGATATTTTGAGTATTAATTTCTTTCTTTTATCAATTTCACCAGTACTAATCACTCACGATAAATCCACTCTGCACTCATCAAACACACTGCAAAATCAATCTCTCTCATACTCTCTCATCAAACACCTGTCAAAGTCAATCCTCTCATACTCCGAAACTAGATATTCTTCATGAATTCTTCGAAATCAAAGCTTTTCACATGTCATTATACTCTTCATACACTCATTAGACACACTTCAACCTCACGAAGCATTTGAAATTCTTCCAAAAGTTCCAAGATCAAACTTCAAACTCCTTCCAAACTCCAATTGCCTCATAGCTTCAAATCATATTCCAACTTCAATTTCTAAGGCTAAATCGAGCCCAATTCTAAGCCCCAAATCCAGCTTATTCATAAGGCCCAATCCGGCCCATATTTTAAGGCCTAAACCTGGCCTAATTTCAAGGCCCAAACCTGGCCCAATTTCAAGGCCCAAATTCGGCCCATTACCTTAATTCGATCCCGATTTAGTTTCAAATCCAAACCCGAATCAAATTCAAGTTCAATTTCAATCCAATTCAATCAAATCTAATTCCAATCCAGACTCAATTCAATTTCATTCCAATTCAATTCAAAATTCTTTTCATTCCCAATTCAATTCAACTTCATTTCCATCCCAAATAATTCCAAACATTGTAAATCTCAAACTCCTTGAAACTCCAAACTCCGGAGAACTCAAGCATCTCGAATCTCTAAGTGTCTCAGCAGCTCAACAGACTCGAATGTCTCAACAGCTCAACAGACTCGAACGTCTCAGCAGCTCAACAGACTCGAATGTCTCAACAGCTCAACAGACTCGACCGTCTCAGCAGCTCAACAGACTCACCGTCTCAACAGCTCAACAGACTGATAAGTCAGGAATTTACCTATTTCTAAAGGGTCTTTTGAGACCCAATTTGTTATCATTTACTGCTAAATGCCTGTCTTATAAGTAATTTTATGTTTTTGTTGCAATTGTCTTCTTTTATGGTTTTTGTGTGCTTTTTCAGGTATTTAATCTCAAAAGAAACATTTTCATGTCATTATTGGAGATCTTAGTTTTTCAAACAAGCTAAAGGAGTCAAGAAAATTCTTCATCGGACCAACTTCAAGCATGGTCCGGGACTTGTTCCATAACCTAAGTCCCGGACCACAAAACAGAGCGCCTCTCGAATCAAATACAGGCACGGTCCGGGACTTTGTACAAGACCTAAGTCCCGGACCACACAAGAAGGCAAGTCTCGAATCAAATTAATGGGGTGGTCCGGGACTTTATACAGGACTTAAGTCCCGGACCACATGCTGAAAACGAAGGTCTGTAGCACCGCGAAAGCGAAGAGAATTATTCTCTTCATAATTAAACCGCCGCCCCATTATGTACTCCTTTCCAGACTGCATGCCATCACGATCACGATTATTGTTCTGCTTTCTAGATCTAATTTTTTCCCAACCACTTACCACGTTACTCTGTTCTTCTTTCCAGCTTCATCCACCAACCAAAACACCATCGCACTCACCATTTACTCATCTGTATACACACTATAAATAGAGTGCTAGCCCAACACTTCAAAACACACAGTCTTCGAGACATCAATCTCTCCCTCCATAAATCCTCCACATTTCCATTCCACCCAGTACGTAGTATTACTACTACTACTAATTATCTTCATCCCATTACATCCATACCACCACCACTACTACTAAAACACCCATTCATTCCTCCACCTGATCACACAATATTCATCCACACACACCTCCATTTATCATCCCATTTCCACCAGAAGATAGAAGACCAAGCAGGAGAAGAGAAGGAAGAATTGCTCAACCACCTTCATAAACATGGCTTCTTCTATCCCTCTCTTAGTTTTACTTATCATTATGCTTGAGTAATTAGCACTTTGGGATGGGGATATGAACTTAAATCCCCCATCTATGTTGTAAAACCTACACTTTATTTATTGCGGTTGTTTTCTCTCTTTTATTTCATTAATGTTATAACCTGATCATTTATAGCATTTGTGGTGATTTCCAACAACATATGATTTTGAGTTGGGAGTTGTGACCGAAAAGAGAGAGGAACCTTAGATTATGGCTAGCTTGATTAGTTGGTGAAATTTAAGGCTATTAATATGGACTTGTTATTAATGCTATCTAGTGATTTGAACTCTACTTGATTAGAGAGTTGGAAGCAAGCTAGGTAAGAGTTGGTTTATTCATGATTTGAAGGACCTTTACATTAGTCCAGATAGACAACCTGAGTGAAGTGGGTTTACTAATATAGTTGGGGTGAATTTAGGGGATTACAACCATCCTAAAGGTGTTTTCCATTCCAATTCATTACATCACATTTTATCTACTGCTTTTATTTTACAATTCCTCTTTGAACCAAACCAATACACTTGCCTTCGGCTAAACCCCCTTTATTTACTGTTTTATAACCGATTACCAAAACTAGGGAGATTGATATACCAATTTCCTAGTGGAACGACATCTTTACTACTACTACGACTAGGGTTCACTTGCCCTTTTTCTGTGCTTTCAATAACACCCCTTAAAACTATCAACACAGACTCGAATTTCTCCGCAGTTCAACAGATTCGAACATCTCAATAGACTCATCAAATTCAAACACTTCAAAAATCCTCAGCTCCTCAAAAAAGTTGAACCTCTTGAAATTTGATAACCCTTTCAAGCCTCGAACATCTCACAGACCCGAGCGTCTCACAGACTTCATCATTTCAAGAATCTAAATGTCCCACATAGTTGAGCATCTCACAGACTCTCACACCTCAAACGCCAAAATGAACCAGACAATCTATCAAATCTCATAAAATGACCACAAAACCTTTTGACCCTTCAAAGACCCAAAAGGTCAAAACCCCAATTCCTTCAAAACCCCAAAACTCCCAAATCTCCAAAAATTCTGAACTACGTAAGGTCTGATCTCAACAGGGAGTTGAGTACGTAGGCAACCCACACAGGGTGTGACCCCACACCAATCAAAATACCCTTTTGCATTCAGCCATCTCACCTTCAAACAACCCCGAGAACTCCCAACCCTCGATTACCCTCACAAAACTCCTAAAATCCCAAAACAGTGAACTACGTAAGGTCTGATCTCAACAGGGAGTTGAGTACGTAGGCAGCCCGTCTAGGGTGCGACCCCATTCCAAAAAAAAACCTTTTTCCTCCTCTAAGGTGGCTCTCATATCTCTCAAACACTAAGACCTTCTTTGGCTCCCACAAACTTCTAGGATTCATACTCTATGTCTTGTCTATTCACTCAACCCCCGGTTTTCCAAAACCTTCATTCTATACTCATCCGAATTCACCGATTCTTCTTCTTGGCGCTAGCTTGGCAGAAAAGCTCGCCTCATCCATTCTTTCTCTCTTTTTGTCCTAATATTGTCCTTGGATTTTAAATGAATCTCTTTAATAAGGTTTTGAAAGAAGGCAATCCCGACAATTGGAGACCGAGGTTTCCTCGGGCACCAATCCAAAGTCGTGGTCGTTGCCACTTCCAAGGGGTGTAACCCAGTGCGAACCCACACATAATCTCTAGTATGATCAGATAAGTCCTATCCATAGGCAACAAATCATCAGAGTCAATTAACGGTTCTTAGAACCCTTCTTCTCCCTTCCTAGTTCCATAGGTCAAACTAGGTGGCGACTCTAGTCAATTTCCGCCCTTAGGGCATAAGTCCGCGTGGAGCCCATCGAGAGCGGGTGTAGTGCACACTAGCATTCCCCATAAGCTTTCTGGGAAAGACGGACGATGTAGTAGGTATTTGAGGGATGCCAGAATAACGGGTTCTCACCCTCCACAGAATGGCATTCTGTAGGATCTAGGCTTTTCAGTCAGACCATGTTTAGATAGACCCCCCTCATACCGAAAAATCACCCTCCACACCTGTATGTTGCCGGGCTACACTACTACTTGGTCGAATATTATTAAATCAATTTACATGCTATAATAAAGCAGTAAAGCACACCACAATACAACGTGATATAATACATGCTTAAAGGTAGCAACCATTAGCAACAACGGCCAAGCATAACACACTAGCATCATAGCAACATCAAACACGCAACCAAGCACAACAAGCTGCTAGTATAGCGACAACAATCACGTAGATAATAAAGCGCGTGCACAGATATGTTATGCCCATGACCCTCACTATAGGATCATTCGAACGTTGTGTGGTTTCATTTCTTTTCTTTATTCTCATAATGGGTATTTTTCTATCTTTTCTCTTGCACCAGGTCTGGGAATATAGTTTAGATTCCGTGACCATACTCTGTAGGTGCCAATATTTCCTTGGTTCTTAAATGATTATTTGAGAGTTCTCTTATCACCACAATTTGGAGTACGTCTTGTCCATAGCCAATCCTCCATTCCTGGATAGCTCTCTCTCTCTGTTGTTTTTAAATGTTACTAGCCACTGCCCCGGATACCAAGGGTCCGTCTCCCTATTCCTTTTCAATGTTACTAGCCTCTGCCCCGGATACAAAGGGTCCGTCTCCCTATGCCTTTTAATGTTCTGGTCTCTACCCCGGATACAAAGGGTCTGTCTCCCTATTCCTTTTAATATCATTGGTCTCTACCCCGGATACAAAGGGTTCGTCTCCCTATTCCTTTTAATATCATTGGTCTCTACCCCGGATACAAAGGGTCTGTCTCCCTATTCCTTTTAATATCGTTGGTCTCTACCCCGGATACAAAGGGTCCGTCTCCCTGTTCCTTCTAATGGTACGGGTCTCCACCCCGGATACCAAGGGTCCATCTCCCTATTCCCTATTATATTATTGGTCTCTACCCCGGATACAAAGGGTCTGTCTCCCTATTCATTTCTAACGGTATTGGCTTATCATTACCATTGATAGTTCGACACCATAGTGGGTGTCATTAGAGGTCCTCTATAGTTAAGATGAGTTTTCCCTTGATGTAGTTCCTTTGCTTTGTTTACGAGGTTCGTTGTGTTTCATCTCTAGGTTTCATCAACGAGAAGTGACTACACTACTGTGTGCGTGAAAGCAATATGCACAATAATAGCATGCAGGTAAGCAAGGAAAATAAGCAATCCATTCACATACTTTACACAAGCTCACAACAGACAAATAAGCATGGTAAAACAAACGTCCGTTTTCATGCATTAGTCTTGTGGTCATAATCAAACAAGGCACACAGCACACAAGCCGTGTAACACGGCAACATACGAACCACACATGTCCATACCTTATAATAGTCGTCACTGATACTTGCCCTAAAGTTTCCCCCCGCTGCTGGTGTGACTTATTCCTGTAAGTGTTATGCGAGCGGGTTAGATCGTTCGATCATGCGTTATTGTTCCTAGCACTACCTATAACGGTTAACTTAGACCTATATATTATAACTTGCATTGTTAGCCCCACTTCATTTGTTTGATTTGGACTCACCGCCTTAGGCCAAGTGGTATCATGTTGATTTTATTCCTGTTTGTTTGTTCACTTACTTGGAATCATCGGACTATACTTTCTTGTTATAATCTTAGACTCCCCTTTTCTTTACCTTACCGCTCATAATACCCAGGCTTTGCCAATACCACTTAACGCCCCAAAAACCAAGTAGTAACCTCGGTTGTTTTGGTTTGCCCCTGCTTTTATATATGACCGTATAGATATTAAACTTTCAAAAGATTACCACTTAGTTCATTTTAAGTGTTTATACTTATACCTTTCTTTCATTATTCCTCCACGCTTCATTCCTAGGCCTTACTAATATTTCTAAGCTCACCCGCTTACAAGGTCAGCCCCCTGATCTACGCCACCTTCTCTTACTAATTCCTAACACATAATCTAGACACACTTGTAAGTCATTACCTACGACTCCACTTGCCTAACTTCACTACTGGGTTCGTATTCGTTTTCGGTTCTTTTTCTTTAAGTACTCTAGGACTCTTTTCTAAGTCATTCCCATAAGTCACCACCTAGACCATCGTTATCCAGATTCTTATGTCTTCAACTTACTATGTTTCGGCCTCATCCCCTCAACCCTCAACGTACATCGTCACCGGTCAAATAGGTCCTAAGCTTTGGCCTATGTTTAATGTATTTTCAAGTGTTAATATGTGACTGGTTTGTCCCATCATCTATATCTAATTCCTATCTAGACTTTTCAGATTACAATCCGTTTTTTTTTGTGTATGCATGTGATTAAGCTTCTAATGCCCAATACTTAATTATCAGCCTGGTTTTAGCTTAATTATTTTGTTAGAATCTTGCGACATCACTTCCCAGTCCACTAGTCTTGACCTAGGTCCTTTGTTATGTTCATACTCCACTCATGACGCTTCTGATTACTAACTATCCACAGATTACAAGTTGTGGATTTTAATAACACTAGTTGTTGTGTACCTACTCATATAACCTCACGTTCTTTAGGCACCAAGCAGCTTTATAACCCTTTCCAACTGCGTACAGACTTAGTGGGGTGCCTTAGTAATGTGTCTGTACGCAGCAACCAGTAAATACCACCCTTATACACCTACTTAAAATCTGTTATACTGAAATGTAGCAAACTGAAAACGACACTAAGTATATCTCCTCTTCAGTCCATCTTTTAGTTCTCTAGCTGACTTCTATTTTTTTTTCCAAGGTGTCTACCCATTTAGCTAGGCGAGCAATCAGGCCTTTAAACTCACAATAGGCCCCAAACAACACTACCAATCCCACTGATATGTTCCTATTCTGAAACACTTCGTACCGAAATTCTGAAACCACAACTATATTCCACTTTTTTATTCTTGTTTTTAGTTAGTTCCTCTGATGTTTAATTCTTCCCCACAGTGTTTACCCAACTAGCTATGAGTGTTAACAACATTTTAAACTCAAGACTAACCCAATAAAGTACCCACATATATTCTATACTTAATTGCACAGAAGCAACAAACCAATGAAAATTTGGGAAAACGAATTGGTGCATCTCGTTTTTTTTTTCATCCTTTCTGTTGGGTTGTTAAGCTGATTTCTAATCCTCTTATGAAAGTACCAACCTAGCTCGTTCTCTTACAAGTATCTTGGGTTCATTCTTAATCCTCTATAATACACTTAATACTTCTGAGAATCAATCATACAAAACACAAGTTTCAGAGAAAGAAAACTGAAACCTGTATCTGTGCACACCTCTTCCCCTCTTTATTTTTTTCTTTATAAATTAACTGCCTTCTAACCTCCCAAATGAATATACCAACTTAGCTAAATGTATTGGTACTGACTTGGGTTTATTATTAAGCCAACACAAACCTCTTAAGCCATCTGCAACAAGGTTATACTGAAACAACAACTAACTACAATCTAAAATCAGCATCTTTATGTTTCTTCTTTATTTCTTCTTCCAGTGTGTTCAACTAGTTTCTAATCTTCCAAGCGTATACGCCCACCTAGTACACTCTGTTAGTATGATCTTAAGTTGATTATCCAGCCAACACAACTTTATATACCTTCTGAAACAGACTGCGCAGAAATGTAAGTTGCAGAATTAAACTCACTTCTGCACTAGTTTATTAGGTGATTCATACAGCATTCTCCTGCCATATTTACTTGATAGTAAACTCATAGGCAGTTGGCACATTGGTCACATAATGCTTCAGACTCTATTAGCTACTATCCTAGATTAATTGCCATACTCCTTCGGTGTTAGGAACACAACAAAAAGATCCCAATTCCTTTGGTTTTTCTGCTGTTACTAAAACAGTTCACAAAATCAGATTTTTTCTTAGTCATCCCCAGCTCATTCCTCTTGGGTTAAATCTGTATGTTTTTGGCATCAGCCAGGCAGAAGCTTAAACATTTGAAACCCAGTGTTTAATTTACCAGACCGCCCACTTAATTACTCTACAGCACATAGGAACTTTCCCATCTCATCGTTACCAGATTGACGATATAATTGAAAGCAGTTTACATTGGTGTTGGTACAGATTTTAAGGCATGAGTTTAGTTTTGGTTAAGTAATTCCTTCTGATTACTTGGTGCAATTTTTATCTCTGTTAATCAACAGGTTTTCCCCCTAACACATCATTAGCTCACCACACCAACATATAACCAGAATTTTATTTCAGTAATTACCAGATTAACAAGATAACTTCAAACCAAATTTATGCGCAAGTCTTTAAGCATAGTTTAGGCAAGGATTTTGGGTTACAACCTTGGGGGGGGGGGGGGTTCTTGGGGTTATTTCCGCCTGGGGAGTTCATGATACTCCAGGATCCTTTTCCGCACCTAGATGGAACAAGTACCACGCGTCAGTTTTTGTTCTCTTCCAATTTAACCCGCAAGTGTTATTTGGCAAAGTTCTCGGTAGGTTTTACCTTCCTCAGGAGGGGTTACTTGAATTTAATCTCGATTTTGATTGCCAACTGATGGACGTTTTAGATGTTCCACTGGCCATGCATTTAAGAATAGAAACACGAAAGGAAAGGTGAGGTCGTGACCAGGAAAACAGAAGAAAACCAACAGAGAACAGAACCGGTTAGAAGGTCTCTACCTTGGGAAGGTCTCTAAAGGACGTGGGCTAGTTTTCTTGAGGCGTTTTGGGTGTAAACTTGCGAAGGCTTTCCCAAGGTACTCACACATGCACACTGGGAAATGCAAAGAGGAGTCAACTCCCACAACTTTTGGGCAGAGACTGAAAACAGAAGTGAAACGACTACCAGATGACATTACCTTGCGCTAGTGAATGGCGTGGGTTTCTTTTTGTTCCCAGAACTTCCAGAGGTCCAAACAGGCGGGTGCATGCAAGGTTTAACGAAGGGAAATGAAGAAGGTTAGAGAAGCTGAGCAAGAAGTTTTCGGCCAGAACAGAATACGGATGTGCAGGAAGGGTGACAAGTATATACCAATGGCATTTACCTTGTTGTGGGTTAGCTCCCATGTTTCCAGAATTTGGGCCGACGCTTACATGCAGGGAGAGGCTCGTTACTTTGCCTCGCTGCCCCAATTTTTTAGAAGTTGAGCACGAACACGGACATGCAACAAGGAACAAGAGGAGGGTATGAGTTGGGACGTCGACTCAACGAATTTCGAACATACGAGTGATGGAAAGAGAACGAATCTGGCCACTGGTCACCTTGTTATTTCGCGCTTGTTTGCTCCAGAATTTCAGAGATTGCAGCCCCCATTTCCAGACATGCATCGAAGGAGATGAAAAGGTTTAAGTCTCAGAAACATGCGCAAGAGATCGGTGAACAACAGAGGCATTTTCAACTCATAACAGAGAAAGGGAAATGTCTTACCCTGCTCTAGCATGTTCTGGGAAGTTGAAGTCCTTCTGGAATTGTGCCACCGTGAAGCAGTGGGAGGATTAAAGGAGCAGTCTTAACTGGGAAATGACCTGGGGACTTTGACGAGTGCATTGGGAGAAGGCAAAGTGTTTAATGGGACTCTCCATCGGAACACACCACACGTGCAGGACAGGGGTTTTTTTTTTAAAGGTGTGAAAGGCATATGCCTGGGGAGGAGAGATAGAATTTAGCAATCTGTTCAATGAGCTGCAAGCGCACGCGAGAAGGAAACAGGAGGCAACGGTTACAACTCTAGGGAATTAATTTCCATAGGAAGATGGAGGAGCTACAGAGGTTTTATTTTTTTTATAAAAGAACCGGTATAGTACATGGTCGGGTGGTTTATGGTTGAACCTAGTGGCACTAGCAGAGTTCAAGCAATGTTACAAGATGACGTTGTTTCCCTTATACTTTTATAATGAAATTTAGTATATAGATAATTAATCTATTATCTATATCATAGAGTATAACTCGGTGAGTACAAGCCTTTAATTTATGATGTTACTCGTACGTGTTTGTATATTATACCCTCGTAAGACATGTTATTTGTATAATCGTTGTATGTCACGAGTAGTCGATCTGTTTTAGTTTGCCTCAAGCGCTATACTTATTCCTTGTACGAAAGTCCTAGCATGGAATAATTTATCTTCGCTCGATTGTATTGATCAATGTTAAAACGATGAGTGCCCATGCTCATGTTACAATGTAGCTTGTTATCATATTTACGGACATGTGTACGTCCCTTAATATCATATGTTATAGTAATGTGACCGGTTAATTGAATATACCACCCATATTCCCGATTTCGTGTGTTTTAATTGTTAGGGGTGTTTCAAAGTTAACGATATTTAAGTTCATGTTCATGTTTCGAAATGTAAAAATAGTTGCTCAATTATTTTAACCATATGTTCAACTATTATTTATAAATTGTTCACAAATCTAACACTAGTTGATCATTAGATATTTTATAATAAACAATGTCAATATTATATAATTTTTATTGGTTTGTCATTTTTAAACATCAAGTTCGTGTTCATTTAAGCAATACTTTTTGTTCAATTTTTTAAATCATTTGTTCAAAATTTATTTCATATTTGTTTCTAAGTTTGTCAAGGTTCAAGTTCGAGACAAATTGTTCATGGAAAATTATATTCTACATGAATGTTAATACAATTTACCGTTTGTTAAGTGGATTGCCGTTTTTAATTCAAGATTGTGTTCAAATACGTGATACTAGTGTAATTGTTAAAAGCTCACATTCAACTATTGTTTATAAATTGTTCGTAAATTTGATACTAGTTGTTCATTAGAAATTCTAAAATAAGACAATGTCAATATAGTATACCTTTTTCTTGGTTTACTGTTTTTAGACAACACGTTTGTGTTCGTATAAGCGATATTCGTTGTTCAACTTTTTAAACCCATTGTTCAATATTTATTTAATATTGTTTCCAAATTTTGTTTAGGTTCAAGTTCGAAACAAGTTGTTCATGAAAAATTATATAATAAAGAATGTTAATACAATTTGCAATTTTTAAGTTGCATTTAGCTACGCGCAGGGGCGGAGCCAGATTTTAGTGTTGGGGGGGGGTCGCTTTTAAAATGTTAGAGGGGCTTGATCATTCAAGTTAGTTTATTATATATATTTTTTGTTGATTTTTTTATCAATTGGGGGGGGGGGGGGGCGAGCCCACCCAACTAATAACCTAGCTCCGCCACTGGGTACGCGATACTAGTTGCTCAACTTTGAAAATACTTTGTTCAAAATTTACTTCATATTGTACCATTTTTAGAAGCTTTGTACGTGTTTAGCAATTTAAAATTATTGTTCTTTTTAAGACCATATGTTCAACTATTGTTTATTAGTTGCTCACAAATTTGATACCAATTGTTCATCAGAAATTTATAATGAAACAATGTCAATAAAAACTACTTTATTGGTTTATCATCTTTTTTAACATCAAGTTCGTGTTCATATATGCGATATTGGTTCAACTTTTTAAACTCTTTGTTCTTAATTTATCATATATTATTCTTAAATTTTGTCAAGGTTCAAATTTGAGATTAGTTGTTCATAGAAGTCATATAATCATATAATAGTAATACAATATACAATTTTTAATTTAAATAAATATTAAATATGTAATATGTTATAAATTTAATTATATATCAATATCTATTTAAATTAAAAAACTATTAAAATTATTAAAATTTATATATCATATTTACTTTGGTTAATTCTTTTTTAAATTTTAAATATTAAAATTTATATAATTATATAGTATATAATAATATTAGTTAACATTATAAATAATATATACTAATTTATATCATATATATTCATATTTAAAAAATTGTAAATAATATATGTTAAATAAAATATAAAATATATACTAAACCTATATAAATTATATAAAAATTTAATGGGGAGTGTTAGAATTATTTACTTTTGTTTTTTCATATTTTTCTAAAACTAAAAGATATTTTAATTAACGTAATAGTAGATTTATTTAATTAAAATTTTGTTATTAAAATTTTTAAAACAAAAATAATTTTATTTTAAAACACATCACATCCACATAAGTAAAAAAAATTCCACGCATCACGGAAGATGGTGCATCCCTTGTGCAAGCAATAGTATTTGTCTCCTTCTAAAGTTATGTTATGATATTCTATTTTTTGAAAAAAATAATCGTCACGTTTAAAATATCCCTCTCGATGACATTATATATTTTCACACTACAAAAATGAAATATATAGAAATTTTCCTTTATGAAGCGGTTTGCTAAGGAATACGTGCTCCACTGTATATAGAACATATGCGCCATCGAATCCGGTTCTACCTGGAACCGATTGGAACTGGAACCGGCCGGAATCGGGCCGGAACCGATTCAGAACCGGAACCGCCCCCTTGTGAATCGAATCCGAAGACAAGTTTTGAGATTTGGGACTGAATCGGGACCGGAACCGCCCGGAACCGCCTGTAACCGTCTGGATTCGCATCGGATTCGGAACCGTGGAACCGGAACCGAAACCGCCCCGGAACAGGTCAAAGTAGCTGTTGGAATCTTTTAGAATGTATTAGTATTACTTTCTTTCTATGTAATCTTTTAAGACTTCCAAATTGAAATCATGTAACCTATTAGTATGTGTACTTTTTTTCTTTATTAGGGTTTTCCCAATGGGTTTTTACCTAATAAGGTTTTAACGAGACAGTAAATCATATAATAAAATCCGCTTTACTCTTTAAGTTTTGCAAATTCAATACAAAAATTTAAGTCTTTGGTTCTTACACATTCAAGATTATAAACTTGAGAAATAACCTAGCAAGGAGTAAAGTGGACGAAAAAAACAACGTGTGCGCACAAACGGATTTAAAATCGGAGTCAAAACGAAAAAACTAGACCCAATCGAATCTTTCCGGTACCAGTCGGAACCGCCTCGGAACCGTCGGAACCGTTGATTTGAGCGAATCTGAAGCGAATACAGAGTTCCGGAAACGCTCCGGAACCACCCAGGACCGGTTCCGAAACCGAATACACATTTTCCGGAATCGGAACCAGAACCGGTGGAACCGGAACCGTGGCCACCATTATCCACTAGCAACTTGAACCATCGCTTAATCCCCAACTTGAACCGTGGAATAATACAAGTATGGATGCATGCGCGTTTAAAACGTGGGTGATGGTGTTCAAAAAAAAACGTGGGTGATGCTTCCACAATTACAAGTAGACTCATATGCTTAATTGAACAAATGGGCTTAGAGATTACGCAAGAATAATGATCAGATTCTATTCATCACAGTGACACATCTCTCTGCCATGCTTAAGTGCAATCATTTCCCACTGAAGACAAACCTTATATAAAGGATCACCAGAGAGAAGTAGAAAGCATCCCTAATCGACAGAAGACGAATTTGCAACTCTTCTCGTAAATCCCTAGGTATGGGATAACCGTTTGTTGTTTCCTCATTGTTTTTATTATTCTTATGCAAACCTAGCTAGGAAATAGGTACCATTTTCGGTCTTACTGATGTACAGGAGTCTGTGATCATGTGGATAATATCATAAGTCATTATTGTGTTTATCGATCGATCTTCCTCTTTGATTGAAAATATTGTGAGCAGTTATTTTGATCATCTTGATGAGACAAGTGAGACCTTATTAATAACTTTGTAGATCTCTTTATTAATTAGAAGGTGAATTAAGGAGAATGGCCAACCACCAAGACAAAGGCCTGTTCGGCAATGGATACCCTCAACCTTCCTACGGAGGAGGATATGGTGGTTACTCAGTCGGATATGCGGCGCCTGGTTACCAGTCTGCAGCTGATTTTCCTCCCACTGGCTATCCAGGTCAACTCTAATATTACGGCTATATGCCCAATTATCTAAAAAAAATATTACATATATTGACTTTTCATATAGTTGGCTAGAGAATCTGTGATATCACTTATGTGGGAGTTGTAGCTAGGTATTTATCTCGGAATTCATCGTGCAGTAAATGACAATTACCCTTTTAAAAAACAGAATTATATATAGCTCTTATGCTGAGCTTTTCTGCCAGCCACTTAAAATAAAAATATAGTTTTTTTTTAAAAAAAGATATGTAAACAGAAATAAATATACATTTTAATACCGCTTGCAGTTGGAAACTCGCTACATATACATTACATTAGATAGAAATGCTCAACTGATAAAACATATATAAAACGTACTTAATTATGGTATTCTTGTCGAAATTTCGAATTGAATTTCATTACTTTGGCAGGTTATGGAGGGCACCTTGGTGGAGGAATGCTCGGTGGTGCAGGTGGGATGGGCGGCTACGGTATGCACCCATCATATGGTGGATATAGTCATGGACATGGTGGGCCTGGGATGTACGGCCATGGAAAGTTCAAGCATGGCCACGGGAACGGTGGCAAGTTCAAGGATGGAAGTGAAGAAGCAATTAATATTCAGCACCTAATTTTCTTGCTTGAAGCCATGTTCATTTCAGAATTTGTAATATTTGCGTGTTACTCAGATTGCCTAAAGTTCCCACATTGACTGTACGTGGGAACTGCGTGTGCTTGCTGCTTCTAATAAATGAAAGCATATATCATAATAATAAGTGCTGTTATACGTACGCTTTAGTCCCCGGCAATCTTATACTAAGTAATGGTGAACAATGAGAAACGCGGCCCCCTCCTCCCACCTCTCTCCTAACCCACCCGCCCCTACACTAGCAACATCACACCACCGCCACCCGAAGTAGTCCCTCCGCCTACTAACATCAACAAAAACTTCCTCTACCAGTCTAAATCTCTCACAAAAACTCCCATATCCTCCACAATAAAGCCACCTTTTCACCCCACTACTCCAACATGGCCATCGACTACCTAAATCCCACCAGAAAACCAGTCATAGGGGCGACTGTTTTTCATCGATAGTATCAGCCCAGAAACCAGATACGGTACTATCTGGATATTATTCGACAAGTTTGGGCAAATTGTGGGTATACGTATACCCAGGACTCCAAGGGTTCGCACTGGAACGAGATATGGTTTTGCAGAATTCAAGTCCAAGGCGGAAGCAGACCAAGCGATACTCGAGACGAATGGGATGATGGTGGACGGATATAAGCTCCAAACTTAGACGGCAATATACCGGCGGATCAGCACGGGAGCCCAGTCACAAAGTGGACCCCAAAACCACAAGTACCGTCTCCACAGCCAAGCTCAAGCCAACAGCGAACTCCCTCCCTCTACGCAAAGAACAACAACCTCATGGTTTTATTAGTCTAGAAACATCGCTAGTAATGAAGGAAAGGCTCGATAGGGGGTAGTTGTGTGCTCTCCCACTCCGACAAATCATGCAAAAGTCAAGGAAATCGTACTAAATGGAAAAGGTATGACCGAGGCAACATGCCTCTCGGAGTCAAAGTTCTTAGTGATTTTTGAATCACATGAACTAGCAGAGGAATTCATCTCCTCCAATATAGGTGAAGAGCTGAGATGGACCAAGAACTTCTGGCAATCAGCTGATCAACTGGCAACCAGGAATACCGCGGTAGCAATAAGGGGAATACCCTTACAAGCCTGGTCGCCAGAATCCATACACACCATCATAAGGCATCTTGGGAGAGTCATTAGTATTGAAACCGACATGTAGAAACTGCCAGAATCCATCGAAGCTCAGATTATAATTGAAACTGATAAGAGATCCATCATTAACGAGGAAGTAACCGTTGAGGTAGAAGGATTGCTATGCAAAGTCGGGATTATAGAATATTGGGCTGAAGATCTATCACAACATGGCCAGAATAATAATCAAGATGACGGACAAATATCAAAATCTCCGTTAGAGAATGAGCTCAACCAAGCACCCAACAAAGAAATCATGTCCATTGAAACGATGAGTTTTAAGCAGCAGCTCTTCAGATCCAGGAACCACGCTACGGAAACGACAACATCCAGATGGAGCCAGTCGCTGCGAAGCAAAGATGGGCTAAGCGTCCTCCGAGGTTTTGTCATTCCCAAGGCATTTAATGATAAAGAAATGCTACTGTTCATAGCCACAAAGGAATTAATCACCAATCTTAATGGCATCCCCTGGCAAATCAGCCCTTTCATACCCCGAGACCTTTTGCTCAATAACCGCATGTGCAAACAGAAACAAACCTCAATAATTATGCCAGCACCAGTATCTATGTATTCCAAGAAAACCAGTGCGCTACCACTTCCTGACTCCCCCTCTACTACTTCCACTTTCCCTAACCAAATCGAGGTGGAACATAATAATTATGTCCCCTGCACCCCAGTTTCCACAACCACTCCACCGAATAGCCTCGTTTTGTCCTCTCTCCCTGAGCCTCTGACACACCTTTCCAATACTCCCGCACACTACCCCACGTCCCTTCATACCCCATCTGCTTCACTAACTCCTATAAGCATAGTACCTCACCCATCCCAATCTCCTCGCACCCCGCGTAACCCTAAACCAAGTCCAACAGTCGGAAACCCTGTTTGAATCATCTCTCATTATAAGTCAAGACTTCTCAACCCCGAACCTCTCAAAACCTTTGTAAATCAGTCCAACCCTCACAGCAGCCCAAAAATGTCTTGACTTTGGCAGAAGCCTGAATTGTCATTTCCCGAATCCGGAAATCTCTCTACAGAATTTTGCTCAGATCATCAGGAAAAGTAAGAGAATAGAAGAGAAGCAACATATACTTCCAAAATCTGAGGAGTAATCAAAAGAAGTGGTCGGCCATATTCAGAAGGGAAGTGTAGCAAGCAGACGCAAACATAGTAGGAATACTAGAGGTGCGCCGAATGCAGCCACTAGATGATCGTCGAGAAGTATGGGGACTAGAGGAAAACTCAAACTCAATTGAAATCCACGGAAGATTATTTAGGGGTTTTATAGCCATCTGGAACTCCGATAGAAACCGAAACAAGATTGCTAACGTGGACCATAATCATCCTGTCCAAGCACCATGTCAGAATCCTGACGATCAGTCGCTTACGGAACCAGAAAACTGGGCAAACTTATGATCCCAGACAAAGTCATGCTGAAATCACAGTCCTATTTTTTTGAGAGACCGCAAGCAAATGGAATCCATATCTCTAAGCTTGGTGAATCCCCAAAGTGCCCTTCAACTCTGGTCAAGGGCTAATTTCAAAAGATACCGTCACTCGGGATTGAGTGGCTAACTAAACTTTCAATCAGTCGCATGGAGATAAGAAGAACCCTCTAGTCTTGTTCTTTTTTCACTTTGTCTACCTTGTTGTTGTTCCTAGTTCTTTTGAAATGTACCCTTTTGGCGAGAAAGGTTCGTATGAACCACAATATTGTCTTTTAGCTGGTTTTCCAGCCAATTATAAAAAAAAGTGCTGTTATATACAATATTCATCAGTCTGTTCTATCAATGAATCTTTTTCTTTATAATTGATCTCAACGGCCTTATATAAGATGTAGGATCTCATGGGCAGCACCAGAATGTAAACCCCCATCTAAGTTTGTGCATATAGTCGAGATCCTCACATCCTCAAGCATTATTAGGTCATTAGTTCAGGACATTGACGAACAGTTGGGCATCAAGATGGTATCTGAACTGGGCACTAATAATGCATAAGTGGGATTATATCGCTTCTCTTGATGTCTTCAACCGAGCAAGAGAGGGGTTAGGTCAACGCTATATTGATGGTTTTATCGTAGTCATTGGTACATCTCTAGTAGTATCTTGAGGAAATATTTAGATGAGGATAAATAGATCATTACATATCCGGATATTGGACAAGCTGTGTATGACATGTATGGTTGTCTCTTCTTATTTGTAAGCCGGTTATCTGAACCTTCATCTATCTCTAGGAAAATTTATTTATGTCTTCAATATTTTCTAGGGATAATTGACACTCTTATTGTTCTACCATCATACTACATATATAGGATCTTTGTTTTGTATCTTGTTTTTTTTCATGTATAGCAACTTTATATGTTTGTTCAAGCTACAAAAATCTACATGTGAAATTAATAATGCATCCGATGGTGTACTGGGTGTAATCATGCTGGCATTTGCGCTAATTTATTCGGCACATCGAGTGAAATTGGGTTCCATCAGACTGTTCAGTTATATAGATGACTGGCACCGCTTTTGCGCTTGGAGGTATATATCGTTAAAAAAATTCATTACACTGCACACTGATACATCGTGAAAAGGTAGTCGGTACACCACAGGGTATATCATGAAAATAATATTTGTTACACTACAGAGGGTGTATAGAGTAAAATAAACCTAAAAGGCATATTATAAAACAAAATAGCCCTGAGAGGTATATTAAAGAATATAATAAACCTACAAGGTATATTATAGTGATTTATAAAAGTTTGTAAGTATTTCATAAAAAACATGTTAACATGAGGGTATATAATACACAGTGGGCGCAAAGGGGGCAACCTTAATATAACGTAATTTACTATTTTTATTTAAATTATTATGGTAAAAATAATTGATTTTTTTGTCAAAATATACCTAGTTTTTTTATTATTACTTAAACATAAGTATTATATTTTATTTTAAAAGGGGTAAATTTTAATCATTTAAAATTGACAATATAATTAAGTGAATTCTTAAAAATTTTGATAGTAGCTTTTACTAATATCTTACTAGTATTATTTAGATATACAACAACATTCAAGTTTAATTTGTATAAAACATGTGAAGTCCGTCAATATGAATTATTAGGCAGAAAAGTAGACACAAGAAAATAAAAATACAAAAAAGTGAAAAATAAAATAAAAAGATTGAGTGAGTAAGGAGAAAATTAGTTAAAACTAGACAAAAAATGCTAAAGTATGTAGGGCTGCCCAAAAAATTCTGAAACCGCGGTATCCGACCGAAACCGAAGTGAACTGTACCTGTTTTCAGGTTAACCGTTCTTGCAGTATGGTTAACCGAACCGTGTAAATTGACCGGTTCCAGTTTCGGCAATGGTATTGAATTTTCCAGAACGGTTAACCGATTATATAAACAATCAAAAACTTCAAATATTTATGTTCACCTTATATAATAATTAATGTTAGCTATTGAGGGAATATACATATTATTATTATATTTATTATCATATGTGTTTGATTTGTCACTCATGATGATCAATGTTGTACTATAATATTAATGGTATGAGTCTCACCCATAAAAAAAATATACGGGTACAAGGTTAACCGATGAAACCGAAGCGATCTAAAGGTTAACCTGTCTAAACGGAATGGTAATGGAATTGGATTTTAGAAAACCGAATTAAACAGTTAACTGAATCCGGTTAACCGATCTAAATGGAATGGTAATGGAATTGAATTTTAGAAAACCGAAGACATGGTTAACCGAAAGCGGTTAATCGAATAAGACGGTAACCTACCATGGGCAGCCTAATCAAAATATCAAAATTGAAAACAAAAAGCTTGTAAAAAAATGTACCCGTGACAAATAATTAAAGTAACAAAAAAATATTAAAAAAAGAAATTTAATCTATTGTAAAGGAAGTATTCTCAATTTTCTTTGTTAATTGTACATATTTATCAATTAAATTTAAAGTTCATATCCTACAAATAAATGTTTATATACTTTTATGTGTATATATAGTTATTAGTTTAATTTAAGTAGAAAAAACAAAACGTCACACACAATTTCTATTTTCTTTCCTTTCTTTTTTTGGTCGAAAAACGGAGGCATCAGCTTTCAGGACTAAAAAGAGTTTCTTCCTCAGCCAGTTGAGGGCCAATACAACCGGGAGCACTCTCAAGGAAATGAAAACCGTACGACATACCTAATCCTAGCTTAGCAACCATGTCCGCTACTCTATTACACTTGCGAGAAATGAAAGATACACTAATATCCTCTCCTTCCCCAAAGCGGGATTTGCAAACCTCTATCAAAGGCTTCAAAGGGTGGGCTTTTGGACAGGAATTAAACAGCCTAACTAAAGGAAGTGAATCCGAACAAATCTTGACTAGTTTTAGATTCTTCTCCCTCACAAAATGGACTGTATACAATAAAGCCATGGCTTCTGAAAATTGAGCATCCCGATGGTGAAATGCCGCAACAAAACCCGAACCCATTCACCTTGATGGTTCCTGCACACCCCGCAGGCTGTGCTGTACCTGCGAAAAATTTCTGGTCAAAGAGTGTTTGACCAAATCATTTACTCATCGGGTGCGTTTGGCACCATAATTCGGTGCAGGTGTTTTTTTTTACTTTTTGCTATGAAGGAATCGCACAACAGATGTGAGCCAGCTAGGAGCCGACTATCTATTATGTGCCTCCTTTACAACAGAAAAAAGAGTCGTTGGCTCATCTACAAAGGAGGCGCATAGTGCAGACTCGCCTCCTTGAGGCCATAGTGCAGACTCGCTCCTTGCAGGCGCATACTGTCTATGCGCCTCCTTTGCGGATGAGCCACCAGCTCTAAATTCCCTCACACACCCTAAAAACTGCATGCTGGTGCAATATTGTTCCATATTTCAAAGTACCAAATGACATCCGTTTTGCTTGTAACTTTGTGTATATGTAGTACTATATGAGCACAATAGCGTGGCAAAAAATCAGCTTCATCCAACTTCAACAAGTGTTTCATAAACATGACCAAAGTGGCGAACATACACAACAATTGAATTATTAAAAACTGCATGCTGGTGCAATATTGTTCACAGATTTCGAAGTACCAAATGACATCCGTTTTGCTTGTAACTTTGTGTATATGTAGTACTATATGAGCACAATATATTGGCAAAAAACTAGCTTCATCCGACTTCAAAAGGTGTTTCATAAACATGGCCAAAGTGGTGAACATACACAACAATTGAATTATAAAAACTGCATGTTGGTACAATATTGTTTATAGATTTCGAAGTACCAAATGACATTCGTTTTGCTTGTAACTTTGTGTATATGTATTATAGGAGCACAATA
The DNA here is from genome assembly GCA_023374045.1 of Limonium bicolor. Classification (NCBI taxonomy): domain Eukaryota; kingdom Viridiplantae; phylum Streptophyta; class Magnoliopsida; order Caryophyllales; family Plumbaginaceae; genus Limonium; species Limonium bicolor. Next base: position 296,405,991 of record CM041776.1, on the reverse strand, counting down.
TCGTGTCAAAAAACCAGCTTCATCCTACTGCAACAAGTGTTTCATAAATATGGTCAAAGTGACGAACATACACAACAATTGAATTATAAAAAACTGCATGCTGGTACAATATTGTTCACAAATTTTGAAGTACCAAATGACATCCGTTTTTCTTGCAACTTTGTGTATATGTAGTACTATATAAGAACAATATCGTGGAAAAAAATCAGCTTCATCCGACTTCAAAAATTGTTTCATAAACATGGCGAAAGTTGTGAACTACACAACAATTGAATTATAAAAAACTGTATGCTGGTGCAATATTGTTCACAGATTTCGAAGTACCAAATGACATCCGTTTTGTTTGTAACTTTATATATATAGTACTATATGAGCACAATATCGTGGCAAAAAATCAGCTTCATCCTACTTCACCAAATGTTTCAAACATGGCCAAAGTGGCAAACATACACAACAATTAAATTATTAAAAACTGCATGCTGGTGCAATATTGTTCATAGATTTTGAATTACCAAATGACATTTGTTTTGCTTGTAACTTTGTGTATATGTAGTACTATATGAGCACAATATCGTGGCAAAAATTTAGCATCATGCGACTTCAACAAGTGTTTCAAAAAATGGCCAAAGTGGCAAACATACACAACAATTGAATTATAAAAAACAGCATTATGAACAAATGACCTCTGTCATTGTGTTATTAAGATACGAAGATGAAATAAATATCTAGTTAATATAGACAGTATGCGTGCAAGGAGGCGAGCCTGCACTATGCACCTCCTTTGCAGATGAGCCAACGGCTTTTTTTTCTGTTGTAAAGGAGGCGCATAATAGATAGTTAGCTCCCAGCTGACTCACATCTGTTGTGTGCTTCCTTCACAGCAAAAAAGTAAAAAACACACTGCACCGGAATTATGGTGTGAAACACACCCGATGAGTAAATGAGTTGGTCAAACACTCTTGGACCGGAAATTTTCCCTGTACCTGCAGTACCATCAAAAGCTCCTCATCAATACTCAAACTATAACAACCAGGACTAAGGCTACTCCAAGGATTGTTGTTTGACTCAGCCGAAGCCTCCTGATTCCATTGATATCCCACCGCATTAGGACTAATGCCCACTGACCATGCTTTCTTAGTTTGCACACATGCCCCAACACATTTTTGAAAGAAAGGTACATTCTTTTTCCTTTCCAAAAGTCTTGCTATTTCTCCAATTCCAAAGCAGAAGGCAATCTATAGGAATTACAATTTTCCATTTTATTCTTATCAGAAACCGCCCATTCTTCAATAAATTTTCCTCCAACCAGTCCTGTAAACTCAAACCAAAAAAGTGAATCCTCATATTCGAATATAACAACGTATACCAGATTCTCTTTGCTATTAGGCTCCTAAGTACATGTAAGATTGTTTCTTTAGCCTGCAATAATGTCATGAGTAATCAGATGTAAAACCAACAAAAGCACGTCTCGGATTCATCCTAATTTTTCCATGGGCAATTCTCCACAATAAAACTTTAACCCTCCCTTAAACCGATAACTTCCATATTACCCTAAACAGATTCCTCCTGAGTCCGCTCAACTCAGACGGAGCAACTCTATTTATAAATAGGTTATATGCAGATTTTACACTATAGTTCCCATCCTGCTCTGGACACCAAGAAATAAAATCAGGTCCTGCATCAGCAAAGACTTTAAAACATCAATAATATTCAGAACATCAACCGGTAAATATTCACGTAACCTATCCCGATTCCAGCCCAAATCTGTATACCAATACTACAGCTGCTGGTCGGCTACCATTGGTTTGGCCGCTGATCGGCTGTCATGGTCTTAGGCTGCTATCGGATGTATGAAAAGATGATTACATGAAATAATTTGGTGATTACAAATAATTTTTCATATATTAGATTTTAGTTAGTTAGTTAAGTGTGAACAGGCCGTAGACTTTTGCCTTGAATGAACTATTAAGCGCAATTTCCTCAATATATAGTTTCTAAATTTAGACGTAACCCACCCCTTACTTATAACCCAAAGCACGGCGCAGCTGTTTTATGTTTGTTCTTTTAAATTGCATAAAATAAATCATTTTTAACATCTTCGATAGTTTAGTGAATATTTTATTAATTTATGATTTTAAAAATTCTTCTAGCTCAAATATATTGGATAAGGGATACTGGTCGTTCAACTTTTTGAGCTTTTTATCATAAAAATTTCCACAATGTTCTTGAAACCTTTTTATGTTGAAGTTAAAGTTATTTAAGTTCATGTTCATGTTTCGAAATGTAAAAATAGTTGCTCAATTATTTTAACCATATGTTCAACTATTATTTATAAATTGTTCACAAATCTAACACTAGTTGATCATTTGATATTTTATAATAAAACAATGTCAATATAATATATAATTTTTATTGGTTTGTCATTTTTAAACATCAAGTTCGTGTTCATTTAAGCAATACTTTTTGTTCAATTTTTTAAATCCTTTTCAAAATTTATTTCATATTTGTTTCTAAGTTTGTCAAGGTTCAAGTTCAAGACTAATTGTTCATGGAAAATTATATTCTACATGAATGTTAATACAATTTACCATTTGTTAAGTGGATTGCCGTTTTTAATTCAAGATTGTGTTCAAATACGTGATACTAGTGTAATTTTTAAAAGCTCACATTCAACTATTGTTTATAAATTGTTCGTAAATTTGATACTAGTTGTTCATTATAAATTCTAAAATAAGACAATGTCAATATATACCTTTTTCTTGGTTTACTGTTTTTAGACAACACGTTTGTTCGTATAAACGATATTCGTTGTTCAACTTTTTAAACCCATTGTTCAATATTTATTTAATACTGTTTCCAAATTTTGTTAAGGTTCAAGTTCGAAACAAGTTGTTCATGAAAAATTATATAATAAAAGAATGTTAATACAATTTGCAATTTTTAAGTTGCATTTAGGTACGCAGGGGCGGAGCCAGATTTTAGTGTTTGCGGGGGGCACTTTTAAAATGTTAGAGGGGCCTCATCATTCAAGTTAGTTTATTATATATATTTTTTGTTTATTTTTTTATCAATTGGGGGCCGAGCCCACCCAACTGATAACCTAGCTCCGCCACTGGGTACGCGGTACTAGTTGCTCAACTTTGAAAATACTTTGTTCAAAATTACTTCATATTGTACCTTTTTTAGAAGCTTTGTACATGTTTAGCAATTTAAAATTATTGTTCTTTTTAAGACCATATGTTCAACTATTGTTTATTAGTTGCTCACAAATTTGATACCAATTGTTCATCAGAAATTTCATAATGAAACAATGTCAATAAAATATACTTTATTGGTTTATCATCTTTTTTAACATCAAGTTCGTGTTCATATATGATATTGGTTCAATTTTTAAACTCTTTGTTCAAAATTTATCATATATTCTTAAATTTTGTCAAGGTTCAAATTTGAGATTAGTTGTTCATAGAAGTCATATAATCATATAATAGTAATACAATCTACAATTTTTAATTTAAATAAATATTAAATATGTAATATGTTATAAATTTAATTATATATCAATATCTATTTAAATTAAAAAAACTATTAAAATTATTAAATTTATATATCATATTTACTTTGGTTAATATTTTTTAAATTATAAATATTAATATTTATATAATTATATAGTATATAATAATATTAGTTAACATTATAAATAATATATACTAATATTTATATCAATATATATTCATATTTATAAAAATTGTAAATAATATATGTTAAATAAAATATATACTAAACCTATATAAATTATATAAAAATTTAATGGGGAGAGTGTTAGAATTATTTACTTTTGTTTTTTCATATTTTTCTAAAAATAAAAGATATTTTAATTAACGTAATAGTAGATTTATTTAATTAAAATTTTGTTTTTAAAATTTTTTTAAAAAATAATTTTATTTTAAAACACATCACACCCACATAAGTAAAAAAAAAAATTCCACGCATCACGGAAGATGGTGCTTCCCTTGTGCAAGAATAGTATTTGTCTCCTTCTAAAGTCATGTTATGATATTCTATTTTTTGAAAAAAATAATCGTCACGTTTAAAATATCCCTCTCGATGACATTATATATTTTCACACTACAAAAAGGAAATATATAGAAATTTTCCTTTATGAAGCGGTTTGCTAAGGAATACGTGCTCCACTGTATATAGAACAGATGCGCCATCGAATTCGGTTCTACCCGGAACCGATTGGAACTGGAACCGGCCGGAATCGGGCCGGAACCGATTCGAAATCGGAACCGCCACCTTGTGAATCGAATCCGAATATAAGTTTTGAGATTTAGGACCAAATCGGGATCGGAACCGCCCGGAACCGCCTGTAACCGCCTGTAACCGCCTGGATTCACATCGGATTCGGAACTGTGGAACCGGAACCATCCCGGAACCGGTCAAAGTAGCCGTTGGAATCTTTTAGAATGTATTAGTATTACTTTCTTTCATGTAATCTTTTAAGACTTCCAAATTGAAATCATGTAACCTATTAGTAGTTGTACTCTTTTTCCTTATTAGGGTTTTCCCAATGGATTTTTACCTAATAAGGTTTTAACGAGACAGTGAATCATATAATAAAATCCGCTTTGCTCTTTAAGTTTTGCAAATTCAATACAAAAATTTAAGTCTTTGGTTCTTACACATTCAAGATTATAAACTTGAGGAATAACTAGCAAGGAGTAAAGTGGACGAAAAAAACAACGTGTGCGCGCAAACGGATTTAAAATCGGAGTCAAAACAAAGAAACTGGACCCGATCGAATCTTTCCGGTACCGGTCGGAACCGCCTCGGAACCGGTCGGAACCGTTGATTTGAGCGAATCTGAAACGAATACAGAGTTCCGGAACCGCCCCGGAACCTCCCAGAACCGGTTCCGAATCCAATACACATTTTCCGGAACCGGAACCGGAACCGGAACCGGTGAACCGGAACCGTGACCACCATTATCCACTAGCAACTTGAACCATCGCTTAATCCCAACTAAAGTCCTTATCTATAATGAAACTGGAATAATACAAGTATGGATGCATGCGCGTTTAAAACGTGGGTGATGGTGTTCAAAAAAAAAACGTGGGTGATGCTTCCAAATTACAAGTAGACTCATATGATTAATTGAACAAATGGGCTTAGAGATTACGCAAGAATAATGATCAGATTCTATTCATCACAGTGACACATCTCTCTGCCATGAGGATCACCAGAGAGAAGTAGAAAGCATCCCTAATCGACAGAAGACGAATTTGCAACTCTTCTCGTAAATCCCTAGGTATGGGATAACCGTTTGTTGTTTCCTCATTGTTTTTATTATTCTTATGCAAACCTAGCTAGGAAATAGGTACACCATTTTCGGTCTTACTGATGTACAGGAGTCTGTGATCATGTGGATAATATCATATGTCATTATTGTGTTTATCGATCGATCTTCCTCTTTGATTGAAAATATTGTGAGCAGTTATTTTGATCATCTTGATGAGACAAGTACTGAGACCTTATTATAATAACTTTGTAGATCTCTTTATTAATTAGAAGGTGAATTAAGGAGAATGGCCAACCACCAAGACAAAGGCCTGTTCGGCTATGGATACTCTCAACCTTCCTACGGAGGAGGATATGGTGGTTACTCAGTCGGATATGCGGCGCCTGGTTACCAGTCTGCAGCTGATTTTCCTCCCTGGCTATCCAGGTCAACTCTAATATTACGGCTATATGCCCAATTATCTAAAAAAAATTATACATATATTTGCTAGAGAATCTGTGATATCACTTATGTAGGAGTTGTAGCTAGGTATTTATCTTGGAATTCATATATAATATATATATATTTTGCCGAAGAAAAAATCTAGTTAGTTGGCTTAATTCTAACATAAATTTGCATCATGCAGTAAATGACAATTACCCTTTTAAAAAACAGAATTATATATAGCTCTTATGCTGAGCTTTTCAGCCAGCCACTTATAATAAAAATATAGCTTTTTTTAAAAAAAAGATATATAAACAGATATATAATACCATTGTAATACCACTTGCAGTTGGAAACTCGCTACATATACATTACATTAGATAGAAATGCTCAACTGATAAATCAAATATAAAACGTACTTAATTATGGTATTCTTGTCGAAATTTTGAATTGAATTTCATTACTTTGGCAGGTTATGGAGGGCACCTTGGTGGAGGAATGCTCGGTGGTGCAGGTGGGATGGGCGGCTACGGTATGCACCCATCATATGGTGGATATAGTCATGGACATGGTGGGCCTGGGATGTACGGCCATGGAAAGTTCAAGCATGGCCACGGGAACGGTGGCAAGTTCAAGGGATGGAAGTGAAGAAGCAATTAATATTCAGCACCTAATTTTCTTGCTTGAAGCCATGTTAATTTCAGAATTTGTAATATTTGCGTGTTACTCAGATTGCCTAAAGTTTCCACATTGACTGTACGTGAAACTGTGTGTGCTTGCTGCTTATAATAAATGAAAGCATATATCATAATAATAAGTGTTGCATGTTATACGTACAATATTCATCAGTCTCTTCTATCATAATAATAATTGAATCTTTTTCTTTTCTCTTGAACCTCTGTCTATCTCTGGGAAACCTTTATCTATGTTTTTAATATTTTCTGGGGATAATTGACACTCTTGTTGTTCTACCATCATACTACATGAAGGATTTTTGTTTTTTATCTTGTTTTTTTTTCATGTATATCAACTATGTTTGTTCAAGCTACAAAAATCTACATGAGAAATTAATAATGCATCCGGTGGTGTACTGGGTGAAATTAATATGTTTGTTCCATCATACTGTTCAGTTATTAGATGAAGTGGCACTGCTTTTGCGCTTAAAGCAATATATAATGAAAAAAATTCATTACAATACACACTGATATATCGTGAAAAGGTAGTCAGTACACCGTGCAGGATATATCATGAAAATAATATTTGTTACACTACAGAGGGTGTAACACCCCAACTACAACATTACACTTAACAACCATTTGCAGCGGAAAACATAATTCATCATATTACTTAACTCAATGGTGTTACACGCCGTTAACCACCCACATGGCTAACAAGGCTAATACTTATACATTGTATCGGTCTGATGGACCAGACTCCCGAGCAACTACACATTACAATCTCGTTCCATAACCAACAATCAATATACATTTATATTCCAACTGTACCGAGTATTTACAAACTAATGCCGACAACAATTTCGGTCTTACTACACCTACAATCCATAAGTAATTAAATGAACTACCCATGCGCAAACAACTACCCCGTCCTACTCTCGAACGGCTTCCAGCTCCTTGTACCTGGAAAGAAAAGAATGGGTGGCCCCCCAAGGGGCTCAGCACCTTTGCTGGTATGGTAATCGTGCAGCCCGCATACTATCGGGCCACGCACAACTAATTGTTGTCTAAGCATGCGGTTGATTATATTTAAATCATGCATGTAACTAAACAATACATAACATGCATACATTTAACACACATCCAAACAATAGGACTCAAACGAGTCAGTCAACACATCAACACGGGTTAGATCACTTATTGTGTTCCTTAACCCTAGAGGGTTTCTACCATAATGGAACTAACTCCTTATTAGACGACACTTACCCATTTAATCGGGTTATACTTAGAATCCTCTTATTATAACGTGGAGGTTGATACCCATGATACTCATCATAACAACACACAACACATATTAATATACATACAACATAACACGGGGAGAGTCACGCGCGGACTCGAACCGGAAGGAGAGTTAGTCATCTCATTGGAGCCTAGAGAATCTTAATATTCCCATGCTAAGCTCTTTACACAATACTTATTGTTCTTCTTAGAGAACATATACTTACTTAAGATGTGTCGGATATAACATAGTTCCGAACACACCGTACACATATACTTTACTTAGATATGTCGGCCTTAATATAGAACCGATCACACCATACATACATCCCCCTATCCCCGAACAATAGTCAGGTAGGTAAGCCTTGGTTAGGCTTGCGGGTGATTGTAATCCAAGAAGGAAAAACAACCATAACATAACCGAGAGGGAGTTAATTCAAATATAGATATCAGCTCCCAAACACACGCGCGACCGGAACGACCGGATTCCTCATATATATATATATATATATATATATATATAGTTAAGAGCTCCATTATGGAACCTAGCACATCCACACACCATATGGTATTACAACCGGGTTAAACACACAAGGGAGGTAAACATACTTACACGCACAAACAACACACAACTAACTCACGCATAGCCGTGGTTAGAACGTTCCCATGGTTTGGGTCGTTAAATCCGAATAGCGATCTCTTATGTGATCCTAGATTTGGTTAGCTATGGTTTAACACTTTCGAGGTTAAACGGTATTGGAACTAAACACGCCACATAAATGAATTACTATAAACTCATTTCATGCTTATTCTTGCAAGGTGGAAAACACACCGAAAAACAAGTTGGCATACAAGCCGGTGTAATCCGGTAGAACACAGGTTGCAAGAAAACCATACCTGTCACCAAGGTCCACTCTATTGTGTCCTCTTATGTTCCTCGAATAATTCTCGAACAACTGGTAACATTACAATTGTTTCCATTAACATCGGTATAATACGATTATTTAACGACTAGTGTGCCATAGCTAATCCCGTTAACTAGTTAAATAACTTCACATTTTTAACTTGTTTTACTTTCACATTTTACTACAACTTTTCACCCACTTAATTGTCATTATAACTCACCTAACATGTCTTAAACAACCTTATAACATCATTACCTACCAATCCCCATCATTACATGTCATTTTATAACCTTAACATTTAAATCATCTTACTTAACTTAATCTCTTAAGTCCTTATATAATTATCTTTCTAGTCATCAATACCCTCTTAATGGCATACCACTAATACCACTTAACATTCTTAAAATTTAATTTTTAATTTTTTTAAGGCCCGACCGACCACCGACCGACCCACCCCCTGGGTAGGTCGGCTGCAGAGAGCATCCGAGTTCACAGTTTTAGCCCGACCGACCCAGACTGGGGTCAGTCCCCTGGGTAGGTCGGCTGCAGAACCACTTCCCAAAGTGCCTATTTTACACCAATCTTTTCCTAATCACTCCACATGTTTTCCCACATGTTTTAACATATTTTTGGCACACTAAAACCCTCTCTAATCATCCCAAAAATTCCTTAAACATTTACTCAAACTTTTACTAAATCCTTAACACTTAGAACATTTTACCTTACACTTGTAACTTGTAATTTTTGCTTAAAACATCCACTAACCAAAGTGTTCTTCCACAACAAGATAACCACTCCTAAAGCATCATCTTGCATCACACTCATCCCCTTTACACACACTCCTCAAGTCTTTCCCACAAGTTCATAATTAAACCTTCACAAGGCATTATACCTCTTTTGTTTACCAAATTTTGCACAAGTCTTAACAACACACTTATCATGACTTCGGGGTATTTGAAATCACCCATTTGCTCACTAAACCTCCACGACAATGCCCAAGACATTTTAACACTTAAGAACACCTTAACTCACTTTCTTTCACCAATTTAAACCTTAACCATTCCTAATAAGCCGTAGACTTATCATATTTTATAAGCTAGATTTGTAGTAATATTAGTTAAATTGAGGTTAGAATAAGTAGTATTTATGTTATTTTGTATGTAAAATGATTTTATGTGTTCAGTCTTATGTTTTGTGTGTTTTATATGCAAAAAGATAAAGTTTACATCCGAAACCAGGCCTTGCCGGATTTGGAGTCGGGTTCCTTCTACACGACATATATACGCATCCGAAGAAGGATCTGGCCGGGCATAATGCTGGACGTCCTGTAGCCGGCATAAGCAAAAGACACGCCTGTTCACCAAAAGATAACGGTTATTTACTGTTAACCAAATACTTGATGCCGGGTATGGTGTCGGATATCATCTATTTGACATAAGTGACTTTTCGCGCCAAGGCGGTTTCGACCGTTACTGAAAAACACGTGTTTTATTCACATGTCGGATGACTTCTACCCGGCATGGGACCCGACATTTGAAGATTTTCTGTCTATAAAAGGCGCAAGAGTTTGTGCATTTTGGTTGTTCATTCCATCATATTCCCACACACATACTCCACATAATGGACGCATTTCGACTGAGGAATTGATGCACAACCATTCAAGAGAAGAATAAGAAGATTTGGAAGAAGATTTAGAGGGTGAAGGCTATGTCAAAACTCTCCCATCTCCTTGTATTTCCTTCTTCACTTTATGAATGATTGAGTAGTAATCCTTTCTGTTCTTGGTTGGGATGAAACTCTCTTTGTAAACAATGTGTTCTTCTTAATATAATTTCAAGTTTATTAAGAGTAAGGTTCTTATTACAAGAGAATTGGTTGATCTTTATCTCTTCATGCAAATTTTACTAGAGGATGATGAATCCAAAAGTAGAATAGGTTAGACTCTCTTAATGATCTTCCTACTCCTTCTTGTGAATTAAGAGTTAGTAGTAAGAGTGAGAATTAACCCATCTTTCCCATTACTTTGTTCATTTCGTGGCAGACATATGCTCGAATTGTTAAGAGGTAGTGAGTTTTCTGTTTTTCTCGGAAACTGGAATACGAATACGCATATTGACTATGCCGGATGCATTGCGCGGGTCGCCAATATCTGGCATATTCAACGTCTTTGAATATGCTGTGCATCTGGTTCCGGCAGGACACCCGGCACATTCAATTGTTGGTTAATTTGAAGTCTTGTGTTTATGTTTCGAGTTCACATTGATACTTAGATGGTTTTACGCCCTGAATCAAGGATAATTTCGTTGTAAATACCATTTAGTTTAGTTAGTTTTAATTAGGATTAGAAAATGTTTCACATTTCCTGTAACACCCCTAGTCCTAAACCTGTGATGATGTCACAATTCGTAGCATAATAAATAGCAAATCGCAGCGGAAAATAAAACTATCTACCTTGGTGTTACACGCCGTTACTCACCCTTGTGAGTAACAAGGCATCCTTACTCTTCCCAACAATACAACTCCTCATGCTGTGATGAACAGATACTGAGCACTTCTAATTATTACAAACCAAATTCAACTAAATGAGCAACTAACTGAATACATCAACCTCTTTAATATAATACAAATAAAACCAAAGGTGTTGGTTGACAAACACAACAGCTACCCCCTTGTCCCGCACTCCGGCTTGAGTCTTCTTCAATAACCTGGAATGTTTGGCCCATTGAAGAGCTCGGCAATTGAAATGCTGGTATGCTAAATGTAGTCTTAAATCATCAAGATTCCTTAAGTCATTTTAGCCATCTTGATATTAGATTCTTTATATGAAATACCGATTTATAATAATAACAGTAATAACTGTAAGCATTAAACATACACACAACAACCCACCTGTAAACATCAATGTACAATAGTACACAACACCAACAACCACACATCAATAATCCATAGCAATAACCAATAATCTCACATCAATAACAATAACCATTAATCGCACATCAATAATCCAAACAAGGTACGCGTATTAAACTGTACTTGTTAGTTGGCCACCTGGCCCTTATCCTTTAAACCAATCACTTAACTTTTTCCAATGAATTTCCACCTCAGGCGTCATGTCAAGACAACCCTTAATAACTTAATAATGGACGATAGTCCCCTGGGTTCCAGTGGAACCGTTACCAGTTGACCTTATGGCCCTGGCTAATATAATGACCAATCCAGTCGAACCTGTGCACCTACGGCAGTGCCCTCCGCATCCCCGAATGTGGCTGATGGATTCCCTTGAGTGACTCCCCATTGAAGTCTCTCGTAGTGATCACTATGCGCAACCAGAAAGTCGGAACGATCTGGATTCCTCTCTTTATAAGTTAGCCCTTTAGTCAGTGGTACAATAACCAATATTTGAATTAAGACTATAACAGTTGACCATCAGTTAGGTTCAATATTACCTAAAGGTCAGTTAGTCTTTTTCCCAGTTTGGATGTATAAACTTTCAGTCATAAGACGTTCACGTATGAAATACAACGCAACAGTTTGAGCAATACAGTACCCAATATCATATACATAAAATCACAGATATCGCTCTTAAACAATTAACACATAACGTCTGGACCTTAGGATAATCCTTAGGACATTCAGACCACACAATTAACATACCGTTCACCAAGAAACTACTAGCTTGACAAATTCCTGTTCAGTATTTCCTTCCCGTACGTTGTTATATTCACTAGCAATACCGGGTAATATTAATATAACCACTCACTAAATATTACAGTACTGTCACTGTAGTGTTTATACTCGTTGTATAATAACTTTGTATGTTCTTTATTTTCCCCTGTTATTTAACAGTAGTCCTAGGTAGTTCATCAGTTCATTATTTTATGTGATTCCCACATGTGATAATGAATTCCCATATTAAATATTTCTTCATCTCTTTAATTATATATCCATAATTAATTCCTCTTATTCCATATACCAATATAATTTGGTTATCCTTATTATAACTACAATTATTTCATAAACTCTATATTATATTCTTTTGGTTATTTTCATCATAACCACAATTTATTTTATAAACCTTATATTACTCCCCAAAATATATCACCTTACTTAACCTTAATTCCTTTCTTTATTAAATTATAAAACCAACCTTATTAATTTCTGTATTTATACTATGACCACATTATCTTTATAAATTACCAAGTAGTCATATAACTTTTATAATTCACCAAATTTTCATATTAGCTTCCGGTATTTATATTATATACCAAATACTTTTATAAATTACTAAATAACCATATAACTTTATATCTTACTAATTAACCACTTAACATTTCGGTAATTACAAATCAATATTCTAACTTTTATAAATCTACTAAATGCCCTTATTAACTTTCGGTATTTACAATTTAATTATACCAACATTTATAAATTACTAAATGACCACATGTATTTTCGGTCTTGTTATGTCCCTTTCTTATATTTACATTTTAATTCCAAAACTTAATACAAGTTACATGTTAACTTATAAACTATAGTTTTAATCTTTAATTATCTTAAATAACCGAAATGACCCATATATTTTATAAATCATGAATTCACCCCTTTACTAATTTGGTTTTACATATTAACTTTCACATAATTACATTTTAACCCCTAAACTTTATATAAGTTACATATTAACTTATAAATTATAGTTTTAATATTAAATTCTTTTAAATAACCGAAACAACCCATATCTTTCTTTAATTATATTTCCGCCCCACATTAACTTCTATTTTTCATATATACTTTCATATATTACATATTCACCCTTAAACTTTTATAAACTTAATATTTTATGTCATAAATCATTTTAATCCAAAGTTTTTGGTCAACACTTTGACCAAGACTTAATTTCATAATTAATACTTTAATATACCCTTAAAATCATAAGTAATTCCGTTTCACCTCTAAACTTTCCAATAATTACAAAATAGCCCCAAAACTTTATTAAATGTTATTTTAACACTTAAACACTTATTTAAATTCACCATAATTCATAATATTAATTCCTACCTTATATTATAATGTAAATATACCAAACAAACCCCTTTGTTCTCGGTTTTTATTATTTGTACTCTAAACTTTTCAAAATTTACATTTTAGCCATATAACTTTATAAACTAGACATTTAAATACTTGTAGCTATTTTTAATATTCCCAAAATTTATAATATAAGTTAATATACTTATATATTTCGAAAATCACCCAAATAAACTCATATCATTCTCCACCACTGGGTACGCGATACTAGTTGCTTAACTATGAAAATACTTTGTTCAAAATTTACTTCATATTGTACCATTTTTAGAAGCTTTGTACGTGTTTAGCAATTTAAAATTATTGTTCTTTTAAGACCATATGTTCAACTATTGTTTATTAGTTGCTCACAAATTTGATACCAATTGTTCATGAAATACCCCAAACCTTAATGTGTTAATTAATTGTGTGATTATAATTTTCTAAGACTAATTAAGTCCTTAAGATCATTGGTGAAGAAAGGAAAACCAAAAAGAAAATGGAAATGCGTAAAAGTCACAAAATGTGAAAATACGTATTTAATTATTTTTGGAGGTATATAACCTTCATTAGGGTTATAAATATATTTTTATACCTTAACTACACATTAAGAACATGTGGGAAAAATTCCGGAAGAAAACGGATCCAAACAATGCGTTAAAACGCTAACGGAGTTTTAAAGCGCGTTTTTCGAGAAAATCCGAAAACGTGACTTTAAACAGTTAAATGACCCCGTAAAAATAATAGTTGATTATGTAACAATAATTAAACATTAATGGGAGTTAATAACCATTAAAATTAAAGGAATGAGAAAATTCCGGAAAACGGTCCCGGTTAGTGAATAGTGCTAAACCGGGTAAATAAATGAGCGTTTTCTGTTAAAAGATGAAAAACGCTCCAGCGTGTTTACAGTAGTGGGCCGGTTTTATTAATGTAGACAGCCCACTCACATAAGACTAGTTAATTAATTAATTGAGTCAAAAGAGCTAAAATAACAAAAGGGGTACATATACCCCCACCCATCTCTCTCCTCCTTTATTTTCTTTTTTCCTCTCTCTCTCTTTCCTTTTCTCTTTCCTCTCTTTTCTCTCCCAGCCGGTTCCTCCCTCCTCCTCTGCCGATGGAGTTCTCCACAAGCCAACAATGGCTTCCTCACTTCCTCTTCATCCCCAAGCTCCAATTGAGCTCCAAATCAAAAACAAACCACATATCCTTCTTCCTCTCATCTTCCTCAATCATCCTCTCTTTTCGAAATTTCAAAAGGATGAAGTTGACCTCCATGGGTTTTCCCCATTTGAAGAGAAAATGGCACCAATGTGAAGCTTGGAGTCTCCTCTTCCTTCTAAGGTAAAAATTTCCAAGAAAAAGTCATCTTTCCTTCATCTCATGGTGTAATCGATTTTCACCATTTTTGATACCTTGTTTTTCTTCTTGTTCTTGAGCTCCAAATTGACCCTTCAATGGTGGAGTAATTTCCTTCTTGATTCAAGGGTGAGAATCCCTCTTATAAACTTCAAAAAGGTAAACCCTAACTTCGTATTCTAGCCCTTTTATTGAATTGAGATATTCCAAGGGTTTAGATAATTAATTAAGTATGTTTTTGTGTTCTTGGATGTTGGGATGGAGTTTGGAAACTCCATACCCTCTGGACCGATTTTTGGAGAAGATGAGGAGCAAGAGGTGAAATTTAAGAGACTTGTGAAATTAAGGTAAGAAGTCCACCTCAACCCTTGTTTAAATTTGTTTAAGTGTTGGGATGGGTAAACAAATTAATGAACCCAAGTTAAGGATTTAAACTTATGTTGAAAATGTGTTTAATTGATATTGGAGAGGTTTGTGAAGTAATGGTTGAATTGAGGGCCTTAAGAGCCAAATGTTGGAGGTTGTGTTTGTTGTGGTTCATTGAGATTATGGTGATTGTATTGTTGTTGATGAGTTTGAGGTTTTGTTATGTGCTGTTAGGACCCTTGTAAGGGTGTGGCTAGACTAGGAATGAGAAGGATGAAAATTGATGATTTGGATGTATAAGGTTTATGGGGAGGTTATGGCAAAATTCTAGTAGAAAATGAGTGTTGATGATGGTTATGGATGAGAGAATTTAGGTGTTTACTTGGGTTGTTTAGTGTTGAGAGAGTGCAAGAATGATAGCAAAATGGTGCTTGATGATTTGGGATTTCAAGGAAAAGAATGGGTGTTTGAAACTTGTGAAACAAGGATTGAGTATAGGTTTATTAGAAGTGCAATTCTGGGAAGAATTTGCCTCTGTTACATGAATTTTTGGGCACGTCCGAACTTCCGTCCGGACTTGTAAGTTCGGACATGCCCCGTCGCGTTAAAATTTTTCTGAGTTTTAAGTTGTGTCCGAACTTCCGTCCGAACTTGGAAGTTCGGACACTCGAAAATTTTCCCAGGTTATTTTGCTT
This sequence comes from Limonium bicolor, assembly GCA_023374045.1. Taxonomy (NCBI): domain Eukaryota; kingdom Viridiplantae; phylum Streptophyta; class Magnoliopsida; order Caryophyllales; family Plumbaginaceae; genus Limonium; species Limonium bicolor. Next base: position 296,389,928 of record CM041776.1, on the reverse strand, counting down.
CGACTTGTGTCCGACCTTCCATGTCCGGACACAAGTTCGGACGCCTGTAAGTTTTCCTCAGATTTGGCCTCGACTTGTGTCTGAACTTGGAAGCTCGGACACAAGTTCGGACAGGTAGAAATTTTCTTTGGTTTTTGCCTCGGCTTGTGTCCGAACTTCAAAGCTCGGACACAAGTTCGGACATTCGTCAGTTTTCACCCATTGAGTCTCGACTTGCGTCCGAACTTCGGAAGCTCGGACACAAGTTCGGACATAGTGTAATTTTGAGCAAAAAAATAACTTTGTTTAAGGGTAGGAAATGTTACCCAATGGTGGGGACTGATGAGTAAGGATGTTATAAGGTTGTTAAGGATATGTTAAGTAAGTTATAATGGTAATTAAGTGGTGAAGAGTTGTAATAAAAATGTGAAAGTAAACAAGTTAACAATGTGAAGTTATAAAACTACTTAACGGGGCTAACCATGGGCGCATTAGTCGTTAAATAATTATGTTACCCCGATGTTAATGGAGATAGTTATAATGTTACCAGTTGTTCAAAGATTTTCAAGGAACATGTGATGGCACATTAGAGTGCACCTTCGGTGACTGGTATGGTTTTCTTGCAACCTGTGTCCTACCGGATTACACCGGCTTGTATGCCAATGTGTTTTTCTGTGTGTTTGCCACCTTGCAAGATAAAGCCTGAAATGAGTTTATAGTAATTCATTATTGTGGCGTAATTAATTCCGATACCGCTTAACCTTAATTATGTGTTAAATAATAGTTAACCGACCTTGGGTTCACATAAGAGATCGGTATTCGGAATAAACGTCCCAACCCACGGGAATGTTCTAACTACGGCTATCTGTGCGCTAGTGTATGTGTGACTTTGTGTGATGTATGTGACTTGTTCAGTATGTTGTTGTTATTGGATACTGTTATCCGTGTTGTTGAAATGGAATGTGATTTTCCCTGATGTGTCTAACCGAGTTAGTAACACAATGTGATGTATGTATGTGATAAGTTCCATAAAGGAACCTCTAACTAATAAGTATATGTTATGTATGGTGAGGAATCCGGTCGTTCCGGTCGCGCGTGTTGTTTGGGAGTTGATGTATATATGTGAATTAACTCCCACTCTGTTATGTTAGGGTTGTTTATCCTTCTTGGATGTTCGACCTCCCACTAGCTTAGCCAAAGCTTACCTACCCGACCTCCACATCGGGCTAGGAGGGAAACTATGTGTAATGTTGGTAGGGTGTTGTTGCCTAAGTTGCTTCGACTCCCTCTTTAATATGTTACGGTTGTTTTTCCTCCTTGAATTACAACCACCCACAAGCTTAACCAAGGCTTACCTACCTCATCATTATCGGAGCTAGAGGGAAATTGTGTAAGGTGTGATCGGTCCTATATGAGGCCGCCACACCCAAGTAAAGAAAATGTATGTATGTTGTGCTCGGGCTTATATCACCCCGGCACTCCCTAAGTAAAGTTTATGTTCCCTAAGAGGGATGGAATTAAGTTTGTGTATGTTATTAAGTGAAACGTGTTGTGATGTTGTGTGTGTTAACCTTGTGTTTGTGTCCCTTTAACGGATGTGTGCGTTTAGGCATGACGTATGTGTGTTATATGTGCATGTTTTAAATAAAATCAATCGCATGCTAAGACGACAATTAGTTGTGCGTGGCCCGGTAGCATGCGGGCTGCGGGATTACCATACCAGCAAAGGTGCTGAGCCCCTTGGGGGCCACCCTTTCTTCTCTTTCCTGTTTCAGGTACAAGGAACTGGAGGCCGTTCGAGATTAGGACGGGGTAGTTGATTGTATGTGGGTAGTCATGAAAATTGTGGATGTGCTGTAGGTGTAGTAAGACCGAAATTGTATCGGCGTTAGTTGGTAATTACTCGGTACAGTTGTAATGTAAGTGTATAATGAATGTTGAACATGGAACGGGATTAATGTGTAGTTGCTCGGGAGTTTAGTCCATCAGACCGGTACGATGTATGTATGTTAGCCTTGTTAGCCACGAGGGTGGCTAACGGCGTGTAACACCAAAGAGTTAAGTAATGTTGTGAGTTGAGATTTCCACTGCGATACGTTATTAAGTGTGTTGTTAGTAGTTGGGGTGTTACAAAAAGTGGTATCAGAGCGAAGTATCGCTCTGATGACTGAATTACCGAGCTTAGGGAGTACCGAGTTAAGAGTTTAGTGCTTTGGGTTAAGGGTTGAGTGATAGCGTGAGAAGTACGCTAGTTAGGAAATGCTAGTGTGTACTGGATACCTACAATATCCATCCCGCCCTCCACAAACCCTATTTTATAACTTGGGAAGAACGCCAGAGAGATGGGAGTCATCTCTTACTCGGGAAAACCCGATCTGGCAGTTGATATTTACCTCTGTAAGTACGGAGAACCTGTCATACGGTAGATTCCGAAAGGTGTGAATCCCGAAGACGGTTTCCATCTGAACAATGTTTGCCGCATTTAATAGCGAAAAGTGAAGAATCTTATGCTTAAAGGAATAGAATTTCTGGCAACCTGGGTCGACATGCGGAGCAGTCGAGAACAACCAGCTTGCAACGCACCCATCGTGCAACAATGGAGAAGTGGAGTAATGAAACCCGAGACGAGTGTCTATGGGATCATGAATGTTAACTAATATAGCAACGGTATACCAACCGATTAAGGAACTACAACGTAGTACGAGGAGGATACAATACTAAGAAAAGGGGGTCTCCCAGAAAAGGGAAACACCCTAGTCAATGGTTATCATGTGAAGACAGTGAGAGGTACCCAGAAAATTTATTGTTAAGGCTGCAAGATCAAGTAAGGGCCAGCAAGGCCACTGATATTACTGCGGATGAAAACAATACCGCAACCAATGTGTATTGAACCGATAACCAGCTAGCATGGCGCACTTGCCATGACAAGTGCTGCTATGACAAGGTTGTACGGAAAATTTTAAACAACTACCGGTACTTAGTAAAGTACCATGAAGATAAGTGGGATTATCATAACCGTGGAAGGGCTTAATAGCCTGACCTCAGTACTTGGAAATACACTAGTCAGCAGGAAGCTAGACTCGGTTAAGGCAAGGAAACGTTGTAAAACCAGGAGAATTTTTCTTTCAACTTAAATCCATTTTCAAAACCTTTTTCAAAACCAGATTTTCTTTCAAACCCATTTTATTTCAATTCGTCTTTTCTTTAAACCAAACCAGAAGACCTACACGGGCCTCAGTGCCACATGGTAGGTAAGTTTTACCCAGTTACTTCTAAAATAACCGGATGGAAACCGGTAAACCCAAGGGTAACAACCCGAGGAATGGATTGAGTTCATAATAATACAACAGCGGATACATTTCCCTTGATTAAGTTCGGGAAGCATGGAATGCATATTATCACGGGATAATATAAGAGGAGTTGACAACAGAATACTTCACCTAGGCGTGTGACGGACACTACGAGTGTACCAACAGTAATGTGGGACGACCGCACTCCAATAGGAGCTTGTGGGCCTGACAAACCTTCTTATGGGGTAGTCGGGTAAGTAGCAATGTATCAGTAGGATACCCCATGTATGTATACGAGTGGAGTCTGGAACACGGGGAGTAGTCGACTCCATACTACGGTCCGAAGTAAAAGTCACACAAGAGTAATAAACTACCATCGAATGGTTGAAGTAAAGGAACCTAGTTAAGTTAAGAGGACAAAAAGGATTAGTGAGTTATTGCGAGGAAATGTTTAAGAATCTAGAAGTGTGAAGTGCACTGACTAGTAAGTAAAGACATCACATATGTCTTAAGGATCTGGATGGATGAACACAATAGCTGGAGTAAGTACCCAGCCTATATATGGTGAGGCAGATGCCTACTATGGATATGTTAATGTGCAATGATCGGGATGAGACTCCCGAGATGATCACTAGAGATATCAATCTCACTAAGGAGAATATTCAACCCAGTAAAGAACGCGGAGCGAAGTAGAAATTAAACATACCAATGAGTGCAAGCCAGATGAAAAGGCATAACCTAATAACACCCAGGAGTTATCCTTAAAAGGGTGTTTGGGTCAACAATGGTTGAACAAGATACGTGACAAAAACGCAAAGGCTGAAATTAACACCAAGTTTAAACACAAGTCGTCAGAGGGAAGTCTGACATCCTTGAAGGGGCATCCCATGAAAGGAACCGTGATACTACGACCTTGTCATGGAGCCCAATACCAATCTAAACCATGTAATGTGTGTGGACAGCCTACAACGGGCAGAGCTCGAGGCAATAAGGCTTAAAAGCCACAAAATGAATGTGTTAAGAAAATGTTATTGATCATAGAAGTTTACATTATGTAAGTAAGTAAGCGGATAATGAACCACTGCTTAAAGTGTGGGGACACCTCTTGATATTGTAAGACCGCAACGGCGGTAGTTATGTGAACCAAGTTTAAGAGGTATGTTAGGGATGGACCATGATGTTGTTACCTAAGAGTGATTTGAATGAGTGTTATACGAATAGAAGCGTTGCACCAGTTGTGGAGACCGGAAGGGTAGTAAGTCTAATAGCAACCACCATAGGGGTGATGCTAATTGTGTAATGAACAACGCTCAGGGAGCATAAATAAGCGAGGAATAGCGTATTCAACAAGCAGCCAAATAAATGGCGAAACACAGTGGAATGGTGGAAGCTAATATAATGGCGAATGCAGTGTAAGTTAATGTTATACAATGAGTAAGAGCACGGTGCGCAGTAAGCGACCGTTGCATAAGTATTGTTAAATAATAATGTGACAAATAAAACCAGTTATGAGTTAAACTCAATGGACATACAAGTAAGTGATGATACGCAAGCTGGGCAATAAGCCAATGGTCGGTACTATGTGATAAGGAACTCAGTGTGAATTCCTATTGCAATCGCATAAGAGACTTACTGTCAAGAGTTTACGCCTCTGCACTCTGTAGGACTGAGTGTTTTGGTATTGCTCTTGTGCAGTAATGATCGAGTGAGATAGCTAGGAAGTTTGGGAAATGTTAAATGTGATAGAAGAACAAGACTTATGGTGTGATAAAACCGATGCATAAGAGAAGCACGGTCGTACCAATCAAAGGGTACTTGATTGGCATAAGTGACTACAGTAACACGATTATTAAACATCGGTATGGAATATACCTCAAGTGTTGGAAATAACCGAAAGAGTACTACACACTAGGTAGTTACTCAAACTCAACCGACTGTAAGTCGGAGGAAGTCAAGTAAATCATTGTGGAATACAGCAAATTATCATGGAAGTGGATAGTAAGTTTTGTAACTCACCGAGTTCGCTCATGGTAAGTGAAACCACGCGTCGGTTGAGAAACCGTTATTACCAAGATAAAGGTGATAATCGGAGATGTACGATACAGTAAGAATGACGCATGGGGCAAACTAAGCTCTAAAGTTATCTGGAGTTACGCAGCAGAAACTGGTGAGCCAGTGATTCAAGTGTTGAATGTGAATAGTGAACATGAGTGAATGGCTAATTATTAACGCCTAGAAACCCCACAGGCCAGAACCGAAACCGGCTACGAGTTAAACAAACTCTGGTAAAAATTCTTGGTTTAGGGACTAAACCGCCAATATGGTTAAGATCCTCTAACCAGAACACGTTGTATAACAGACCGCGTGGAGATAAAACACTTCACGACGGTAGAACATTTTAAACCAATGTTAAGTGATTGATTACGTGGGCGTAATCCCTTTTAAGGGGGGTAGAGCGCAAAACAGTTTAGTGTGTTTTACCGTACAAGTGTACGTGAACTATGGTGTGCATAGCACAAAATGATTTATTTGATGATTGGTGCGTGTGTTACATAAACATACGCATTCATTCATGGTTTAATTATGGTAATTGCGCACAAAAGATGCGAATACCATAGTGATAAGTGTGTTTATTGTATTAACGGATGTATGTGGAAGTATAAGTATAAGGGAGTAGAAAAACTCCCGGGGAACTAAAACCCCGACAGTATATGTTCATATGATACCAAATGTAATATTGTGTATTATATTTTGATAAAAAATATATATATATATATATATATACATACAGCATTGTGATCTATGAAGAGATATGAAACCGATATAGAACCTAGTAGGAATTAAATTCCCTAGGTAACTTGGACTAAGTTGAAATTGGGTGATGATTGATAGACAGAGTTCTATCCCTTGGAGATGTAATGATTATGACTAGATGGATTAAAAGATAGAAAATGGTATATGCCTGAATTAGTTGTTGTTTGAAAATGAAGTGGGAAGTGAAACTTGATTATCATGAGATCAAGGGAAGCCGAACACAAATTGGGGTGGAAAGATAATTCAACACTGATGCTGATCACATCAGGGTTGGATGAATCTTGAAACTCCCTATAAGTGGTCACAAATAATCACATCAAGAATAAGATGCAGTTAACAATAATTGGACTTGGAGTTGTATTGAGTTTTCAAAAGAATTTTAAATTGGGTTTCAAATTTTCAATTGGTATTTTCAAGACTTCAATTAATATCTTTAAGATTCTTAAGTGGTATTTTCAAAGGAAGGACTACTTTTATTGACCTTGTAAAGGATTTCAATTGGTATTTCCAATAAAGGATTTCATACTTAACCTCATATAGAGTATTTTCGTATTACTTGCTCACGAGCTGAGGACGTATGAGCCTTTGTCTTCGGACCGGTGACATGAGAAGTATATTTTAAAGATGTATGCAATTGTTTTGATCTCCCAAAAAACGGGGACCAGAGTGTCCATCGCGACCGGCTGCGGGATCACAGTGTATATGTACTCAACATGGGTCTCGAACCCATGAAGAGATGGAAAAGGAATTTCTGGTTGTTATACATGCTAAGACATGTTGTGTGGTATATGTAATAAATATTGTTTTGACCTCGAGTCCTAATGTGGTTGAGTTCCGGAAGTGTTATGTTACCTAGACCATGTGTCTAAAGGTTGTTATGTTATCAAGACCTAAGTGTCTAAATGTTGTTATGTTACCCAGACCTAAGAGTCTAAGGGTTGTTACGTATGTGCAAATGTTGTTAAGGTACCCGGACCATTAAGTCCGAGGACACTATGTAAGTATGTTATGTCATGTTATGTATGTATGGATGTGTTACCCGGACCGTTAAGTCCGAGGTTGTGATGTAAAGTATGGTTGTTATGGAAGTTTATGTTGCAAGTAATCCCCGTATCCTAAACCAATGATGTGTGGGAAGTGTGAACTCCGAGGACGAAGTTCTTTTAAGGGGGGTAGATTGAAATACCCCAAACCTTAATGTGTTAATTAATTGTGTGATTATAATTTTCTAAGACTAATTAAGTCCTTAAGATCATTGGTGAAGAAAGGAAAACCAAAAAGAAAATGGAAATGCGTAAAAGTCACAAAATGTGAAAATACGTATTTAATTATTTTAGGAGGTATATAACCTTCATTAGGGTTATAAATATATTTTTATACCTTAACTACACATTAAGAACATGTGGGAAAAATTCCGGAAGAAAACGGATCCAAACAATGCGTTAAAACGCTAACGGAGTCTTAAAGCGCGTTTTTCGAGAAAATCCGAAAACGTGACTTTAAACAGTTAAATGACCCCGTAAAAATAATAGTTGATTATGTACAAATAATTAAACATTAATGGGAGTTAATAACCATTAAAATTAAAGGAATGAGAAAATTCCGGAAAACGGTCCCGGTTAGTGAATAGTGCTAAACCGGGTAAATAAACAGCGTTTTCTGTTAAAAGACGAAAAACGCTCCAGCGTGTTTACAGTAGTGGGCCGGTTTTATTAATGTAGACAGCCCACTCACATAAGACTAGTTAATTAATTAATTAATCAAAAGAGCTAAAATAAAAAGGGGTACATATACCCCCACCCATCTCTCTCCTCCTTTATTTTCTTTTTCCTCTCTCTCTCTCTCTTCCTTTTCTCTTTCCTCTCTTTTCTCTCCCAGCCGGTTCCTCCCTCCTCCTCTGCCGATGGAGTTCTCCACAAGCCAACAATGGCTTCCTCACTTCCTCTTCATCCCCAAGCTCCATTTGAGCTCCAAATCAAAAACAAACCACATATCCTTCTTCCTCTCATCTTCCTCTATCATCCTCTCTTTTCGAAATTTCAAAAGGATGAAGTTGACCTCCATGGGTTTTCCCCATTTGAAGAGAAAATGGCACCAATGTGAAGCTTGGAGTCTCCTCTTCCTTCTAAGGTAAAAATTTCCAAGAAAAAGTCATCTTTCCTTCATCTCATGGTGTAATCGATTTTTCACCATTTTTGATACCTTGTTTTTCTTCTTGTTCTTGAGCTCCAAATTGACCCTTCAATGGTGGAGTAATTTCCTTCTTGATTCAAGGGTGAGAATCCCTCTTATAAACTTCAAAAAGGTAAACCCTAACTTCGTATTCTAGCCCTTTTATTGAATTGAGATATTCCAAGGGTTTAGATAATTAATTAAGTATGTTTTTGTGTTCTTGGATGTTGGGATGGAGTTTGGAAACTCCATACCCTCTGCCGATTTTGGAGAAGATGAGGAGCAAGAGGTGAATTAAGAGACTTGTGAAATTAAGGTAAGGAGTCCACCTCAACCTTGTTTAAATTGTTTAAGTGTTGGGATGGGTAAACAAATTAATGAACCCAAGTTAAGGATTTAAACTTATGTTGAAAATGTGTTTAATTGATATTGGAGAGGTTTTGAAGTAATGGTTGAATTGAGGGCCTTAAGAGCCAAATGTTGGAGGTTGTGTTTATGTTGTGGTTCATTGAGATTATGGTGATTGTATTGTTGTTGATGAGTTTGAGGTTTTGTTATGTGCTGTTAGGACCCTTGTAAGGGTGTGGCTAGACTAGGAATGAGAAGGATGAAAATTGATGATTTGGATGTATAAGGTTTATGGGGAGGTTATGGCAAAATTCTGGTAGAAAATGAGTGTTGATGATGGTTTTATGGATGAGAGAATTTAGGTGTTTACTTGGGTTGTTTAGTGTTGAGAGAGTGCAAGATAGCAAAATGGTGCTTGATGATTTGGATTTCAAGGAAAAGAATGGGTGTTTGTAACTTGTGAAACAAGGTTTGAGTATAGGTTTATTAGAAATGCAATTCTGGGAAGAATTTGCCTCTGTTAGCTGAATTTTTGGGCACGTCCCAACTTCCGTCCGGACTTGTAAGTTCGGACATGCCCCGTCGCGTTAAAATTTTTCTGAGTTTTAAGTTGTGTCCGAACTTCCGTCCGAACTTGGAAGTTCGGACACTCGAAAATTTTCCCAGGTTATTTTGCTTCGACTTGTGTCCGACCTTCCATGTCCGGACACAAGTTCGGACGCCTGTAAGTTTTCCTCGATTTGGCCTCGACTTGTGTCCGAACTTGGAAGCTCGGACACAAGTTCGGACAGGTAGAAATTTTCTTTGGTTTTTGCCTCGGCTTGTGTCCGAACTTCAAAGCTCGGACACAAGTTCGGACATTCGTCAGTTTTCACCCATTGAGTCTCGACTTGCGTCCGAACTTCGGAAGCTCGGACACAAGTTCGGACATAGTGTAATTTTGAGCAAAAAAAAAACTTTGTTTAAGGGTAGGAAATGTTACCCAATGGTGGGGACTGATGAGTAAGGATGTTATAAGGTTGTTAAGGATATGTTAAGTAAGTTATAATGGTAATTAAGTGGTGAAGAGTTGTAATAAGAATGTGAAAGTAAACAAGTTAAATGTGAAGTTATAAAACTACTTAACGGGGTTAACCATGGGCGCATTAGTCGTTAAATATTATGTTACCCCGATGTTAATGGAGATAGTTATAATGTTACCAGTTGTTCAAAGATTTTCAAGGAACATGTGATGGCACATTAGAGTGCACCTTCGGTGACAGGTATGGTTTTCTTGCAACCTGTGTCCTACCGGATTACACCGGCTTGTATGCCAATGTGTTTTTCTGTGTGTTTGCCACCTTGCAAGATAAAGCATGAAATGAGTTTATAGTAATTCATTATTGTGGCGTAATTAATTCCGATACCGCTTAACCTTAATTATGTGTTAAATAATAGTTAACCGACCTTGGGTTCACATAAGAGATCGGTATTCGGAATAAACGTCCCAACCCACGGGAATGTTCTAACTACGGCTATCCGTGCGCTAGTGTATGTGTGACTTTGTGTGATGTATGTGACTTGTTCAGTATGTTGTTGTTATTGGATACTGTTATCCGTGTTGTTGAAATGGAATGTGATTTTCTCTGATGTGTCTAACCGAGTTAGTAACACAATGTGATGTATGTATGTGATAAGTTCCATAAGGAACCTCTAACTAATAAGTATATGTTGTGTATGGTGAGGAATCCGGTCGTTCCGGTCGCGCGTGTTGTTTGGGAGTTGATGTATATATGTGAATTAACTCCCACTCTGTTATATTAGGGTTGTTTATCCTTCTTGGATGTTTGACCTCCCACTAGCTTAGCCAAAGCTTACCTACCCGACCTCCACATCGGGCTAGGAGGGAAACTATGTGTAATGTTGGTAGGGTGTTGTTGCCTAAGTTGCTTCGACTCCCTCTTTAATATGTTACGGTTGTTTTTCCTCCTTGAATTACAACCACCCACAAGCTTAACCAAGGCTTACCTACCTCATCATTATCGGAGCTAGGGGAAATTGTGTAAGGTGTGATCGGTCCTATATTAGGCCGCCACACCCAAGTAAAGAAAATGTATGTATGTTATGCTCGGGCTTATATCACCCCGGCACTCCCTAAGTAAAGTTTATGTTCCCTAAGAGGGATGGAATTAAGTTTGTGTATGTTATTAAGTGAAACGTGTTGTGATGTTGTGTGTGTTAACCTTGTGTTTGTGTCCCTTCAACGGATGTGTGCGTTTAGGCATGACGTATGTGTGTTATGTGTGCATGTTTTAAATAAAATCAATCGCATGCTAAGACGACAATTAGTTGTGCGTGGCCCGGTAGCATGCGGGCTACGGGATTACCATACCAGCAAAGGTGCTGAGCCCCTTGGGGGCCACCCTTTCTTCTCTTTCCTGTTTCAGGTACAAGGAACTGGAGGCCATTCGAGAGTAGGACGGGGTAGTTGATTGTATGTGGGGAGTCATGAAAATTGTGGATGTGCTGTAGGTGTAGTAAGACCGAAATTGTATCGGCGTTAGTTGGTAATTACTCGGTACAGTTGTAATGTAAGTGTATAATGAATGTTGAACATGGAACGGGATTAATGTGTAGTTGCTCGGGAGTTTAGTCCATCAGACCGGTACGATGTATGTATGTTAGCCTTGTTAGCCACGATGGTGGCTAACGGCGTGTAACACCAAAGAGTTAAGTGATGTTGTGAGTTGAGATTTCCGCTGCGATACGTTATTAAGTGTGTTGTTAGTAGTTGGGGTGTTACAGTTCATCAGAAATTTCATAATGAAACAATGTCAATAAAATATACTTTATTGGTTTATCATCTTTTTTAACATCAAGTTCGTGTTCATATATGCGATATTGGTTCAACTTTTTAAACTCTTTGTTCTTAATTTATCATATATTATTCTTAAATTTTGTCAAGGTTCAAATTTGAGATTAGTTGTTCATAGAAGTCATATAATCATATAATAGTAATACAATCTACAATTTTTAATTTAAATAAATATTAAATATGTAATATGTTATAAATTTAATTATATATATCAATATCTATTTAAATTAAAAAAACTATTAAAATTATTAAAATTTATATATATCATATTTACTTTGGTTAATTCTTTTTAAAATTTTAAATATTAAAATTTATATAATTATATGTTATAATAATATTAGTTAACATTATAAATAATATATACTAATATTTATATCATATTATTTATTTATAAAAATTGTTAATAATATATGTTAAATAAAATATATACTAAACCTATATAAATTATATAAAAATTTAATGGGGAGTGTGTAAGAATTATTTACTTTTGTTTTTTCATATTTTTCTAAAACTAAAAGATATTTTAATTAACGTAATAGTAGATTTATTTAATTAAAATTTTGTTTTAAAATTTTTAAAACAAAAATAATTTTATTTTAAAACAACTACAAGAAAAGAAGCAGATTTCGACGCAAAAAAATGCAATTTCGACGCAAGAGTTGCGTCGAAAATTTCAATATCCACGTGTCACACTCACGTCGTCTAGTTGACCGTCAAAAACAATTTCGACGCAATTGACTTGTTTATTTCGACACAAAGAATTGCGTCGAAAAAATTAGATTTCGACGAAGTTTTTGCGCAGAAATACATAAATATTGCATCGAAATTTTTGTTTTTTTCTTAAAAAAATAAAATAATAAAAGGAACTAATTAGACTTGTCTATCCAGTACTATTATATATACATATCAGACATTACAATGTATCCAAAGTATGGATTTCAAAATCCTAATCAAAAATCTGCATTAGAACAATCATTATTTCACATCCAAAATGGCTGTTTTTCACTACTTTTCACACTCAAAATGGTAGTTTTTCACACCCAAATATGCAGCCATAGTTTTAATGCAACTATAACTAACATAACCATTTACTAGTGTTTTTCTTCTACATTCAACAGCTCATCTAGCAGCTCTTTGAGAGGCCAAGACTCCTTGGGCTTGCAAAGTAGCAATAATCTGTTCCATGCTGGCCACTTGGTTTAGGAGCATGGAAACCTCTTCTCGATCAGCACGAGCAGCACTAGAACTAGCCCTAGTTGTACTCTTTTCACGGTTGAATTGTGAATGTTTAATTCCATAACCATATCCTTTAACCCTTCATAAAAAAACAAACACAATACTTTAATAAGAATACAAAGAACAAGATACTAAACTATTACTCCCTCCGTCCCCTTTTGATCTTCTCCTTCACTATTTGGACATGTCGTTTGACTTCAATATTTAACATATAAGATAATATAATTTTACAAATCTAAGTTTTGCAATGAAATCCTTATATGAAAAACTATATGTTGTAGAAATTTATTTTATAAAATTATTTTATCTTATATGTTTAATATTGAAGTGGAAAAACGTGCCAAAAAGCAAACAAGAAGGTCAATATGGGACGGAGGTAGTAACAATAGGAAACAACAGAATTGGGTTGGAGGAAGTGAAGATAGGGAACACAGACATTAGCCTTGACCAGCACAGCAGTCTTGAGTGAAAGGATAAATAGATAGGTGCAAATGGCATACTGAATGGATAGGTGCAAAAGAGGGGTCATATTCAGAGCAGAAACATGTCATAATCTAACACACTTTACCATGCATGCTTTACTAAGCCCATTGGCCCCTAAAAAAGTATCGCATGCTCAATATAATCCAGAAAAACCAGGCAAAACAAGGCCTAGACATGGCCTAAACAAATCGAACAGCAACAGCAACTAAACAGCAGCTATGGTTGACTATTTTGCAAAGCTCAAACTGCCCTAGCGGGTAACACTGGGCAGCCGAAATAATTCATATCATAGACAAGCATAATCAGAATAAGAAAAATCACATAGAAAACTTAATATCCACCTATGATCATCATTCTAACAGTCCGAATAGCTTAATCAGCAGGAAACAACACCAACAATCCAATTAAACCAGCAAAACCCATAAACCAGCCATAAAAACAATAATCCTGAATTGGTTTGTTAAACAAGAATAATCTAGAAATCAAGACACACTGAAATAATATTACGATCAGATAGGGTACGAAACTGATCATCAGGAGGAAGAAGGTATATTAATTCAGCTCAATAACGGGTACCTCTGTCATCTAGTCCTCGTAACTGATAATGAGCCTCGGCTTCAACCTCAACAGTGGCTTCAGAAAATGAATCAGCATCAGTTTTTTCTTTCACATAGGATCGAGCAGCTTCCTGCATTTAAAATGATTAGTTAAACAAGGATGAATAACAATAAAACATATAAAAGATTGATTAAATTAAAATTCACCTTAATACAAATACTCACAATATAATCAGAAGAGTTTTTTTGTCAAAATAAGACCCGTCCTGTCTCCTATGTCACATCTTTTGGTGTGAAATGCCCTTTTTCATCTCTGAAACACCTTGTGCATCTACAACAATGTTTAACATATCAATTACAAACTAATCTCAATGTTTAACAAATCATTTATAAACAAATCATACACATGTATATGTTATTTATTTATTGATATCTTTCAGTATATATATATATATATCATTGCTCATTATGTATCAAGTTGCATAATAACTTAATATCACATTACAATTATAAGGAAAAAACAATCACAAGAAACATCATCAATCGCATGACAACCTCTAAGCTCTAATTAAGGAGGAGGAACTAAACAAACTTGCATGCCACCAATATACTAGCAAAATTGACATAAACTGCTTTACAAGTAAAATCAACCGCATCAAATGAGCAACATAGAGCTTCTACCCATTTAGACACACCAGGGACTTTAAGGATCACCTGTAAAGTCATCAATACCCACCCACCACCACCTGTAGAGGGCAATTAAGGACCAGGGCTAACATTAATTAAGGTTAACCATATATGCTATCCTTCCCCACTCCTACCCATATCAACATCTAACTTCTCTGCCAGAAATTAGCCCATCTGTTTATATTCCATATATTTTTTCTGATAAGTATACCAGTCTCATATATGGTTAGCTTTCTTCTTCCAGGTACTACTTCCAGCAACAAAAGAATCGAATGTGTATATTATCATCCAGCCATGAAGCTATATATGTTTCTGTCATTGTATATAATATCTATCCTTTTTTTTTGTTACTTTTAGATCACCAACTACGACTAATTGTAGTATCTCTAAGTGTACATTAATTCAGTTAGGCTCATCAATAAAACTCAACAATTCAATAAATGTTTATTAAGAACAGAAGATCTTAAAAATTAGTAGACAAGCAACACACAAGAGAAGGTAAATTATAGTAATGATTCTTAATATGCAGATTACATACCAATTATTTCAAATGATAAATCTTTGGTTTTTTTTGTAGTGGTTGAGGAGTCACCAATTTTAGATATGTCATTGTTCATCCTCCAAAATTATCTCCTCATCTAATGGGTCGGGAAGTTGTTGCGACTCATGCTCAGTATGAGAAATTTCTACATCTGACAAGTATGCATCTGAAGAAAACTGGTCACCATTCTGTGGCACTTTTCTCTATTGATTTTCTTCGAGCGGTACATTGTTACCTACAATGAAATATTGAAGAGAGGGTGTGAACTGTTAAGTTATGTGTGAAACTGTCAATCTTCTCTTTTGTTTTTTTTTTCTTTCATTATCTTTACTTGTACAGTGACAAAGAAAGTTAGAGGAATCCATATGCTATCAATCAATGCACAAAGCAAATTAATCTAACAGTAGACTATATGCATGCTGCAAATTCATCACCATACCAAATTTATTGCTTATAAATATCGAGCTCATGATCTATTGAATAAATAAAGACGTAGGGTACTCATGAGATGATATTATACTATATATTACAGCAGGAGTGCAGAGAAGCGACAATTTTCACATGAACCAAATGAAATTGACATGTATATAGCTGTATGTTGCCTAATAAAGTCCGCCTTCAGATTTCGATTAGTAACCACATGAAATTTGTTGTACAACATGAAGAATTATCCCTTATTTAGGTTTAATAATGTAAAACCCTTAGAAGTTAAACTCTATCTTAATGTTGAAGTGAGAGCAAAACAGTAACTTCCGTCATTGTTAAACCCTCAGAAGTAGTAAAGGTTGGACTGAACCGACTGGAAAAAATGTTTATCGACATAGGAGCATTCGTTATAAAATCTAAACAAGAAGCACAAAAATATTTACTAAACTTAATGTTGAAGTGAGAGCAAAATTAGAAGTTTAATGAAGATATAGCTCCATCAACATTTTAGGGTTTGGACTGAACCGAGAGATAAAAAGAGTAGATGTGGAAGAGGAACCTGCTAGTGTTCGGTGACTGCAAGAGATCTTGTTAGTGAGGAATCGCCACGGGAAGGGTGCAGGCTCCGCCGCAGGAAGATTGCAAAATCGCCGCGGGATACTGGAGCAGCAGGTTGCTTTTTTTGGATGAGGAAACTAGCGGCTTGCGTTTACCACAGGAACCGGAAGAGATGAGAGAAATTGAGTCCAGACGAGGAAGTCAGACGCATCGTCGAAGCCGCTTGGAGAATGAGGGGAGAAGAAACAGGGAAAAAAAAGTGACGGTTTGAAATTCGAAATGTTTAGGATGTAAAATAGAATATCTATCTTCCTTTTAAAAAACGACGACAAAAGAGTGCGCAGTAATTTTCTTCTTCAATTCCAGCGGATTTCGTTTTGCGTCGAAATAAAAACTCAAAAAAATAAGTAAAAAAAATTCCACGCATCACGGAAGATGGTGCATCCCTTGTGCAAGCAATAGTATTTGTCTCCTTCTAAAGTCATGTTATGATATTCTATTTTTTGAAAAAAATAATCGTCACGTTTAAAATATCCCTCGATGACATTATATATTTTCACACTACAAAAATGAAATATATAGAAATTTTCCTTTATGAAGCGGTTTGCTAAGGAATACGTGCTCCACTGTATATAGAACATATGCGCCATCGAATCCGGTTCTACCTGGAACCGATTGGAACTGGAACCGGCCGGAATCGGGCCGGAACCGATTCGGAACCAGAACCATCCCCTTGCGAATCGAATCCAAATACAAGTTTTGAGATTCGGGACCGAATCGGGACTGGAACCGCCCGGAACCGCCTGTAACTGTCTGGATTTGCATCGGATTTGGAACCGTGGAACCGGAACCGAAACCGCCCCGGAACAGGTCAAAGTAACTGTTGGAATCTTTTAGAATGTATTAGTATTACTTTCTTTCCATGTAATCTTTTAAGACTTCCAAATTGAAATCATGTAACCTATTAGTAGATGTACTTTTTTTCTTTATTAGGGTTTTCCCAATGGGTTTTTACCTAATAAGGTTTTAACGAGGCAGTGAATCATGTAATAAATTCCGCTTTGCTCTTTAAGTTTTGCAAATTCAAAAATTTAAGTTTTTGGTTCTTACACATTCAAGATTATAAACTTAAGGAATAACTTAGCAAGGAGTAAAGTGGACGAAAAAAACAACGTGTGCGCGCAAACGGATTTAAAATCGGAGTCAAAACAAAGAAACTGGACCCGATCGAATCTTTCCGGTACCGGTCGGAACCGTTGATTTGAGCGAATCTGAAACGAATATAGAGTTCCGGAAACGCCCCGGAACAGGCGGTTCTGAATCCGAGTACACATTTTCCGGAACCGGAACCGTGGCCACCATTATCCACTAGCAACTTGAACCATCGCTTAATCCCCAACTAAAGTCCTTATCTATAATGAAACTGGAATAATACAAGTATGGATGCATGCGCGTTTAAAACGTGGGTGATGGTGTTCAAAAAAAAAACGTGGGTGATGCTTCCACAATTACAAGTAGACTCATATGCTTAATTGAACAAATGGGCTTAGAGATTACGCAAGAATAATGATCAGATTCTATTCATCACAGTGACACATCTCTCTGCCATGCTTAAGTGCAATCATTTCCCACTGAAGACAAACCTTATATAAAGGATCACCAGAGAGAAGTAGAAAGCATCCCTAATCGACAGAAGACGAATTTGCAACTCTTCTCGTAAATCCCTAGGTATGGGATAACCGTTTGTTGTTTCCTCATTGTTTTTATTATTCTTATGCAAACCTAGCTAGGAAATAGGTACCATTTTCGGTCTTACTGATGTACAGGAGTCTGTGATCATGTGGATAATATCATAAGTCATTATTGTGTTTATCGATCGATCTTCCTCTTTGATTGAAAATATTGTGAGCAGTTATTTTGATCATCTTGATGAGACAAGTACTGAGACCTTATTATAATAACTTTGTAGATCTCTTTATTAATTAGAAGGTGAATTAAGGAGAATGGCCAACCACCAAGACAAAGGCCTGTTCGGCTATGGATACGCTCAACCTTCCTACGGAGGAGGATATGGTGGTTATTCAGTCGGATATGCGGCGCCTGGTTACCAGTCTGCAGCTGATTTTCCTCCCGCTGGCTATCCAGGTCAACTCTAATATTACGACTATGTCCAATTATCTAAAAAAATATATACATATATTTGCTAGAGAATCTGTGATATCACTTATGTAGGAGTTGTAGCTAGGTATTTATCTCGGAATTTATATATATATGTTTGCCGAAGAAAAATCTAGTAAGTTGGCTTAATTCTAACATAAATTTGCATCGTGCAGTAATGACAATTACCCTTTTAAAAAACAGAATTATATATAGCTCTTATGCTGAGCTTTTCAGCCAGCCACTTATAATAAAAATATAGCTTTTTTTTTAAAAAAAAGATATGTGAACAGAAATATATTACCATTTGAATACCACTTGCAGTTGGAAACTCGCTACATATACATTACATTAGATAGAAATGCTCAACTGATAAATCATATATAAAACGTACTTAATTATGGTATTCTTGTCGAAATTTTGAATTGAATTTCATTACTTTGGCAGGTTATGGAGGGCACCTTGGTGGAGGAATGCTCGGTGGTGCAGGTGGGATGGGCGGCTACGGTATGCACCCATCATATGGTGGATATAGTCATGGACATGGTGGGCCTGGGATGTACGGCCATGGAAAGTTCAAGCATGGCCACGGGAACGGTGGCAAGTTCAAGGGATGGAAGTGAAGAAGCAATTAATATTCAGCACCTAATTTTCTTGCTTGAAGCCATGTTCATTTCAGAATTTGTAATATTTGCGTGTTACTCAGATTGCCTAAAGTTCCCACATTGACTGTACGTGGGAACTGCGTGTGCTTGCTGCTTCTAATAAATGAAAGCATATATCATAATAATAACGGGTCGTTTGGTTCATGGAATGTTAATTCTTGGAATCACATTCTTGGAATCGAATTCTGAGAATAGAATATGCCACAATTTGGTTGTTATGATAGCAATACATAGAATTTGATGGTTTCTTTGTTTGGTTGCCAAAATAATGATAGGAATAGACTCAGAATAAGTATCAAGTTACTAATAAATTATTGACAATTAACACATTATTATTAGTTGTATGTTGAACTTTTAATTATATAAATTAAATTGAGAATTTGTAAAAATAGTTTTGATAAATAATGATAAATTTTACTTGTCATAAGTATAAGAACCCAAAAAATAAGTCAATAAATTATTTTGAAATTTTCTTTTAATTTCTATTTAAATTTTCTGGATAACATTAAATTGATATTATGAATATAAATTTATAATTATTGAGCATGTAGAATGTAAAAGAAAACATTAAACATATTATATATTAGTATGTAATATGTATGTGATTAATATAAACTAGTTCGTTTACGAAGTAAACTGGATTTCAAAAGCCCATAAAAAATATTACGAAGAATTCAAATGTAGTAAAGCATTCTACGTACACAAAAAATAATAAAAATAACAATGTAAACTTTCATACCTGAACCGTGGTACCTAAATCAAACCAAATAAATAAATAGCAAATTTATTCAAAACAAAAAGATAAAGCGTCACCTAGAAATGAATTTGAAACAAAGCAAAAACTTGAAGAATAACAAGTTTGAGAAAAAAGTGTAGGATAAAAATAGGAGATAAATAATTAGTTGCATTTATATTAGTGGAAATTTTAAAAATATTTGTATTTATAAATAATTACCACGAAGTCACGGAAGGAGGCAACTCACCTGGAATTGCAATTCCTAGCTAAAAATCAGGGAATACTATTCCCAAGATAAGACCAAAATGTGACAGTTATCAAAATTCTTGGAATTTAAATTCCTTTAACCAAATAGTGGAATTATTTCAATTCCAAGAATTAGAATTCTATTACCTCCTACCAAACGACCCGTAAGTGTTGTTATACGTACGCTTTAGTCCCCGACAATCTTATACTAAGTAATGGTGAACAATGAGAAACGCGGCCCCCTCCTCCCACCTCTCTCCTAACCCACCCGCCCCTACACTAGCAACACCACACCACCGCCATGCCAACGCCACCCGAAGTAGTCCCTCCGCCTACTAACATCAACAAAAAACTTCCCTACCTGTCTAAATCTCTCACAAAAACTCCCATATCCTCCACAATAAAGCCACCTTTTCACCCCTACTACTAACATGGCCATCGACTACCTAAATCCCACCAGAAAACCAGTCATAGGGGCGACTGTTTTCATCGACAGTATCAGCCCAGAAACCAGATACGGTACTATCCGGATATTATTCGACAAGTTTGGGCAAATTGTGGGTATACGTATACCCAGGACTCCAAGGGTTCGCACTGGAACGAGATATGGTTTTGTAGAATTCAAGTCCAAGGCGGAAGCAGACCAAGCGATACTCGAGACGAATGGGATGATGGTGGACGGATATAAGCTCCAAACTCAGACGGCAATATACCGGCGGATCAGCACGGGAGCCCAGTCACACAAGTGGACCCCAAAACCACAAGTACCGTCTCCACAGCCAAGCTCAAGCCAACAGCGAACTCCCTCCCCTCTACGCAAAGAACAACAACCTCATGCTTTTATTAGTCTAGAAACATCGCTAGTAATGAAGGAAAGGCTCGACAGGGGGGTAGTTGTGTGCTCTCCCACTCCGACAAATCATGCAAAAGTCAAGGAAATCGTACTAAATGGAAAAGGTATGACCGAGGCAACATGCCTCTCGGAGTCAAAGTTCTTAGTGATTTTTGAATCACATGAACTAGCAGAGGAATTCATCTCCTCCAATATAGGTGAAGAGCTGAGATGGACCAAGAACTTCTGGCAATCAGCTGATCAACTGGCAACCAGGAATACCGCGGTAGCAATAAGGGGAATACCCTTACAAGCCTGGTCGCCAGAATCCATACACACCATCATAAGGCATCTTGGGAGAGTCATTAGTATTGAAACCGACATGCAGAAACTGCCAGAATCCATCGAAGCTCAGGTTATAATTGAAACTGATAAGAGATCCATCATTAACGAGGAAGTAACCGTTGAGGTAGAAGGATTGCTATGCAAAGTCGGGATTATAGAATATTTGGCTGCAGATCTATCACAACATGGCCAGAATAATAATCAAGATGACGGACAAATATCAAAATCTCCGTTAGAGAATGAGCTCAACCAAGCACCCAACAAAGAAATCATGTCCATTGAAACGATGAGTTTTAAGCAGCAGCTCTTCAGATCCAGGAACCACGCTACGGAAACGACAACATCCAGATGGAGCCAGTCGCTGCGAAGCAAAGATGGGCTAAACGTCCTCCGAGGTTTTGTCATTCCCAAGGCATTTAATGATAAAGAAATGCTACTGTTCATAGCCACAAAGGAATTAATCGCCAATCTTAATGGCATCCCCCGGCAAATCAGCCCTTTCATACCCCGAGACCTTTTGCTCAATAACCGCATGTGCAAACAGAAACAAACCTCAATAATTATGCCAGCACCAGTATCTATGTATTCCAAGAAAACCAGTGCGCTACCACTTCCTGACTCCCCCTCTACTCCACTTTCCCTTAACCAAATCGTGGTGGAACATAATAATTATGTCCCCTGCACCCCAGTTTCCACAACCACTCCACCAAATAGCCACGTTTTGTCCTCTCTCCCTGAGCCTCTGACACACCTTTCCAATACTCCCGCACACTACCCCACGTCCCCTCATACCCCATCTGCTTCACTAACTCCTATAAGCATAGTACCTCACCCATCCCAATCTCCTCGCACCCCGCGTGTAACCTTAAACCAAGTCCAACAGTCGGAAACCCTGTTTGAATCATCTCTCATTATAAGTCAAGACTTCTCAACCCCGAACCTCTCAAAACCTTTGCAAATCAGTCCAACCCTCACAGCAGCCCAAAAATGTCTTGACTTTGGCAGAAGCCCGAATTGTCATTCCCGAATCCGGAAATCTCTCTACAGAATTTTGCTCAGATCATCAGGAAAAGTAAGAGAATAGAAGAGAAGCAACATATACTTCCAAAATATCTGAGGAGTAATCAAAAGAAAGAAGTGGGCCATATTCAGAAAGGAAGTGTAGCAGGCAGACGCAAACATAGTAGGAATACTAGAGGTGCGCCGAATGCAGCCACTAGATGATCGTCGAGAAGTATGGGGACTAGAGGAAAACTCAAACTCAATTGAAATCCACGAAAGATTATTTAGGGGTTTTTATAGCCATCTGGAACTCCGATAGAAACCGAAACAAGATTGCTAACGTGGACCATAATCATCCTGTCCAAGCACCATGTCAGAATCCTGACGATCAGTCGCTTTTGGAACTAGAAAACTGGGCAAACTTATGATCCCAGACGAAGTCATGCTGAAATCACAGTCCTATTTTTTTTTAGACACCACAAGCAAATGGTTTCCATATCTCTAAGCTTGGTGAATCCCCAAAGTGCCCTTCAACTCTGGTCAAGGGCTAATTTCAAAAGATACCGTCACCGGGATTGAGTGGCTAACTAAACTTTCAATCAGTCGCATGGAGATAAGAAGAACCCTCTAGTCTTGTTCTTTTTTCACTTTGTCTACCTTGTTGTTGTTCCTAGTTCTTTTTAAATGTACTCTTTCGGCGAGAAAGGTTAGTATGAACCACAATATTGCCTTTTTAGCTGGTTTTCCAGCCAATTATAAAAAAAAGTGCTGTTATACTTACAATATTCATCAGTCTGTTCTATCAATGAATCTTTTTCTTTATAATTGATCTCAACAGGCCTTATATAAGATGTAGGATCTCATGGGCAGCACCAGAATGTAAATCCCCATCTAAGTTTGTGCATATAGTCGAGATCCTCACATCCTCAAGCATTATTAGGTCATTAGTTCAGGACATTGACGAACAGTTGGGGCATCAAGATGGTATCTGAACTGGGCACTAATAATGCATATGGGATTATATCGCTTCTCTTGATGTCTTCAACAACAGCAGAAGGGGTTAGGTCAACGCTATATTGATGGTTTTATCGTAGTCATTGGTACATCTCTAGTAGTATCTTGAGGAAATATTTAGATGAGGATAAATAGATCATTACATATCCGGATATTGGACAAGCTGTGTATGACATGTATGGTTGTCTCTTCTTATTTGTAAGCCGGTTATCTGAACCTTCATCTATCTCTAGGAAAAATTTATTTATGTCTTCAATATTTTCTAGGGATAATTGACACTCTTATTGTTCTACCATCATACTACATATATAGGATCTTTGTTTTGTATCTTGTTTTTTTTCATGTATAGCAACTTTATATGTTGTTCAAGCTACAAAAATCTACATGTGAAATTAATAATGCATCCGATGGTGTACTGGGTGTAATCATGCTGGCATTTGCGCTAATTTAATTCTGCACATCGAGTGAAATTGGGTTCCATCAGACTGTTCAGTTATTAGATGAACTGGCACCGCTTTTGCTCTTGGAGGTATATATCGTTAAAAAAATTCATTACACTGCACACTGATACATCGTGAAAAGGTAGTCGGTACACCATGCAGGGTATATCATGAAAATAATATTTGTTAAACTACAGAGGGTGTATAGAGTAAAACAAACCTAAAAGGCATATTATAAAACAAAATAGCCCTGAGAGGTATATTAAAGAATATAATAAACCTACAAGGTATATTATAGTGATTTATAAAGTTTGTAAGTATTTCGTAAAAAACATGTTAACATGAGGGTATATAATACACAGTGGGCGCAAAGGGGCAACCTTAATATAACGTAATTTACTATTTTTATTTAAATATTATGGTAAAAATAATTGATTTTTTGTCAAAATATACCTAGTTTTTTTTTATTACTTAAACATAAGTTTATATTTTATTTTAAAAGGGGTAAATTTTAATCATTTAAAATTGACAATATAATTAAGTGAATTCTTAAAAAATTTTGATAGTAGCTTTTACTAATATCTTACTAGTATTATTTAGATATACAAACAACATTCAAGTTTAATTTGTATAAAACATGTGAAGTCCGTCAATATGAATCATAGGGCAAAATTAGACACAAGAAAATAAAAATACAAAAAAGTGAAAAATATAAATATAAAAAGATTGAGTGAGTATGGAGAAAATCAGTTAAAACTAGACAAAAAATGCTAAAGTTATGTAGGGCTGCCTAAAAAATTCTGAAAACCGCGGTATCCGACCGAAACCGAAGTGAAACTGTACCTGTTTTCAGGTTAACCGTACCGGTTCTTGCAGTATGGTTAACCGAACCGTGTAAATTGACCGGTTCCAGTTTCGGCAATGGTATTGAATTTTCAGAACGGTTAACCGATATATAAACAATCAAAAACTTCAAATATTTATGTTCACCTTATATAATAATTAATGTTAGCTATTGAGGGAATATACATATTATTATTATATTTATTATCATATGTGTTTGATTTGTCACACATGGTGATCAATGTTGTACTATAATATTAATGGTATGAGTCTCACCCATAAAAAAATATATACGGGTACAAGGTTAACCGATGAAACCGAAGCAATCTAAAGGTTAACCTGTCTAAACGGAATGGTAATGGAATTGGATTTTAGAAAACCGAATTAAACAGTTAACTGAATCCGGTTAACCGATCTAAATGGAATGGTAATGGAATTGAATTTTAGAAAACCGAAGACATAGTTAACCGAAAGCGATTAATCGAATAAGACGGGTAACCTACCATGGGCAGCCTAATCGAAATATCAAAATTGAAAACAAAAAGCTTGTAAAAAAAGATGTACCCGTGACAAATAATTAAAGTAACAAAAAAATATTAAAAAAAAAGAAATTTAATCTATTGTAAAGGAAGTATTCTCAATTTTCTTTATTAATTGTACATATTTATCAATTAAATTTAAAGTTCATATCCTACAAATAAATATTTATATACTTTTATGTGTATATATAGTTATTAGTTTAATTTAAGTAGAAAAAACAAAACGTCACACACAATTTCTATTTTCTTTCCTTTCTTTTTTTGGTCGAAAAACGGAGGCATCAGCTTTCAGGACTAAAAAGAGTTTCTTCCTTAGCCAGTTGAGGGCCAATACAACCGGGAGCACTCTCAAGGAAATGAAAACCGTACGACATACCTAATCCTAGCTTAGCAACCATGTCCGCTACTCTATTACACTTGCGAGAAATGAAAGATACACTAATATCCTCTCCTTCCCCAAAGTGGGATTTGCAAACCTCTATCAAAGGCTTCAAAGGGTGGGCTTTTGGACAGGAATTAAACAGCCTAACTAAAGGAAGTGAATCCGAACAAATCTTGACTAGTTTTAGATTCTTCTCCCTCACAAAATGGACTGTATACAATAAAGCTATGGCTTCTGAAAATTGAGCATCCCGATGGTGAAATGCCGCAACAAAACCCGAAACCCATTCACCTTGATGGTTCCTGCACACCCCGCAGGTGTTGCTGTTCCTGCGAAAAATTTCTGGTCAAAGAGTGTTTGACCAAATCATTTACTCATCGGGTGCGTTTGGCACCATAATTACGGTGCAGGTGTTTTTTTTACTTTTTGCTATGAAGGAATCGCACAACAGATGTGAGCCAGCTAGGAGCCGACTATCTATTATGTGCCTCCTTTACAATAGAAAAAAGAGTCGTTGGCTCATCTACAAAGGAGGCGCATAGTGCAGACTCGCCTCCTTGCAGGCGCATAGTGCAGACTCGCTTCCTTGCAGGCGCATACTGTCTATGCGCCTCCTTTGCGGATGAGCCACCAGCTCTAAATTTCCTCACACACCCTAAAAACTGCATGCTGGTGCAATATTGTTCCATATTTCAAAGTACCAAATGACATCCGTTTTGCTTGTAACTTTGTGTATATGTAGTACTATATGAGCACAATAGCGTTGCAAAAAATCAGCCTCATCCGACTTCAAAAGGTGTTTTATAAACATGGCCAAATTGGTGAACATACACAACAATTGAATTATAAAAACTGCATGTCGGTACAATATTGTTTATAGATTTCGAAGTACCAAATGACATTCGTTTTGCTTGTAACTTTGTGTATATGTAGTACTATATGAGCACAATATCTTGGCAAAAAACTAGCTTCATCCGACTTCAAAAGGTGTTTCATAAACATGGCCAAATTGGTGAACATACACAACAATTGAATTATAAAAACTGCATGCTGGTGCAATATTGTTCACAGATTTTGAAGTACCAAATGACATTCGTTTTGCTTGTAACTTTGTGTATATGTATTACTATAGGAGCACAATATCGTGTAAAAAAACCAGCTTCATCCTACTGCAACAAGTGTTTCATAAATATGGTCAAAGTGACGAACATACACAACAATTGAATTATAAAAAACTGCATGCTGGTACAATATTGTTCACAAAATTTGAAGTACCAAATGACATCCGTTTTTCTTGAAACTTTGTGTATATGTAGTACTATACAAGAAATATATCGTGGTAAAAACTCAGCTTCATCCGACTTCAAAAATTGTTTCATAAACATGGCAAAAGTTGTGAACATACACAACAATTGAATTATAAAAAACTGTATGCTGGTGCAATATTGTTCACAGATTTCGAAGTACCAAATGACATCCGTTTTGTTTGTAACTTTATATATATATAGTACTATATGAGCACAATATCGTGGCAAAAAATCAGCTTCATCCTACTTCACCAAATGTTTCGTAAACATGGCCAAAGTGGCAAACATACACAACAATTAAATTATTAAAAACTGCATGCTGGTGCAATATTGTTCATAGATTTTGAATCACTGACATTTGTTTTGCTTGTAACTTTGTGTATATGTAGTACTATATGAGCACAATATCGTGGCAAAAATTTAGCATCATGCGACTTCAACAAGTGTTTCAAAAACATGGCCAAAGTGGCAAACATACACAACAATTGAATTATAAAAAACAGCATTATGAATAAATGACCTCTGTCATTGTGTTATTAAGATACGAAGATGAAATAAATATCTAGTTAATAGAGACAGTATGCGTCTGCAAGGAGGCGAGCCTGCACTATGCACCTCCTTTGCAGATGAGCCAACGACTTTTTTTTCTGTTGTAAAGGAGGCGCATAATAGATAGTTAGCTCCCAGCTGTAACACCCCTGCCGTTAATCCTTTGCTTACCGTCTAATCGTCCTGTTAATCCTATCAGTTCGCAGCGGAAATACTACTACTTACTACGGCGGGTGATACAACACCGCTAACCGCCCATACGGCTAGAAAGGCTCATTCTACAATACAGTGACGGTCTGATGATCATAGTATACCGAGCTACTACAATTGCTTACCAATCCCGAAAATATAACATACTTACAATCCTGGATCACCGAGTGTTTTAAAGTATATTCAATTACAACTTTCCAAGCTTACCAAAAGAATGAGTTTCTACCGGCTACTCATCTATACCAATTCACCATCCTTTCTATAACCAAAAAGGTGTACCCTATGGTACACCGGCTAATCAAAACTACAGCCGTGTACTACTTAGTACACCATTCATCATACATTGTTTACAATCCAAAAAGAAATTAAACTACACATTTCGTCTTCTTCATCCTTCTCGAGTACCTGCGTGTAGTAAAAACATCGCCCCAAGGGGCTCAGCAAAAGCTGCGCATAAACTCCGCATATACCGCGTGCTAGCTAGGGCACGCCGACTATTTGACGTCCACTAAACATGTGATTCATTAATTTCATACATACATGCTTTACATACAACATACATGCTTATACAATACATTATACAATTCAAGATAGCAATACAGTAGCACACACACTTACTTACCTTCACCGTGTTAGCCAAATTACGCATCCGGGTTAATCGGAATGCTTATTACTCTTTTACTCATTACATGTTACTTACTCTTACTTTACTTACTTACTACCATTTACTTTACTTACTCATTCTTACTTACTTACTCATACTCAAGTTAAGTCGGTATGACCTCCGGCCCGGGGACTACACCGTCCCACCACCGGGATTTACTTGACTCACCAATCCGGGATGCTACCCACTTAAGGGATTTGGGCCGCGGACCAGTTTAAGAGTCAGGAATTGGAGCCAACCTCTCGTGACTCCGCATCCTCACGCGTGGCCGAAACTATATCGGACTTCTACTCATTCCAATTTAATTACCAATTTAAGTTAGATTGGTTAGCTTGTTAGGAATAAGTTAGAAGTCCAAGCACAATCACAATCGGTCACAGTACAATACAACATACATACACGCACTCATTATCATCCATACATTTCAGGAATTATACAAACTAAGATTTAAGAAAAATATTCACAACATACAACACTACATAATCACAAGTATGCATAGTAACTCCGATTCGTGCATTTATCTTATTTGGTGATCAATTAGCATACAACACACAAATCAGAGTAACCAAGATAGCATACGGGGCATGAGGAGTTCATACTGTTCACCGTTGTACTTGTATCCCAACGTTCCTTCGGTGCTCACAAATCAAGTCCTATAACATACATATGTTCGGGTGATTAATTTAACTATCATTAACTCAATTCGATTACTCTTACGTTTTCTAAGTCATACTTACTAAGTCCTTTCCATTCTTACACTTACACATTACTTACTTACTCTTCTTACTTTAAGTTTATTTCCTTAACATTGGTACATTGATATATGTACACTTATACATGTGGGTATACATATATTATATGTTTATTATTATTTAATTTAAATTTTCTTTTTTTTTGACTCGACCGGACTTGCAAGTCCGGACGCAAATCCGGTCCATTCCAGTAGCTTTCATTACGGGTATTTTTTCTGGCCCGACCAACTTGCAAGTCCAGTCGCAAGTTCGGTCCATTCCAGAAGGTTGCAGACGGGAGAATTTTCTGGTCCGACCGAACTTGCAAATCCGGTCACAAGTCCGGTCCATTCCAGAAGACTCCCGTCTTTGTGATTCTGGGCTCGACCTAACTTGCAAGTCCGGTCGCAAGTTCGGTCCATTCCAGAAGGTTTCAGACGGGAGAATTTTCTGGTCCGACCGAACTTGCAAATCCAGTCGCAAGTTCGGTCCATTCCA
Source organism: Limonium bicolor (assembly GCA_023374045.1). Lineage (NCBI taxonomy): Eukaryota > Viridiplantae > Streptophyta > Magnoliopsida > Caryophyllales > Plumbaginaceae > Limonium > Limonium bicolor. Next base: position 296,360,823 of record CM041776.1, on the reverse strand, counting down.
GAAGACTCCCGTCTTTGTGATTCTGGCTCGACCGACCTTGCAAGTCCGGTCCCAAGGTCGGTCCGGCCCAGTATTTGCATTTTTACTTCTATTTTCAGTTCTATCTTTTACCCATTACTTCCCCATTGTTCCTACACTTAGTCCCACATGTTTTACCACTAATTACACACTCTAAATCATGTTATTTCACTCCTTAATCCCTTACACAATCCTATACTACTTTATATACAAAAATTTTCCAAGTTTCAACTCAACACTTACATAGTTTTCTTCCTTAATGCATTTTGCTACAGGTTTTTACTCTAACACTCCCCATCTTTAGTTCCCTCTTCTAATGTCATTTCAAGCACCTCTAATGCATTACAACTACATTAACTATCTCTCCCAATATACCCTCTATCTTTCTCTATCAAAATCTATTACACACTACATTATCCACCTAGTTTCTAGTTCACTATGTGTTCTAGTTCTAGGTAAATTTTGACATAACCTCCCCTATATTTTTATACTCTCACCACATTATTTCCACTCACATATATGATCCACACCACCTGTTTATAGTCAATATCAATATACCCAATTCTCATACCCAAATACTACACTAAACAACATTAAATTCCTGCACTCTAACACTAATTCACATTTAGGTTTCAACAAGTTTTACATGTCTTTTAAAAGTTTAAAACCTTTGTTTTCTCCTACACATTACACTACCATTACACTACCATCTTACAATACATATTTTCATTTCTAAAAATCTGTTACATAGTCATTTACAAAGCTACACAAGATGAGTATAATTACCTTGTTCTTTCTTCTAGTTTCTTTTCTTCTTCTTGCTTCTTCCTTCTCTCTTTCCTTTCCTCTTCTCACCGGTTTTGTAAACCGAATTCTAACACTACAGCCCACATACATACACACCATTTTAATACACTAACTAACCCTAACCATTATTTAAAGCTTAATGCACAATTTAGGGTTTAGGAGTTTCCTCACCTTGCAGGGGTATATGTAATACTTGGAACAGCTCAAGAACAAGATTCCTCACCTTCCAAGAGTGCCAAAATCGGCTAGAGTACAAGAGAACCAAACAAGGTTTTAGCTAGATTTTCGTTTTGCCCATAAGGCTAGAAAAATAATGGAGTTTCAAGAAGATTTTTACCTCAAAAGAACAAGGAGAAAAAGGTGGTTCTAGTGGTGGTCTTGAAGCTCCAAATGCTCCATACCCATGGAGATGAAAGTTCTTGTTTTCAAATTTTGGAAAGATAGAAGTGTTGCTCTTGATGAGAGGATGACAATGGTGGTACTTTTATAATTTTTGGAGCAAGTTTGGGCACTCAACAAGAGGAGAGAAGTGGTGTTTTTGTGAGTTGTTTCAAAACTCCATTGTTGTCGCTGAAGGAGGAAGAAAGAAATTGAGAGTGAGGGGGGGGGGGGAGAAAGGGCTGCTACGTGAGTGAAGAAATGAGAGGGTAGGAGAGAGAGAGAGTGTGAGTGGTAAAGTAATATATGTTACTTTTTTTGCTTTTTAAATGCTTTTGTCTTTTGTAAATAAAAAGAGAATAGAGAGTGTGTGTGAGAGAGCAAATCGTGACACACACAGCCCATGTGGGTTTTAGATTTCTATTTACAATATTGGACACATAAGTTTTGGTTATTTATGTTTCTACCCCACAACTTCCCGTTTTTGACAGTTTTTACTAGTCTCTCGTTTTATTGATTTTATTAGTTCTAAAGCTTCACTAATATTTATTAATGATTATTTAGCTGACCAAAATTGTTACGAGTCTATTTGACCCGCTTAAATTCACGTTTTCCTGGTTTCCTCGAAAAACGTGCTTTAAGGTTCGTTAGTGATTTTAATCCGTTTTAAGGATCCGTTTTCTTCGGGATTTGTTCCCTCATGATTATTTACACTTAATTAAGCTTCCAAATTATTCATTTGCCTAATTAATCACTATTTTTAATTACGGGGTATTTCAATCTACCCCCCTTAAGAAACTTTGCCCTCAAAGTTGCTCAAGGTTTAATAGTTTATTAGTTCTACTCATTAGGCAAACCAATTGCCCTAATGTGTCTTACTACACCTATGAGGTGTTTACTTCCTTCAACATTACAAGCATACACAATTCAAGTATCATACGCAATTCACACACAATACGAATTCACATACACCATACACTGTTTCCATACATACCATCACACAATACATCGATGCAATTCACATTACACATTACACATACATCATCCATCGTACATACATATCCATACACTACTCATTACACATACATACATACACATACCAAATTCACTTGCACTACATGTGCCATACAAAAGTCTATTACAATACCTACACACTATGCAATGCTTACCCCGAAGCAATGCAAAAGCTAAAGGGCTCTACCCCCCTTAAAAGGGGTACGACCCGTACCCATATTACTAAATACTAGATTCTCTAGTCTATGAACAACTGTGGGTACTTAGCCTTCATGGAATCTTCCAACTCCCATGTCGCTTCTTCGACATCATGGTTTGACCATAGGACCTTCACCATTCGTACAGACTTATGGCGAGTGTCTTTGGTCTTCCTATCAAGGATTCTTACTGGGGTTTCAACATATCTCATGGTCGGCTCAATGGATAATCTCTCGGGCTCTAAGACTTGAGAAGGATCGGCAATATACTTCTTGAGTTGTGACACATGAAATACATCATGGACACGTCCCAAGTCCTCAGGTAATGCTAACCTGTAGGCTACGGATCCAACTCTTTCGGTGATAGTGTACGGTCCTACAAACTTTGGGCTTAGCTTGCCCTTCTGACCAAAACGGAAGACGCCCTTCATAGGTGAAACTCGCAAGAACACTTGGTCGCCTACGGCGAACTCAAGGTCGTGTCGTCTCACATCCGCATAGGATTTCTGTCTATCTTGGGCTGCCTTCATATTGGCTCGGATCTGCTGGACTTCACCTTGCACTTGTTCAAGATACTCCGGTCCTATGATGACCGCTTCACTCGACTCATCCCAACACAAGGGTGTACGACAAGGTCTACCGTATAGAGCTTGGAAAGGCGACATCTTAATTGAGGCATGAGAACTATTATTGTATGAAAATTCGATAAGATGAAGCTTGTCTAACCAACTCCCCTGAAAGTCTAAGGCACATGCCCGAAGCATGTCCTCTAGTGTCTGGATGGTCCTTTCTGTCTGACCGTCGGTCTGAGGATGGAAGGCGGTACTCAACTTCAATTCTGTACCCAACGCTTCCCGTGTAGCTCTCCAGTATCTCGAAAGAAATCTGGTGTCGCGGTCAGATACTATGGTTTTAGGGACTCTGTGATGTCTGATAATCTCCTTGTCGAATAGCTCTGCGAGCTTCACTACCTTCCAGGTGTTCTTCATCGGTATGAATCTGGCAACCTTGGTAAGGCGATCGACTACAACCCAGATCATGTTGAGTCCTCCCCTAGTAGGTGGGAGTCCTACAACAAAATCCATGGAGATATCATGAAACTTCCACTCCGGAACTGGCATAGATTGTACCATTCCGCCCGGTCTACGATGTTCGAATTTTACCTTCTGGCATGTTAAGCATCTCAATACAAATTCTGTCACGTCCGATTTCATTCCAGACCACCAGAAGTACCTCTTCATGTCTTTGTACATCTTGGAGGCTCCCGGATGGACTGACAATGTGGAACTGTGTGACTCTCGCAGGATGCGATCCCTTAGCTCAACATTGCTTTGGGGGACGCATAGCCTGTCATTCAACCGAATCAAACCATCTTCATGTAACTTGAAGTCATACTTTTTCTTCTCAAATGTACCATTTTCGATCTTTTGTCTGATTTCGGTTAGGTAAGGGTCGCTCAACTGAGCGTCTCGCACCTCGTCAACCAAGCTAGAAGAAGCGAGTAGCGAATGGAGCGAGTGTGCTCGACGGCTCAGGGCGTCGGCTACAATGTTTGCCTTCCCTTCCTTATACTGTAGGTCGATGTCGTAGTCAGAGAGAAACTCCATCCACCTTCTCTGTCTCAGATTTAGTTCTTTCTGTGTGAATACATACTGTAAGCTCTTGTGGTCGGAGTAGATGGTGATGCTTACCCCATAGAGATAGTGTCGCCATATCTTCAAGGCGAAGACAATGGCTCCTAACTCTAAGTCATGTGTCGGGTAATTCTCCTCATGCTTTTTCAGCTGGCGGGAGGCATAAGCTATACCCTTGCCATGCTGCATGAGTACGCATCCCATTCCTTTGCCTGATGCATCACAATATACCTCAAATCCCTCTGTGCCCTCTGGAAGAGTAAGGATGGGCGCTGAGGTCAATGAGTCCTTTAGGCTCTGAAATGATACTTCGCACTCGTCTGTCCATACAAACGGTGCATCTTTCTTCATCAGTGTAGTCATGGGCTTAGCGACTTTCGAGAAGTCCTTTACAAATCTCCGGTAGTAACCGGCTAGACCAAGAAAGCTCCGAATGTCGGTAACAGTCTTAGGTCTAGGCCATGATCGTACAGCTTATATCTTTGAAGGGTCAATTGAGATACCTGCGCTCGAGATGACATGACCAAGGAATGATACCTGATCTAGCCAGAACTCGCATTTGGAGAACTTCGCATACAGCTGGTTCTCGCGCAGTGTCTCAAGCACTTTCCTCAAATGAATTTCATGCTCATCTGCTGATTTTGAGTATACAAGGATGTCGTCGATGAAGACAACAACCGAAGTGTCCAACTGTTCACTGAATAGACGATTCATGAGGTCCATGAATTTTGCTGGTGCATTTGACAAACCGAATGGCATCACTGTGAATTCATAGTGGCCATATCTGGTACGGAATGCCGTTTTCTCGATATCTTGCTCTTTGATAGCAATCTGATGATACCCAGAACGGAGGTCGATCTTGGAGAAGACTGACGCTCCTTTCAGCTGATCAAATAGGTCGTCGATGCGTGGCAATGGGTATTTATTTTTGACTGTGACCGCATTCAGCTCGCGGTAGTCAATGCAAAGTCGGAGGCTACCGTCATTCTTCTTCATAAAGAGGACCGATGCTCCCCAGGGTGATACGCTCGGGCGTATAAACCCTTTGTCAAGTAGGTCTCGTAACTGCTCTTTCAGCTCCGTCATTTCAGCAGGTGCCATGCGGTACGGTGCCCTAGCAATGGGACCGGTACCTGGCAAAAGGTCAATTTCAAATTCCACTGCTCTCGATGGTGGCATGCCGGGTAGCTCCTTAGGGAATACATCAGGGAATTCGGATACAATCGGTACATCCTCACTGAACTCTGGATCTCTCTCCAGGTCTTGTACATAACATAGATACACTTCATGGCCCTTTCTAAGCTCCCGGTACATCGCCATAGCAGATATGAGTGTGGTCAAAGGCTCTCTCGGCCTCTGGCGGTAAGATACGGTAACCCCAGAAGGACTCTTGAGCAGCAATCGATGCTCGGCGCAGAGGATTCTACACTTGTGCCGCTCCAACCAATTCATTCCGATGATTAAGTCGAATCCCAATCCATTAAACTCGATGAAGGAGATGGGAAACACTTCGTTTTTGATTTCGATGGTGGCTGATTGATAGTATTTGGTGCACTTTACTCGCTCCTTCGATGGGAGAGTAACCATGAAGTTCGGTAGCTCATCCGCATCTAGCTTCAGCCTCTTCACAAAAGATGGTGATACGAAGGTGTGAGAGGCGCCGGAGTCGAATAACACATTGGCTTCAATGCCGTTCACTGGGAATGTTCCCGTTAAGATGGTGCCGCTTCTGCCGGCTTGTGCTTCGGTGAGGATACTCAGGTTACCTTCGGTACCGAGTCCACAACCTATTGGATTCACAAGTGGATAAGTATTGATGGTGGACACAGTGGAATTTAAATCAACACTGCTCTTTATTGATAAACCAACCATCATACATACCGTGTCTCTAATACACGTTACTAATAGATTACATGACACTATGAATTTAATCCTTTCTAAAGGTAAGGTTCAGGCGTCCTGGTTTCATGTGCGTGGCATTGATTATTGTCGGTGGTGCCGTATTCAGTTTGATCTTGTTGATCCCATGATACAGCATCCTAGAGTTTCCACCCATGATTAGGACATCTCCTGATCTCAATACTAATTTCTGTGCGAGGTCCACACGCTTCTGCTCGCTATACATAAAGATGGCGTCATCACCAATGGACCAAGACACTACGGGCACTCCTTGCTCAAGAGATTCCGCTGTCTCGTCCTTGTCTTGGTGTAACCCAAGTCGTCCTTCTTTCTCATAGAAGTTGACGATACAAATGTCCGCTTCGATTGCGGGGATCGGATCGGGTTCGCATTGTTGTGCAAGTTCTACTGCTTGTGTGATGAGCGTCTGAAACTCTGGAGGTATTGTCGGTGGCGTTGCTCCGTCTTGTGTTCGTGTCTCTTGGTATGTCTTGGTATAAGGATTCCAGTCCTTTCCCAAGCACATCATTTTCAGCTTCATCTTCGCTCCACCGGGGAATTCGGGTGTATAAAATCCACCTTGACCCGTTCCTAGTTCGTTGCATCGTCGAATGATTGAGATTTTCGCTTCAGTGTCAGGTATTCCCTTAATAGAATCATACCTGGTCGGATGACCTGACACTGTTCGCTGGTGTAGTAGTGGTTGGTGATGTCGATCTCTTCTTGATTCAGGTTTACCGGTATCGGGTAACAGATACTAAAGCTTCCTATGGTTATAAATTTCATCTACAGTGAGTACTAGTTTCAACTACCTCATTTCATGCTCAATACACACTTCAATTCATTTACTCATGCATTAACTCATACGATTACTCTAATATTTAGACATGCTTCTCACGGATTAAAGGTTTAGATAGTTACCTGGGCCGGACTTAGAACCGGACCCATCACGGTCGATAACATGAAGGACAGGCTGCCTCTGGGGTGCGCCCCTCTGAGGTCCCCGGGATCCCTGTCCCTGTGGTGCCTGCTGGGTCGGTGCATCGCCAGATGCAACCTCCTTGCCTTCTCTCTGCTTGTAGCTTTGGTAGTTCCCTTTTTGCTAGGCATTCTCTGGGCATCTGTTGGTTGTATGTCCCGGTTTCTGGCAATTGTAGCACTTGATTTCTCTCCCATAGCAGTCCTTGCCGGGATGGTCTTGGTTGCACTTCCTGCACACATAGGTGCGGCCGTCGGAGAAGGTTTTGGTGAAACCGGAGCCAGAACCTGAGGTTTAAAGGGTTAGCACATGTGTGCGTGGATATACTAGATATGATACTTGTACGAATACGATTTAGGAATAGAAGTTTATCCTTAGGTGGGTGTGATGTCAGTGGCTTTGCGGCCACCGGTGCAGATGAACCAAGCTGAAGAAGCTCAACTGGTTTGCCCTACTCAGCATGGGCACTGCTCTCACTTGGGAAGTTCTTTTGAGTTTGATGAAAGAACTTCCCTTTCTTCTTTTTCCAGCTTTTACCCTGGTTCTGCTCCTCGGCACTTGTGTTCTTATTGTTTGCCTTGCGCTTCAGCGCGGTTTCTTCATCCCGTAGTTGGCAAGTGATCTCAACGCGAGAAGCCGCATGATAACACTCCTGAAGTTTCAGGTATTAGCTGGGATTCTCATTTAAGATAGGATAAAGAAGGGATTTAAGGAATTCAAGGAAATGAAGGAATTGAAATGATACTAAGGGTTAACCGATTTTTACCTGAAAGGAGGTAAATCGAGTGTAGCCCATACCGTACCGAAGGCGATGGCTCAGACCGCCATAGAAGCGATCGACCAACACCTGGCCGGTGTATCCTAGATCGGGTAGAAGACGGAGAATGGAGGTGAAGGTGTGGTAGTACTCATCGACAGACATCTTCTCTGTCATCTTCAATGCATCCAGCTCTTGCCTTTTCTTGGTTTTCACATGCTCCGGATAGTATTTTGATCGGAGGAGGGATGCAAAGGACTCCCAGTCGAATGTGGGGTCATTGACGTGCTCGTGCTTGACTAGCTTCCACTAATCCATGGCTGCATCTTTCAGGTAGTAGGCAGCAACTCTAACTCGAACTCCAGCAGGAGCTTCGAGGGTTTCAAACGCCGTCTCCATCTCGGAGATATAGGCTTCGAGCTTAGCCGGATCACTCTCGCCCCTGAAGCACGGAGGGCGGAGTTCCGCTACAGCTTTTACCCAGTTCGCTTCTCTGGGTGGAGGGGGGGGGGAATTGGTCCCGCTTGGTTCTGTTGGTTTTGTTGAGTTTTTTGCATAGCATTGATTACTTGGGGTAGCATCTGCGCCACCGTGGCGGCGACGATCTCTGCTATCGTCTGCGCGCCGGTTCCGTCAGATGTCTCTCCCCTAGGTCGGCCTCGACCTCGTCCTGACATCTGAACATTTAGCATTTACATTAGGCTTCGCAAGATATGACCTAAAGGTCTTAGAATTTAAACAAGGTATCGTCCCTAAGAACGTCAAGGGTATCTGTTATTAATAACGGTAGTTCCTAGTTAGGTTTCTAAGTATCCGTCTTAAAACGGTTGAAATCCTAACTCAGTAATCCCCTATGCTCGGTAACTAAGGACATCAGAGCGTTACTACGCTCTGATACCACTTTTTGTAACACCTCTGCCGTTAATTCTTTGCTTATCGTCTAATCGTCCTGTTAATCCTATCAGTTCGCAGCGGAAATACTACTACTTACTACGACGGGTGATACAACGCCGCTAACCGCCCATACGGCTAGCAAGGCTCATTCTACAATACAGTGACGGTCTGATGATCATAGTATACCGAGCTACTACAATTGCTTACCAATCCCGAAAATATAACATACTTACAATCCTGGATCACCGAGTGTTTTAAAGTATATTCAATTACAACTTTTCAAGCTTACCAAAAGAATGAGTTTCTACCGGCTACTCATCTATACCAATTCACCATCCTTTCTATAACCAAAAAGGTGTACCCCATGGTACACCGGCTAATCAAAACTACAGCCATGTACTACTTAGTACACCATTCATCATTCATTGTTTACAATCCAAAAAGAAATTAAACTACACACTTCGTCTTCTTCATCCTTCTCGAGTACCTGCGTGTAGTAAAAACATCGCCCCAAGGGGCTCAGCAAAAGCTGCGCATAAACTCCGCATATACGGTATACCGCGTGCTAGCTAGGGCACGCCGATTATTTGACGTCCACTAAACATGCGATTCATTAATTTCATACATACATGCTTTACATACAACATACAGGCTTATACAATACATTATACAATTCAAGATAGCAATACAGTAGCACACACACTTACTTACCTTCACTGTGTTAGCCAAATTACGCATCTGGGTTAATAGGAATGCTTATTACTCTTTTACTCATTACATGTTACTTACTCTTAATTTACTTACTTACTACCATTTACTTTACTTACTCATTCTTACTTACTTATTCATACTCAAGTTAAGTCGGTATGACCTCCGGCCCGGGGACTACACCATCCCACCACCGGGATTTACTTGACTCACCAATCCGGGATGCTACCCACTTAAGGGATTTGGGCCGCGGACCAGTTTAAGAGTCAGGAATTGGAGCCAACCTCTCGTGACTCCGCATCCTCACGTGTGGCCGAAACTATATCGGACTTCTACTCATTCCAATTTAATTACCAATTTAAGTTAGATTGGTTAGCTTGTTAGGAATAAGTTAGAAGTCCAAGCACAATCACAATCGGTCACAATACAATACAACATACATACATGCACTCATTATCATCCATACATTTCAGGAATTATACAAACTAAGATTTAAGAAAAATATTCACAACATACAACACTACATAATCACAAGTATGCATAGTAACTCCGATTCGTGCATTTATCTTATTTGGTGATCAATTAGCACACAACACACAAATCAGAGTAACCAAGATAGCATACGGGGCATGAGGAGTTCATACCGTTCACCGTTGTACTTGTATCCCAACGTTCCTTCGGTGCTCACAAATCAAGTCCTATAACATACATATGTTCGGGTGATTAATTTAACTATCATTAACTCAATTCGATTACTCTTACGTTTCCTAAATCATACTTACTAAGTCCTTTCCATTCTTACACTTACACATTACTTACTTACTCTTCTTACTTTAAGTTTATTTCCTTAACATTGGTACATTGATATATGTACACTTATATATATATATGTATGTTATTATTATTTAATTTAAATTTTCTTTTTTTTTTGACTTGACCGGACTTGCAAGTCCGGACGCAAGTCCGGTCCATTCCAGTAGCTTTCATTACGGGAATTTTTTCTGGTCCGACCGAACTTGCAAGTCCGGTCGCAAGTTCGGTCCATTCCAGAAGGTTGCAGACGGGAGAATTTTCTGGTCCGACCGAACTTGCAAATCCGGTCAAAAGTCGGGTCCATTCCAGAAGACTCCCGTCTTTGTGATTCTGGGCTCGACCAAAATTGCAAGTCCGGTCGCAAGTTCGGTCCATTCCAGAAGGTTTTAGACGGGAGAATTTTCTGGTCTGACCGAACTTGCAAATCCGGTCGCATGTCCGGTCCATTCCAGAAGACTCCCGTCTTTGTGATTCTGGGCTTGACCGACCTTGCAAGTCCGGTCCCAAGGTCGGTCCGGCCCAGTATTTGCATTTTTACTTCTGTTTTCAGTTCTATCTTTTACCCATTACTTCCCCATTGTTCCTACACTTAGTCCCACATGTTTTACCACTAATTACACACTCTAAATCATGTTATTTCACTCCTTAATCCCTTACACAATCCTATACTACTTTATATACAAAATTTTCCAAGTTTCAACTCAACACTTACATAGTTTTCTTCCTTAATGCATTTTGCTACAGATTTTTACTCTAACACTCCCCATCTTTAGTTCCCTCTTCTAATGTCATTTTTAGCACCTCTAATGCATTACAACTACATTAACTATCTCTCCCAATATACCCTCTATCTTTCTCTATCAAAATCTGTTACACACTACATTATCCACCTAGTTTCTAGTTCACTATGTGTTCTAGTTCTAGGTAAATTTTGACATAACCTCCCCTATATTTTTATACTCTCACCACATTATTTCCACTCACATATATGATCCACACAACCTGTTTATAGTCAATATCAATATACCCAATTCTCATACCCAAATACTACACTAAACAACATTAAATTCCTGCACTCTAACACTAATTCACATTTAGGTTTCAACAAGTTTTACATGTCTTTTAAAGGTTTAAAACCTTTGTTTTCTCCTACACATTACACTACCATTACACTACCATCTTACAATACATATTTTCATTTCTAAAAATCTGTTACATAGTCATTTACAAAGCTACACAAGATGAGTATAATTACCTTGTTCTTTCTTCTAGTTTCTTTTCTTCTTCTTGCTTCTTCTTTCTCTCTTTCCTTTCCTCTTCTCACCAGTTTTGTAAACCGAATTCTAACACTACAGCCCACATACATACACACCATTTTAATACACTAACTAACCCTAACCATTATTTAAAACTTAATGCACAATTTAGGGTTTAGGAGTTTCCTCACCTTGCAGGGGTATATGTAATACTTGGAATAGCTCAAGAACAAGATTCCTCGCCTTCCAAGAGTGCCAAAATCGGCTAGAGTACAAGAGAACCAAACAAGGTTTTAGCTAGATTTTCGTTTTGCCCATAAGGCTAGAAAAATATTGGAGTTTCAAGAAGATTTTTACCTCAAAAGAACAAGGAGAAGAAGGTGGTTCTAGTGGTGGTCTTGAAGCTCCAAATGCTCCATACCCATGGAGATGAAAGTTCTTGTTTTTGAATTTTGGAAAGATAGAAGTGTTGCTCTTGATGAGAGGATGACAATGGTGGTATTTTTAATTTTTGGAGCAAGTTTGGGCACTCAACAAGAGGAGAGAAGTGGTGTTTTTGTGAGTTGTTTCAAAACTCCATTGTTGTCGCTGGAGGAGCAAGAAAGAAATTGAGAGTGAGGGGGGGGGGGGGGGAAGGGCTGCTACGTGAGTGAAGAAATGAGAGGGTAGGAGAGAGAGAGTGTGAGTGGTAAAGTAATATATGTTACTTTTTTTGCTTTTTAAATGCTTTTGTCTTTTGTAAATAAAAAGAGAATAGAGAGTGTCTGTGAGAGAGCAAATCGTGACACACACAACCCATGTGGGTTTTATAATTATATTTACAATATTGGACACATAAGTTTTGGTTATTTATGTTTCTACCCCACAACTTCCCATTTTGACAGTTTTTACTAATCTCTCGTTTTATTGATTTTATTGTTTCTAAAGCTTCACTAATATTTATTAATGATTATTTAGCTGACCAAAATTGTTACGAGTCTATTTGACCCGCTTAAAGTCACGTTTTCCCGGTTTCCTCGAAAAACGTGCTTTAAGGTTCATTAGTGATTTTAATCCGTTTTAAGGATCCATTTTCGTCGGGATTTGTTCCCTCATGATTATTTACACTTAATTAAGCTTCCAAATTATTCATTAGCCTAATTAATCACTATTTTTAATTACGGGGTATTTCACCAGCTGACTCACATCTGTTGTGCGCTTCCTTCACAGCAAAAAAGAAAAAAACACTTGTACCGGAATTATGGTGTGAAACACCCCGATGAGTAAATGAGTTGGTCAAACACTCTTGGACCGGAAATTTTCCCTGTACCTGCAGTACCATCAAAAGCTCCATCAATACTCAAACTATAACAACCAGGACTAAGGCTACTCCAAGGATTGTTGTTTGACTCAGCCGAAGCCTCCTGATTCCATTGATATCCCACCGCATTAGGACTAATGCCCACTGACCATGCTTTCTTAGTTTGCACACATGCCCCAACACAGTTTTGAAAGAAAGGTACATTCTGTTTTCCTTTCCAAAAGTCTTGCTATTTCTCCAATTCCAAAGCAGAAGGCAATCTATAGGAATTACAATTTTCCATTTTATTCTTATCAGAAACCGCCCATTCTTCAATAAATTTTCCTCCAACCAGTCCTGTAAACTCAAACCAAAAAAGTGAATCCTCATATTCGAATATAACAACGTATACCAGATTCTCTTTGCTATTAGGCTGTCCCTAAGTACATGTAAGATTGTTTCTTTTAGCCTGCAATAATGTCATGAGTAATCAGATGTAAAACCAACAAAAGCACGTCTCGGATTCATCCTAATTTTTCCATGGGCAATTCTCCACAATAAAACTTTAACCCTCCCTTAAACCGATAACTTCCATATTACCCTAAACAGATTCCTCCTGAGTCCGCTCAACTCAGACGGAGCCACTCTATTTATAAATAGGTTATATGTAGATTTTACACTATAGTTCCCATCCTGCTCTGGACACCAAGAAATAAAATCAGGTCCTGCATCAGCAAAGACTTTAAAACATCAATAATATTCAGAACATCAACCGGTAAATATTCACGAAACCTATCCCGATTCCAGCCCAAATCTGTATACCAATACTACAGCTGCTGGTCGGCTACCATTGGTTTGGCCGCTGATCGGCTGTCATGGTCTTAGGCTGCTATCGGATGCCTCATGTGTATGAAAAGATGATTACATGAAATAATTTGGTGATTACAAATAATTTTTCATATATTAGATTTTAGTTAGTTAGTTAAGTGTGAACAGGCCGTAGACTTTTGCCTTGAATGAACTATTAAGTGCAATTTCCTCAATATATAGTTTCTAAATTTAGACGTAACCCACCCCTTACTTTATAACCCAAAGCACGACGCATCTGTTTTTATGTTTGTTCTTTTAAATTGCATAAAATAAATCATTTTTAACATCTTCAATAATTTAGTGAATATTTTATTAATTTATGATTTTAAAAATTCTTCTAGCTCAAATATATTTGGATAAGGGATACTGGTCGTTCAACTTTTTGAGCTTTTTACTCATAAAAATTTCCACAATGTTCTTGAAACCTTTTTATGTTGAAGTTAAAGTTATTTAAGTTCATGTTCATGTTTCGAAATGTAAAAATAGTTGCTCAATTATTTTAACCATATGTTCAACTATTATTTATAAATTGTTCTCAAATCTAACACTAGTTGATCATTAGATATTGTATAATAAAACAATGTCAATATAATAATAATTTTTATTGGTTTGTCATTTTTAAACATCAAGTTCGTGTTCATTTAAGCAATACTTTTTGTTCAATTTTTTAAATCCTTTGTTCAAAATTTATTTCATATTTTTTCTAAGTTTGTCAAGGTTCAAGTTCGAGACTAATTGTTCATGGAAAATTATATTCTACATGAATGTTAATACAATTTACCGTTTGTTAAGTGGATTGCCGTTTTTAATTCAAGATTGTGTTCAAATACGTGATACTAGTGTAATTTTTAAAAGCTCACATTCAACTATTGTTTATAAATTGTTCGTAAATTTGATACTAGTTGTTCATTATAAATTCTAAAATAAGACAATGTCAATATAGTATACCTTTTTCTTGGTTTACTGTTTTTAGATAACACGTTTGTGTTCGTATAAACGATATTCATTGTTCAACTTTTTAAACCCATTGTTCAATATTTATTTAATACTGTTTCCAAATTTTGTTAAGGTTCAAGTTCGAAACAAGTTGTTCATGAAAAATTATATAATAAAATGTTAATACAATTTGCAATTTTTACGTTGCATTTAGGTACGCGCAGGGGCGGAGCCAGATTTTAGTGTTTGGGGGGGGCACTTTTAAAATGTTAGAGGGGTCTAATCATTCAAGTTAGTTTATTATATATATATATTGTTGATTTTTTTACCAATTGGGGGCACTAGTACAAAAAACGCCTATTTCGGCGCCCCTATTTCGGCGGTTGTAACAACAACCGTTGAAATAGGTGCCCCGAAAATTCTATGTCTAAAAAAAGGCACCTATTTCGGCGGTTCCTATTTTTGAAATAGAATTTTCGGGGCACCTATTTCGGCGGTTCCTAGCTAGGAACCGCCGAAATAGGTGCCTTTTTTTAGACATAAAATTTTTGGAAGCCTATTTTCCCGGTTTTTTTTCAAAAAATTCGGTCGGCGGGAAATTTCAGCCTATTTCGGCGGTTCCTAGCCAGGAACCGCCGAAATAGGTGCCTTTTTTTAAACTAAAATTTTTGGAAGCCTATTTTCCCGGGGTTTTTTTTCAAAAAATTCGGACCGCGGGAAAATTTCAGCCTATTTCGGCGGTTCCTAGCTAGGAACCGCCGAAATAGGTGCCTTTTTTTAGACATAAAATTTTCGGAAGCCTGTTTTCCCAGTTTTTTTTTTCAAAAAATTTGGACCGCGGGAAAATTTCAGTCTATTTCGGCGGTTCCTAGCTAACAACCGCCGAAATAGACTTTATTTCATTATATATATCGCAACTGCTCTTCATCTCTCTCTCTCTCACGGTAATTTTGCAACTCTAACTGGCGAATGTACATGCTTTGCGCTCCTCTCTGCATCTCGCTCACCAGATTGAAAACGGGATTGAAGTAGTTCATTCTAGAACCGGTAATATACTCGAACTTATCTTTTTCTCATTGGAGAACAAGCTACATACATGCTCTGCGCCTTTCATTCTCTTTGTTTTGTCTGCGCATCTCTTCATTCTCTTCTTGTGTCTACGCCTATGTAGTGACAAATCACTGAAACCGCTACATCTCACTCACTAGATTGAAGACGGGGCTGAAGTAGTTCATTCTGGATCCGGTAATATACTCAAACTTATATTTTTCTTTTTGGAGAACAAGAAACATACATGCTTTGCGCCTATTTATTCTCTTCTTTGTGTTTGTGTCTCTTTATTCTCTTCTAGTGTCTGCGCCACTACAATCTCTTCACACTCACGGTGATTTTGCAAGGCGAACAAGAAGCTTACATGCTCTGTGCCACTGTTCATTCTCTTGCGTTTGCGCCTCTACAGAGATGCAAAACTGTTGCATCTCGCTCCCGAGAAAGAAGACGATGCAGCTAAATTTTTTTATTTTTTTAAAAAATACCTATGGCGGCGGTTCCTAGCTAACAACCGCCGCCATAGGTGTGTTTTTTTTTTGAAAACCACCTATGGCGGCGGTTCCTAGCTAACAACCGCCGCCATAGGTGTGTTTTTTTTCAAAAAAAAAAACAACCACCTATGGCGGCGGTTGTAGCTAGAACCGCCACCATAGGTGTTCTATCTCGGCGGTTGTACAACCGCCGAGATAGGGTCTCATCCCTATTTCGGCGGTCTCCATTTCGGCGGTTCTAGAACCGCCGAAATAGACCTTTTACAACCGCCGAAATAGGCCCTTTTTGTACTAGTGGGGGACCGAGCCCACCCAACTGATAACCTAGCTCCACCACTGGGTACGCGGTACTAGTTGCTCAACTTTGAAAATACTTTGTTCAAAATTTACTTCATATTGTACCTTTTTTAGAAGCTTTGTACATGTTTAGCAATTTAAAATTATTGTTCTTTTTAAGACCATATGTTCAACTATTGTTTATTAGTTGCTCACAAATTTGATACCAATTGTTCATCAGAAATTTCATAATGAAACAATGTCAATAAAATATACTTTATTGGTTTATCATCTTTTTTAACATCAAGTTCGTGTTCATATATGCGATATTGGTTCAATTTTTTAAACTCTTTGTTCAAAATTTATCATATATTATTCTTAAATTTTGTCAAGGTTCAAATTTGAGATTAGTTGTTCATAGAAGTCATATAATCAAATAATAGTAATACAATCTACAATTTTTAATTTAAATAAATATTAAATATGTAATATGTTATAAATTTAATTATATATATCAATATCTATTTAAATTAAAAAAACTCATAAAATTATTAAAATTTATATATATCATATTTACTTTGGTTAATATTTTTTAAAATAAATATTAATATTTATATAATTATATAGTATATAACAATATTAGTTAACATTATAAATAATATACTAATATTTATATCATATATATTCATATTTATAAAAATTGTAAATATATGTTAAATAAAATATTAAATTATATACTAAACCTATATAAATTATATAAAAATTTAATGGGGAGAGTGTTAGAATTATTTACTTTTGTTTTTTCATATTTTTATAAAACTAAAAGATATTTTAATTAACGTAATAGTAGATTTATTTAATTAAAATTTTGTTTTTAAAATTTTTAAAACAAAAATAATTTTATTTTAAAACACATCACACCCACATAAGTAAAAAAAAAATTCCACGCATCACGGAAGATGGTGCTATTCCCTTGTGCAAGCAATAGTATTTGTCTCCTTCTAAAGTCATGTTATGATATTCAATTTTTTGAAAAAAATAATCGTCACGTTTAAAATATCCCTCTCGATGACATTATATATTTTCACACTACAAAAAGGAAATATATAGAAATTTTCCTTTATGAAGCGGTTTGCTAAGGAATACGTGCTCCACTGTATATAGAAAAGGTGCGCCATCGAATTCGGTTCTACCCGGAACCGACGGTTCTACCTGGAACCGATTGGAACTGGAACCGGCCGGAATCGGGCCGGAACCGATTCGGAATCGGAAACGCCCCCTTGCGAATCGAATCCGAATACAAGTTTTGAGATTCGGGATCGAACCGGGACCGGAACTGCCCGGAACCGCCTATAACCGCCTAGATTCGCATCGGATTCAGAACCGTGGAACCGGAACCGGAACCGCCCCGGAACCGGTCAAAGTAGCCGTTGGAATCTTTTAGAATATATTAGTATTACTTTCTTTCCATGTAATCTTTTAGACTTCCAAATTGAAATCATGTAACCTATTAGTAGTTGTACTCTTTTCCTTATTAAGGTTTTCCCAATGGGTTTTTACCTAATAAGGTTTTAACGAGGCAGTGAATCATATAATAAAATCCGCTTTGCTCTTTAAGTTTTGTAAATTCAATACAAAAATTTAAGTCTTTGGTTCTTGCACATTCAAGATTATAAACTTGAGGAATAACCTAGCTAGAAGTAAAGTGGACGAAAAAAGCAACGAGTGCGCGTAAACGGATTTAAAATCGGAGTCAAAACGAAGAAATTGGAGCCGATCGAATCTTTCCGGAACCGGTCGGAACTGCCCCGGAACCGGAACCGGTCGGAACCGTTGATTTGAGTGAATCTGAAGCGAATATAGAGTTCCAGAACCGGAACCGCCCTGGAACCGCCCAGGACCGGTTCCAAATCCGAATACACATTTTCCGGAACCGGAACCGGAACCGTGACCACCATTATCCACTAGCAACTTGAACCATCGCTTAATCCCAACTAAA
Organism: Limonium bicolor; assembly: GCA_023374045.1. Lineage (NCBI taxonomy): Eukaryota > Viridiplantae > Streptophyta > Magnoliopsida > Caryophyllales > Plumbaginaceae > Limonium > Limonium bicolor. The sequence continues at coordinate 296,342,568 of CM041776.1, read as the reverse complement.
GTCCTTATCTATAATGAAACTGGAATAATACAAGTATGGATGCATGCACGTTTAAAACGTGGGTGTTGGTGTTCAAAAAAAAAACGTGGGTGATGCTTCCACAATTACAAGTAGACTCATATGCTTAATTGAACAAATGGGCTTAGAGATTACGCAAGAATAATGATCAGATTCTATTCATCACAGTGACACATCTCTCTGCCATGCTTAAGTGCAATCATTTCCCACTGAAGACAAACCTTATATAAAGGATCACCAGAGAGAAGTAGAAAGCATCCCTAATCGACAGAAGACGAATTTGCAACTCTTCTCGTAAATCCCTAGGTATGGGATAACCGTTTGTTGTTTCCTCATTGTTTTTATTATTCTTATGCAAACCTAGCTAGGAAATAGGTACCATTTTCGGTCTTACTGATGTACAGGAGTCTGTGATCATGTGGATAATATCATAAGTCATTATTGTGTTTATCGATCGATCTTCCTCTTTGATTGAAAATATTGTGAGCAGTTATTTTGATCATCTTGATGAGACAAGTGAGACCTTATTAATAACTTTGTAGATCTCTTTATTAATTAGAAGGTGAATTAAGGAGAATGGCCAACCACCAAGACAAAGGCCTGTTCGGCAATGGATACCCTCAACCTTCCTACGGAGGAGGATATGGTGGTTACTCAGTCGGATATGCGGCGCCTGGTTACCAGTCTGCAGCTGATTTTCCTCCCACTGGCTATCCAGGTCAACTCTAATATTACGGCTATATGCCCAATTATCTAAAAAAAATATACATATATATGACTTTTCATATAGTTGCTAGAGAATCTGTTATATCACTTATGTGGGAGTTGTAGCTAGGTATTTATCTCGGAATTCATATGTATATATATATATATGTTTGCCGAAGAAAAAATCTAGTAAGTTGGCTTAATACTAACATAAATTTGCATCGTGCAGTAAATGACAATTACCCTTTTAAAAAACAGAATTATATATAGCTCTTATGCTGAGCTTTTCAGCCAGCCACTTAAAATAAAAATATAGCTTTTTTTTAAAAAAAAAGATATGTAAACAGAAATATAGTACCATTTTAATACCGCTTGCAGTTGGAAACTCGCTACATATACATTACATTAGATAGAAATGCTCAACTGATAAATCAAATATAAAACGTACTTAATTATGGTATTCTTGTCGAAATTTTGAATTGAATTTCATTACTTTGGCAGGTTATGGAGGGCACCTTGGTGGAGGAATGCTCGGTGGTGCAGGTGGGATGGGCGGCTACGGTATGCACCCATCATATGGTGGATATAGTCATGGACATGGTGGGCCTGGGATGTACGGCCATGGAAAGTTCAAGGGATGGAAGTGAAGAAGCAATCAATATTCAGCCCCTAATATTCTTGCTTGAAGCCATGTTAATTTCAGAATTAGTAATATTTGCGTGTTACTCAGATTGCCTAAAGTTCCCACATTGACTGTACGTGGAAACTGTGTGTGCATGCTGCTTATAATAAATGAAAGCATATATCATAATAATAAGTGCTGCATGTTATACGTACAATATTCATCAGTCTGTTCTATCAATGAATCTTTTTCTTTATTATTGATCTCAACGGGCCTTATATAAGATATAGGATCTCCTGGGCAGCACCAGAATATAAAACCCCATCTAAGTTTGTGCATAGTCGAGATTCTCACATCCTCAAGCATTATTAGGTCATTAGTTCAAGAAATTGATTAACAGTTGGGGCATCAAGATTGTATCTGAACTGGTCACTAATAATGCATATGTGGGGCTTCTCTTGATGCCTTCAACCGAGCAAGAGAGGGGTTAGGTCAACGCTATATTGATGGTTTTATCGTAGTCATTGGTACATCTCTAGTAGTATCTTGAGGAAATATTTAGATGAGGATAAATAGATCATTACATATCCGGATATTGGACAAGCTGTGTATGACATGTATGGTTGTCTCTTCTTATTTGTAAGCCGGTTATCTGAACCTTCATCTATCTCTCGGAAAAATTTATTTATGTCTTCAATATTTTCTAGGGATAATTGACACTCTTATTGTTCTACCATCATACTATATATAGGATCTTTGTTTTGTATCTTGTTTTTTTCATGTATAACAACTTTATATGTTTGTTCAAGCTACAAAAATCTACATGTGAAATTAATAATGCATCCGATGGTGTACTGGGTGTAATCATGCTGGCATTTGCGCTAATTTTATTCGGCACATCGAGTGAAATTGGGTTCCATCAGACTGTTCAGTTATTAGATGAACTGGCACAGCTTTTGCGCTTGGAGGTATATATCGTTAAAAAATTCATTACATTGCACACTTATACATCGTGAAAAGGTAGTCGGTACACCATGCAGGGTATATCATGAAAATAATTTTGTTACACTACAGAGGGTGTATAGAGTAAAATAAACCTAAAAGGCATATTATAAAACAAAATAGCCCTGAGAGGTATATTAAAGAATATAATAAACCTACAAGGTATATTATAGTGATTTATAAAAGTTTGTAAGTATTTCGTGTAACGCCCCTATTTAACATAAATGCAGCGGAAAGTAAAATACTAAGGCGATTACAGATCATCGGGTTCCAAGCACCCGGCACCAAACCTCACCAATTACAACTTATAAATTATAGATGCTACGGTCTGAACTCGAGAAAACATAACATAAACCTAACAATAGAAAAATACGCCAACGCTCCACAAATCCTAATTCCCACCCCAATCACTCATACTCTTCGTGGCCACCTGTATAACAACTTATACCTGCAAGATTAAACCAAGCAGCCCACCCCGGGAGGGGTGAGTCAGTTCCCTGGAATGGAACTGGTACAATCCTCATAACAGAAAATTAAAACATAATCTTCAAACAATATAGCAACTTGGAAAGAAACTCTTAAAAACCAAACAGAGGAACAAGGCACTTCGAAATCACCAAGTCAAAGCAACAAGCAAGGAATAGAGATAGTCAATAGAAAAGACAAAGTTAGTCAATTAAAACCGCACCAGGAGTTAGTGAACATCCCATGCTTAAGTTAGATTAGGTTCCAGTTAAGAGTAGAAAGACCCAAGTAGTCACAAGGTCTATGGAAGGAAAGAAGAAATCCAAGAACCAACAACTCAAGAGTGGAATGCAACCAATTGGAAGAGATGGCTCCGCTGCCAATTATGTCCCTTTTGGGACAGGGGATATACAGCCCCTCGCTGTTAACTACGTCCGATAGGACAGGGGATATACAGCCCCTCGCTGTTTACAACGTCCGATTGGACAGGGGATATACAGCCCCTCGCTGTTTACCGGTGAAGATGTGCGCACATCACAACAAAGACTCAGCTCATGGTTGAAACGATATCCAGAGTTGAAAGAAGAATTTACCAAGATTGACATTCCTATATTCCCAATAGATTAATAACTGCACAAGTGCAATACCAAAACACTCAGTCCTACAGATTGCAGAGGCGTAAACCCTCAGCAGTTAATATCTAATGAGGTAACCAGATAAGAGGAACCAATGATCATGTGAGTTGTACATTCAAGGCTCAGTTAGTCACATCAAGCTGAGTTAGTCACACAATAGTTTCTTTTCGAGATTCATTCAAGCTCAGTTAGCGTTTCTCAAAACATTCCATAAAGTTCGTCACCAAAAGTATCTAAGTACGAGAAATCGTACCTGGTATATGTAGAAGCAGTAACCAAACTTGAAAATGCGAACTACTTCCACTAATCACCTATAATTAAAGTATTCCAAGCATTGATTAGTTAAGGCACTATAATGCTACACATCCTCCATTCTTATTAGTCTATAGTTTTGTTTTACAGTTACTCTCTCCCTTGGTTTTAAAATGCGCGCATCAGGCGCGCCTGATGCGTTTTGGATGCGATGCGAGCATCAAAACGCATCCATGGCAGCGAGGTGAGTTTATTCAGGATGCGCCCGTGATGCGCTCTGATGCGCCCGATGCGCTCCGATGCGCCCGATGCGACCCCGATGCGCCCCGATGCGCCTTGAGCTTGTTTTTACCATAATTTCTTCGTTTGAAGTCCTTTTTTATTCCTATTTGTTCCTACATGCTCATATATCAACCTAGTTTGACCCTATGCACTGATTGTTGGGTTTAGAGTAATAAAAAACTCAAGAACATCAAAAATTACCTTAAAGCTTGAATGAGCCTTGTGTATATGCTTGATGTCTTTCTTGTGTACAATTGGTGATATGATATGATTATGAGACTCATATGGGTTAATGATTCAATCTAGAAAAACTATATCATTAAGGAGGGGAAGAGAAAATCCTTCAAGCTCTAAAGAAAAATTGTTTCTTTTTCATCTACTTATACTAGGACGAACTTGAGTGATGAGGAGGAAGAACTTGAAGAGGATATTGGCTCTCCTAATGTTGAAGATGATTTAGTTGATCTTGTGTTGATGACATCCAATAGGTTCATGTGGTGATATCTAAACGTAGTCTAATCATAAGTTTGTTATATTTAAAAGTTATTATTCTCTTGTGTGGATTGATTACTTTATACTTGTGTTTGGATGTTTTTGTTCTCTTATGTTGTTTGGATTGAATACTTTGACACTTGATTACTTTAGACTTGTGTTTGGAAGTTTTTATTCCATTGTGTCATAATATTACTTCATATGTATAAAATGTTGTCTACAAAAATTTAGATGTGATTTTTTAGTAAACATCGCATCACAAACGGGATGCGCTCGCATCGACGCCTCGCGCATCACGCATCACTTTTGGAGCCTAATCGCATCGGAGCGCATCACGCATTTTAAAACCAAGCTCTCTCCTAAGGATCTGGCTAGATCTCGTAATTAAATCTTTTATGTATACTTAACTTATTCCATTTACCTACTCCTGATTATAGGTTTAATTTAATTAAACCCTTTGGTTACGCTTGGCTAACTTACTTTGACACCTATTTAAGGTTTATGATATGTATTTCCCCCGAATAGTCCACCTAGATGTCATTAACATTTAATATTTTTAATTGTCATGTATGAATTAGGTTTATCCCAATTTTTCCCTCTTAATATGTTTCCCATAAGGTATGTTACTTCTTTTATTTACTTCTAATGTGTGTATATATATATACACTTATATTTCCTTAGGATTTATCCAAAGCATTCTTCAAGAAATCCTTATTGTATTTAATTATATTTAATATCTTTTAGACATATCCACAACTGATATATGGTTTATAAAATAAAGTGTTTTCCCTAGTTTTAATTAAATATTAACCTCCATAATACCAATATGTAGTTTAGTTTAATACCTTGATTTAATATAAGTTCCTATTTTATTTCTCTCATATAAGTATATATGCAAACAACTTTTACTTCACTTAAAAGATAATACCCAAAATATTTATAAACATACTGGTATAAAATGTTAATTTAGGTTTAATTATTTTCCCCAACCTAAAAAGCTTATTAACAAACCATACTTTAATTTTTGTTACATTAAAAACCATATATTATAAGTTATTCTTATGAAAATTCCATAAACATAATTTTTAAACCCATCTACCCTTGTCCAAAAAAAAAATTCCCAAATTTATTATATAATAACTATAACATCTTAGACATATTATAAAATTTTTATTTCATAAAAATATCTTTTTAAATTACCCAAATAATTCCATAATACTCGTATCTTGCAAAAATCATAACTTATGTTTAAAAACTCAAAACCCATATTAATTTACATCAAAATAAACTAGATTTTATAAGGAATCTATGGTTAAAATTTCAAGTCAAAATACATTTGGGAATGCCATTAAATAAATCTAGCAAGTTAGGACTTTATTCTGGAAAACATATTAACTTATTACAACTTAAACCCCCACGATCTAATCTCGGCCGTCCATTTTTATTAACCGAGATCGGACGGCCCAGAACTCGCGAGTTCTTCAGAAATCCCCAATTCGCACCCGAGTACTAATCCGACGATATCTCACAATCCACAGAACGAAATTCGATGATTCTTGTTCCTATCGATTCGAAATTAAATTCCGGTTCTAATGGTACCAATTTCCCCAATTCATGCAGAATTGAATAGATTCGAATCTGGGTTCGAAGTTAGGGTTCATATTCCGGTTTCGATTTGAATTCAACAAATTCTCCTATTATAATCCGTAATAGACTAAATTGGCATGTGGGTTTGACCGGTAATGAAGTTACGATTGGCAACAATGGAGCAATTTGATCAGAAACTCACCGGAATTGCATTAACGGGGAGAATCAAAATCGGAAGTTCTGGAATTCGTTATTTTATGTGCGGTTCGGGTATGCCTCTTCTCGAATCAACTCGCGCCTACTGAGAGGGATTTGATTCATGGAACCTATCACAATCCAAACTAGACATGTAACTCTAGATGTTAGTGGAAGAATCATTGAATTTGGTGAACTAGGGAGAAAGTTACAGATCTCACAAGATCTGTGTTTACCTAGTTGGTTTCGGGATGAACTGGGCAGAATTACCACCGTGTTCGAGTAGGCAACTTTAGACAGCTTTATCTCCCAAACCAGTGCGAATCAGCCTTGGCCATTAACATGAAAGTTGTATAGGGATTATAGATCTTCAAAACAAGCTGAAGAACACGAAATTTGGATGAGAAACGAAGAAGTTATGGCGAGACGAAGTTTACTCGATTTCAGGAAAAACTGGAATTCTGGGTTACGAACTCGCAAGGAGGCAACTTTGGATCATCTTTCCAGTCATTGTAGAAGGAGTTAGATGATGTGTGAGTAATGGTTGGAAAGAGAAAATATAGGAGAATCGAATGAAACAAACGGCATACCAAATGGTGGAGTAGAGAAAAAGATATAGACGTCTAAAGATCGACCCATGACATGCTAAAACTGACAGAAACTCAATCGATTTGGCTAACTCTGGTGCTGACTGGGCGCGACACGTGTCCCAAGGCGCGCGGCTGAGTCAGCTGGCCCTGGACACGTCAGCAACCTCCAAAATTTTGGCTCTAAACTTCAATTTATCATAACTTTGGCTAGGATGATCCGTTTTTAACGTTCTTTTTATCAATCTTCTTGGTTTTCCATAACCTTTTTATTGGTATACTTTTCATGGCCTGATTTGACCATTCTCAAAAAGTCAATCCTAGCAAGGCTTTTGAAGCTTTAAGGTTTCCATGATTTTATTTTGACTTTTAAGCCTTAAATCAATGTTAAAAATATTTCTAAAATCTTTATAATATAATTGGAGTGTCTTGAAATTTTCCCAATATTTATTGACTTATAAATCACACTATTAAATTCATAATACCATATAATAAATTAATATTTAATAGTATCATTTAGGGTTTACTAAAAGAAATCCCCTAAATTAATTTAAATTAATTTATGGGGTATTTCAGTCTACCCCCCTTAAAAGGAACTTCGTCCCGAAGTTTAACACCAACTAATAGCTACTTACACCACACCAGGTGTGCTGTCAAGAATTACTAAAATGTTCATCCAATAACAATTCCAACCAAAACTCCATACCAATTGTGATCTCCCACAATCTATTTCCACTCATTTCCATTTCCAAATTCCACGCAAGATTACTCATCGTCAGACCAAAACCAAGATTTTTCATAGATAGAAATCAAGAATCACACAATGTATAAATCAAGTACATGCATACACCTCTCCATCATTCTACTAACAAAACAAACAGGGCATAATCTAGATGAGTGACGAAGAAAGAGTATGCACTACCCCCTCCCCCCCCTGAAAAGAGCCAAGGTACGCCCTCGTACCGCTATGAACAAGAACCCAGTAAAGGCAAGAATACAAGGAAATATCATGGGAATAGGTGTGGGTACTTCACTCTCATAGAGTCCTCAGTCTCCCAAGTAGCTTCTTCAACCCCATGATGCTCCCAAAGAACCTTCACTAGCTTGACTGATCTGCCTCTCGTTTCCCGGACCTTCGTGTCCAGGATCTGAATGGGAGTCTCCTCATATCTCAGTGTAGGTTCAATCTCTAATCTCTCTGGCTGTAGCACGTGAGAAGGGTCAGGTACATACTTCTTCAGCTGAGATACATGAAACACGTCATGTACCTTCCCCAATTCCGCTGGTAGGTCTAGTCGATACGCTGCTGGGCCCACGCGCTCCGTAATCCTATACGGACCAACATACTTAGGGCTTAACTTTCCTCTCATCCCAAATCTGAAGATGCCTCTCATCGGAGACACTCGTAGGAAAACCATATCACTGATCTGGAATTCAAGCTCTCTGGTACGCTGATCCCCGTAAGATTTCTGCCTAGATTGCGCCGCCCTCATGTGTTGTTGGATAACTCTGATATCATCCTGCAGTCTCTGAATATACTCCGGACCAATCAAAATTGTCTCAGCAGGGTCACTCCATGATAAAGGTGTCCGACACGGTCGGCCATACAGAGCCTGAAATGGTGCCATGCCGATAGACGAGTGATAGGAGTAGGCGTAGGAGAACTCTACCAAGTGTAGACGCTCTACCCAACTCCCCTGATAGTCCAAGGCGACCGCTCTCAACATATCTTCCAGTGTCTGAATCGTCTTCTCGGTCTGTCCATCTGTTTGAGGGTGGAAGGCTGTGCTAAGTCGCAGCTGAGTACCAAATGCCTCTTGCACCTGACGCCAAAATCTACTAAGGAAACATGCATCACGATCGGAGACGATCGTCTTCGGTACCCCATGGTACCGGATGTGCTCTGTGGTGAACACCTCAGCTAGTTTGGGCACCTTCCATGTGTCCTTGATAGGTATGAACTTAGCTGTCTTAGTTAACCTATCGACTATCACCCAAATTGTGTTCAACCCACCTCTGGCTGGAGGGAGACCGACCACAAAATCCATACTAATATCGTCAAATGAAACACCCCTAAACAAATAAACAAATAAAATCATAAACGAGTGAGGACTATCCGAGAATAACGTGTCACATAATTCGGGACACGTGATAATGCATGAACAATTAAATTAAGTACGGATATATATATGTCCGAGAACATGAGAACGTGACGTATTAATACAGTCGCGTACATATATATACGTATATAAAAATACTATACGTAACGTTACAACATTACAACGTTGTATATAATAATTAACAATAATAACGTCGCATAGTTACACATAACTAAAACGCGACAAACTAAAAGGGGGGCGTATATGTATATACGTGTACGTATAAATAACTAGTAACGCGATATATATAGTTCCACACATATATAAATAAGCATGTATGTAGCTTACAAAAAAGAAGAAAAGAAAAAAGGAGCAAACCTCCCTGAGGTTCGAACCCGTACCTCTCGTATGCCTAGTGGATGCTTTAACCGGTTGAGCTATGCTCAAATTCAGTAACTAATACCAATCTAAGTATACTAGTAGTTCGACTACTCCTGCAACTGCAAAAAATATAATAACAAAGCCATGACCAGGCACTATCATCGATCTCAGTACAGAGAAAGAAATTCAACTGAATCAACAAAAAAATAGTAAGGAACAACACTGCATCGGACAGCACTGATTGTCGAGAACTACATTTCAACCCCCCACCATTGTTCTTTTGCGCTATCCTGCTCCAATGCCGATTTCCAACGCCAGGAAGATAGACAAGTGGGCAGCCACTCTCCTGAAAGTTTGAGCCCACCGAATTTTCACAAGTCTCCCATTGGAAACTACCACCATTAACACTTATTCAGTTCTTGTCGGTCCTTTTGCCTCTGTCACCTAAGTAATATCCCTGATCAGTCACTCTCCACTGCAAGTTTATATGCCCACGTTGTGCATGTCTAGAGCTTCTTCCCCTTCTCTGTTTTCTCGTTCATGTGGGAAGGTAAGCAAAGCTTCGAGACTACTCTCCTCCTGCACATGAACTTTCTTCCCCGATCAAAACCCACGCCCCCTTAGTCCCTCTTGTCTATTAGACCGTGGCTCCAGTTCTGGAAACCTGAAACAAGAAACATGAAACAGCAAGGTAAGATGTGCTCAACTTCTGAATCGTCTTCCTTTACTGCTTCTGTTAAAGAAAACAATAACCATGGCCTTGACCTTTCTGTTTTCCTTTCTTCCTTGCATGCCGAAACTGGGGTGTTACTAATCTTGAGAGCCTGAGACAACACCATTACAAACGGTAAGGTAATATCCTGCTGATCATTCTCAAATTCTGCCCTCTGTACAGTTTGTTCAAAATAATTCTGATCCATGACCGTTGATTGTTGTCTCGCTGCATGCATTAACTCCTTAGATGTCCCCTCAAAGATTGCACCAAAACTTCCCCAGAGACAGCTGCATCTTTGCCTTGCACTTATTGGCTCACGGTGAGACCATGAAACAATTCTACTACAAGTCTTCTCTTCTGGTTTCCTTTTTCTGATGTCCGAGACACCACTGAATTGTTCATCCAAATCACTTGGACCTTGCATGCAGTCCTCTTGGATCTGTTCGAAAATCATTTGGGAAGAAGCTGCCCAATACCACTCTCAAAGCAACTAGAAGGTAACAACTTCAAAATAGCTTCTGATGCTCCAGCCACTATCTTGTTTTGTCTTTCTGTTTAGTACTGCTTGGGACATCAGTGTATTCACCCAACTTTTCCTTTCTGTTCTGCTGGAATATCTTAGGCAAGTGCTCCAGCAAGCGTAGGAATTCTAGAGCCACAACCTGCCTTAAACCTGTACTAACCCAAATATTAACTAATGTTTGAAATATATCGACAACCTGGTGACAGTGAGTTGAAAGGAAAAAAAATTCTTCGTGCAGTAAGTTAAAGCCGTGACCTGGTAACTTAAACATGGCCTAACTGCTTGAGTCCCTGAAAGGGTGAGGCAGGAAACGGATCAATCTAACCCAAGGAAGAAAAAAAAGAGCTAGTGATGACAAAGAATCTGGTTGTGACCTGCTATTATAGCAGCAGAAAATCGAATGAATTGGGATTAAACCTTGTGGTTCTGGTGCCGCAATGGCGTGGCATTGACCTAGGATAGGGGTTAGAAAATCCTGAAACATTAGGAAACAAGTTACCAATTATTTATGAGTTAGATAACAAGTTTTGTGGGCTGGAGAAATTCTGTGTGAATCACCTAATGAGCTAGTGCAGAAATGAGTTTCAATCCTACAACCAGTCACTTCTGCACAAACACGGTTCAGAAACGACATGAAATTTTTATTGGCTAAAAAAAAAAACAAACGCAGAAGCTTGCTAATCCACTAGACAGGTTGTAAATAAGCTAGGAATACTAGAGGAGTCAGCTAACATAATATAGACCGGTTACCCACCCAAAGTGAGCAGGACTTGCTTTCAGTTTCTACAAACTCTCGTTTCAGTATAAGTAATGTTCAGTAGTATTAACAATGTGGTTTTGGGATTTATTTGGAGTTTAAAATCCTAATAAGATGCTTGACTACAGGAGTGGATAAGGTGGGAGAAATGGGAAGTCAAATTGTGAACACAGAAAGGAGATAGAGGGGTATATCAGTTCATATTTTTTTCTCTGTCGCTACAATATTCATCAGGTTTCTGTTTCAGTTTCATAGATCGATTTCTGTAAACAACTTGTAGAGGGATTTCCTATGTGGTTTTGGGGTTTGTGTTGAATTTAAAAGCTGGTAATATACTTAACTAGGTGGGCTATCAAGTTGGAAAAAAAAGGAAAGGCAAAGTTATCACAGTCACATCTCAGATTTTCAGTTTTTGCATTTCTTTTCAGTTCTTATTTCTGTTTCTGTGTAATGAAGTGTCAGAAGTGTGGCCCTTGTTGCTTGGGTGTGCTTTTAAGTTTCAAACCTTGATAAAACATTGACTAAGTGGGTACAGAATTGGAGGGAGTTGTAGGTCAGTTTAAAGGAACAAACAGAGAACCACATAGGATTATATCGGTTTATGACTTCAGGTTCTTTTGTTTCAGTACTAGACTTCCCAGTAGGGTTATCAGGGTTAGGTTGGTTTTGCTTTGAGATTAAAATTCCAACTAAGACTCGTAATTCAGTAGCTAGACACCTGGGGGAAAAACCTGAAATCAGTTTCAAGAGCAAAGAGAGAACGATTACATCAGCTTAGTAGTCTTAGTTTTCAGTTTTCCTTTCTTCTCCAGTTCTGTATAACCTCGCACAGAAATATCTGAAGGAGTTGTGTTGGGCTAGATCAGCGTTTAAAACCATATTAAGACATTTAACTAGAAGACAAATAACTTGGGGAGTGAGAAAGCAACCAGATCAAGGAATGCAAAACAAGATAGAGGGGAGGTTATCAGTTTCAGTTTCAGGTGTCAAGTTTAGTGTAAAGGACTTCTGTGTGTCTTGCTCTTTGGGTGAGCCTTGAGAATTAAAACCTTGCTAACCCATTTACCAAAACGTATTAACCTTCTGGGGAAAATTTGAAGTTAAACACCTGTGAGCAAAGGAAAGGAACAGGAGTGAAGCTACCAGATTGTGTTTCAGTGTTTCAGTTTCTGTGAGAATTGTTCTCTGTTTAAACGACCTACAGAGGAGTTAAAGAAGTTGTAGTGGTCTGATAATGGATCTAAGACATTGCTAATATGCTCAACTAAGCTGGTATAAACATTTGGAAGGTTAGAAATCAACTTAACAACTTAACAGAGGGAATGAAGAAGAACTGTACAGATTCTGTTTTTTTTTTCTCTTTTCAGATTTCCAATAACCGGTAGTTTCTGTATGACTACCTTACAGAACTGTTAATGGAGTTGTAATGGCCTGCTAATGAACCTAGTATCTGGACAATACACTTACCTAGGTTTGTAAACACTTAAAGAAAGGATAGAAATCAAGTCATATCGGTTTCTGATTTCAGTGTTCCTACAACTTGTATGGTCTGTATAACATCATTACAGAGGGGTTAACGATGTTGTTTATAGATGGTTTTTAATTTAAAATATCTCTAATACACGTAACTGAGGTTATACACGCTTGTGAAAGATAGAAACCAAAGAGATACATCAAAAAGGAGTTGGGATTGAGGGATGCACAGGTTGTTTACTTCAGCCTTCTGAAATTTATGTTCCAGTAAGGTCAACTTCCAGAGGTGGTCTAAGGGTGGTTTGGTTTAAAAATAAACTCAGATCCTATCTAGTAACTACACCTAGGATAGCAAACCGTTTTTGAGAAGACTAAACATCAGTGGAACCAAAGACAAACAAAACCAGAAGAAACATATAAACTGTGGTTTCAGATTTCGATAATAAGTAGCTTCTGTATAGTTGGTATACAGGGGTGTTAAGAGTGTGATGATAGTTAAATGATAGATCCAAAACAGTACTAATACCTCTAACTAGTTGATGAAACCGTGTGGGGAAAAGTAAGCCTCAGTTGATACATTAAGGGAGAGGTTAAGTGGGATTAGACGCCAAAATTATGTTGCAGTTTTGTGAATTTTGGACTGCTGTTAAATGGGTTTTACTGGTATCTTATGGTCTATATTATCAATATGCAAGGAATTAAACATTACCCACCTATTTATTTAAGGGAGAATACACGTTAGACAAGTTATATCTAGGTTATATAAACTTGTTACATAACTAGCGCTTAAAACGCTTTAAAACATTAACTAAGGAAAAAGGACTTAGTTGACGTGCCAAAAAAAAACAATGATATGAATATCCTAGGAGTAAGATAAGCCTAGAATTAATACATGTGAAGTCCTAGGACTCAATATAAACTAGGCATGTGACAGCATACCTAGGGAATGACATACGATATAAAGTGTCGTCACATAAAATAATAAACTGACACATTGTTTGTGATTAACGCTAGGGCCGTAGCGAACTTCGACCAGGACTCCATGTGTGAGATGACATTTGCTTCTGAATAAGGTATGGACATGTGTGGTTCGTATGTTGCCGTGTTACACGGCTTGTGTGCTGTGTGCTCTGTGTGAAAAGATCTTAAGATCAAAGCATGAAATTGGATTGCTTGTTATTATGTTGTATGATTTTTATATCATTGTTGTGTATCATTGCGCGCACAGTAGTTTAGTCCCTCCGCGTTTATGTAATTCGAGATGAACCACAACGAACTATGAAAACAAAGAATAACGCTATAAGGGGAACTCCTCTCTAAACCATTGAGGACTACCATGACACCCACTATGGTGTCTATTCATTAATGATAATGAAGAGCAAGTCTCCTTTGGTGAGACATGACGAACCGTAGACAAAACAAAAGAACTATACAAAGAGACAAATCCTCTCTAACTTTAGAGGACCGCTAATGACACCCACTATGGTGTCGAGATTTTAATGATAATGAACAAAAGTACCACTGTGAAACATGAGAACAACCCGGGAAGACAACAGCTCGGGCCGCGCGGTATGGATGATCGGGAGTTGGTATCTGCATCAGATCCTTCGACCGTCTATGGTGGAATATGTTTTGGGTGTCCCTGGGTGACCCCACTTTCTCAGCACATCCCGGAGTCTAGAGCAGACTCCGCTTTCTCGACCCTGGGTGTCGGGAATGGGAGTGACAAATTGGTGAAGCACATCCTAGAGTCTAGAGCAGACTCCGCTTTCTCGACCCTGGGTGTCGGGAATGGGGGAGTGACAAATTGGTGAAGCTTATCCTGGCTAGAGGTGACTCCGCTTTCTCGACCCTGGGTGTCGGGAATGGGGACTAGCTATGGAGGAGACGTCCTCCAACGTGCGGTGATAAAAGAATTCACAAGTAACCCTTGAAGAAACAAGGAATGATTAGCACCTACATAAAAGTCTCGGGATCGAACTTATATCCCCTGACTCGGTGCAAGAGAAGAAAGGAAAACATGTGTAATGAGAACAAGAAAACAATACGTAATCTCTTGAATGATCCCATAGTGAGGATCGACGGTATACTGTACCTACGCACACGTCCTATGAATTACTTGGTTTTTGTTGCTACGTTAGCAGCTTATTGTGTTGGATTGCGTGTTTGACATTGCTATGCTACTTGCAAGTTGTGCTTGGTTGCTTTGATATTGCTATGCTACCGATGAGTGTGTATGGTATCATGATGTGCTGATGTGTGCTTTACTGCTTTATTATAGCATGTAAATTGACCTAATAATATTCGACCAAGTAGTCGTGTGGCCCGGTAACATGCGGGCTTCACACGTTCATACTCAGCGTAGTTTGCTGAGTCCTTTACACCCAACTTTTTCAGGTCTTGAGCCAGACGATAACGGAGCGTAGGCGGGATGGCTACCATGGGGGTAGTCCATCAGGGCATGATTTTTAAGTTTGTAGTGGCATGTGTAATATATGGGTTGTTATAAAACCCAAGATGTAATTCTTAGTTTGTGATTTGGTAAATTTGTTGTAGACACTCGGAACTTGGGAATTGTACTATAGTTGTGTATGGGTTTTGATAGAGGGCTGTTTCCAGTCATTCAGACCGTAACTTGGTGTTGGAAGAGTGGTCGTGTCAACCACGTGGGTGGTTGGCGTCTGTGACACCCGGATGAAGTTGGAAACCGCTGCGTAGACATCTCGTATTACCATTAGGCTCGTCGTCTAATTATTGATTGTGATTCGGGGGTGTTACAGAAAGTGGTATCAGCGTAGTTGCGCTCTGATGACTGGAATAGAGGAGTACCGAGTATAGGAAAACCTAAATTTGAGAAACGGGGTTACGGGTTAGTTTGTGAGGCTCGTTAGTTAGGGTCCATTTCAATTCGTAGGAAAACGCTGGAGAGGTAGAAAGCCTCCTCACACTCGGGAAAACCCGATCTGGCGTTTACACAATGGCATATAATCAATCCGGTAAGGAAAACTAAGTACCCCTATCTTTTCATCGATGTTTCGGCTTAGTGTAGGGTACGGGGGCGTACCCCTCTTTTAAGGGGGGTAAGCGCGTTTTGTTTTGGTTGTGTATTGATTTATTAGGGTGTATTCCCACAACCACATGTTGATGGTTAGTAGGGTTGTGTGTTTTGGATTGTGTGTATGTGAATGGTATGTACGTGTATGTACACTGTGTCGTGAATGAATGTTGTGTGCCTTTTGCGACACGCCGTGAATGGGTTCCGTCTTCCTCCTCCTATCACTATGAGAACTGGTGAGAAACCATTAATGTGGCAAAGTGTTTATGGGTAGTGAGAATTATGGTATATGGGACTTGATCCCTTGGTTAGCATGAATGAATGCGGGACTTGATCCCAATAATTAACGAGAATGGAAAACACCAGTTAAGGAAGAAAGACTTCGGGACGAAGTCTCTTTTAAGGGGGGTAAGTTGAAACACCCCTAAACAAATAAACACATAAAATCATAAACGAGTGAGGACTATCTGAGAATAACGTGTCACATAATTCGGGACACGTGATAATGCATGAACAATTAAATTAAGTACGGACATATATATGTCCAGAACATGAGAACGTGACGTATTAATACAGTCGCGTACATATATATATACGTATATAAAAATACATATACGTAACGTTACAACATTACAACGTCGTATATAATAATTAATAATAATAACGTCACATAGTTACACATAACTAAAACGCGACAAACTAAAAGGGGGGTGTATATGTATATACGTGTACGTATAAATAACTAGTAACGCGATATATTATATAGTTCCACACATATATAAATAAGCATGTATGTAGCTTATACAAAAAAAAAAAGAAGAAAAGAAGAAAAATGAGTAAACACTCCCGCTGAGGTTCGAACCCCGTACCTCTCGTATGCCTAGTGGATGCTTTAACCGGTTGAGCTATGCTCAAATTCAGTAACTAATACCAATCTAAGTATACTAGTAGTTCGACTACTCCTGTAACTGCAAAAAAATAATAATAACAAAGCCATGACCAGGCACTATCATCGATCTCAGTACAGAAGAAAGAAATTCAACTGAATCAACAAAAAAAATAGTAAGGAACAGCACTGCATCGGACAGCACTGATTGTCGAGAACTACATTTCAACCCCCCACCATTGTTCTTTTGCGCTATCCTGCTCCAATGCCGATTTCCAACGCCAGGAAGATAGACAAGTGGGCAGCCAACTCTTCCCTGAAAGATAAAAGTGCAGCCACTCTCCTGAAAGTTTGAGCCACCGAATTTTCACTAGTCTCCCATTGGAAACTACCACCATTAACACTTATTCAGTTCTTGTCGGTCCTTTTGCCTCTGTCACCTAAGTAATATCCCTGATCCGTCACTCTCCACTACAAGTTTATATGCCCACGTTGTGCATGTCTAGAGCTTCTTCCCCTTCTCTGTTTTCTCGTTCATGTGGGAAGGTACGCAAAGCTTCAAGACTACTCTCCTCCTGCACATGACCTTTCTTCCCCGATCAAAACCCACGCCCCCTTAGTCCCTCTTGTCTGTTAGACCTGGCTCCAGTTCTGGAAACCTGAAACAAGAAACATGAAACAGCAAGGTAAGATGTGCTCAACTTCTGAATCGTCTTCCTTTACTGCTTCTGTTAAAGAAAACAGAATAACCATGGCCTTGACCTTTCTGTTTTCCTTTCTTCCTTGCATGCCGAAACTGGGGTGTTACTAATCTTGAGAGCCTGAGACAACACCATTACAAACGGTAAGGTAATATCCTGCTGATCATTCTCAAATTCTGCCCTCTGTACAGTTCTGTTCAAAAAAATTCTGATCCATGACCGTTGATTGTTGTCTCGCTGCATGCATTAACTCCTTAGATGTCCCCTCAAAGATTGCACCAAAACTTCCCCAGAGACAGCTGCATCTTTGCCTTGCACTTATTGGCTCACGGTGAGACCATGAAACAAATTCTACTACAAGTCTTCTCTTCTGGTTTCCTTTTTCTGATGTCCGAGACACCACTGACTTGTTCATCCAAATCACTTGGACCTTGCATGCAGTCCTCTTGGATCTGTTCGAAAATCATTTGGGAAGAAGCTGCCCAATACCACTCTCAAAGCAACTAGAAGGTAACAACTTCAAAATAGCTTCCTGATGCTCCAGCCACTATCTTGTTTTGTCTTTCTGTTTTAGTACTGCTTGGGACATCAGTGTATTCACCCAACTTTTCCTTTCTGTTCTGCTGGAATATCTTAGGCAAGTGCTCCAGCAAGCGTAGGAATTCTAGAGCCACAACCTGCCTTAAACCTGTACTAACCCAAATATTAACTAATGTTTGAAATATATCGACAACCTGGTGACAGTGAGTTGGAAAGGAAAAAAAAATTCTTCGTGCAGTAAGTTAATAAGCCGTGACCTGGTAACTTAAACATGGCCTAAACTGCTTGAGTCCCTGAAAGGGTGAGGCAGGAAACGGATCAATCTAACCCAAGGAAGAAAAAAAAAGAGCTAGTGATGACAAAGAAGAATCTGGTTGTGACCTGCTATTATAGCAGCAGAAAATCGAATGAATTGGGATTAAAACCTTGTGGTTCTGGTGCCGCAATGGCGTGGCATTGACCTAGGATAGGGGTTAGAAAATCCTGAAACATTAGGAAACAAAGTTACAATTATTTATGAGTTAGATAACAAGTTTTGTGGGCTGGAGAAATTCTGTGTGAATCACCTAATGAGACTAGTGCAGAAATGAGTTTCAATCCTACAACCAGTCACTTCTGCACAAACACGGTTCAGAAACGACATGAAATTTTTATTGGCTAAAAAAAAACAAACGCAGAAGCTTGCTAATCCACTAGACAGGTTGTAAATAAGCTAGGAATACTAGAGGAGTCAGCTAACATAATAAAAGACCGGTTACCCACCCAAAGTGAGCAGGGCTAGCTTTCAGTTTCTACAAACTCTCGTTTCAGTATAAGTAATGTTCAGTAGTATTAACAATGTGGTTTTGGGATTTGTTTGGAGTTTAAAATCCTAATAAGACGCTTGACTACAGGAGTGGATAAGGTGGGAGAAATGGGAAGTCAAATTGTGGACACAGAAAGGAGATAGAGGGGTATATCAGTTCATATTTTTTTCTCTGTCGCTACAATATTCATCAGGTTTCTGTTTCAGTTTCATAGATCGATTTCTGTAAACAACTTGTAGAGGGATTTCCTATGTGGTGTTGGGGTCTATGTTGAATTTAAAAGCTGGTAATACACTTAACTAGGTGGGCTATCAAGTTGAAGGAAAAAAAAAGGGAAAGGCAAAGAAGTTATCACAGTCACATCTCAGATTTTCAGTTTTTGCATTTCTTTTCAGTTCTTGTTTCTGTTTTCTGTGTAATGAAGTGTCAGAAGTGTGGCCCTTGTTGCTTGGGTGTGCTTTTAAGTTTCAAACCTTGATAAAACATTGACTAAGTGGGTACAGAATTTGGAGGGAGTTGTAGGTCAGTTTAAAGGAACAAACAGAGAACCACATAGGATAATATATCGGTTTATGACTTCAGGTTCTTTTGTTTCAGTACTAGGACTTCCCAGTAGGGTTATCAGGGTTAGGTTGGTTTTGCTTTGAGATTAAAATTCCAACTAAGACTCGTAATTCAGTAGCTAGACACCTGGGGGAAAAACCTGAAATCAGTTTCAAGAGCAAAGAGAGAACAGATTACATCAGCTTAGTAGTCTTAGTTTTCAGTTTTCCTTTCTTCTCCAGTTCTGTATAACCTCGCACAGAAATATCTGAAGGAGTTGTGTTGGGCTAGATCAGAGTTTAAAACCATATTAAGACATTTAACTAGAAGACAAATAACTTGGGGAGTGAGAAAGCAACCAGATCAAGGAATGCAAAACAAGATAGAGGAGAGGTTATCAGTTTCAGTTTCAGGTGTCAAGTTTAGTGTAAAGGACTTCTGTGTGTCTTGCTCTTTGGGTGAGCCTTGAGAATTAAAACCTTGCTAACCCATTTACCAAAATGTATTAACCTTCTGGGGAAAATTTGAAGTTAAACATCAGTGAGCAAAGGAAAGGAACAGGAGTGAAGCTACCAGATTGTGTTTCAGTGTTTCAGTTTCTTTGAGAATTGTTCTCTGTTTAAACGACCTACAGAGGAGTTAAAGAAGTTGTAGTGGTCTGATAATGGATCTAAGACATTGCTAATATGCTCAACTAAGCTGGTATAAACATTTGGAAGGTTAGAAATCAACTTAACAACTTAACAGAGGGAATGAAGAAGAACTGTACAGATTCTGCTTTTTTTGCTCTTTTCAGATTTCCAATAACCGGTAGTTTCTGTATGACTACCTTACAGAACTGTTAATGGAGTTGTAATGGCCTGCTAATGAACCTAGTATCTGGACAATACACTTACCTAGGTTTGTAAACACTTAAAGAAAGGATAGAAATCAAGTCATATCGGTTTCTGATTTCAGTGTTCCTACAACTTGTATGGTCTGTATAACATCATTACAGAGGGGTTAACGATGTTGTTTATAGATGGTTTTTAATTTAAAATATCTCTAATACACGTAACTGAGGTTATACACGCTTGTGAAAGATAGAAACCAAAGAGATACATCAGAAAAGGAGTTGGGATTGAGGGATGCACAGGTTGTTTACTTCAGCCTTCTGAAATTTATGTTCCAGTAAGGTCAACTTCCAGAGGTGGTCTAAGGGTGGTTTGGTTTAAAAATAAACTCAGATCCTATCTAGTAACTGCACCTAGGATAGCAAACCGTTTTTGAGAAGACTAAACATCAGTGGAACCAAAGACAAACAAGAACCAAGAAGAAACATATAAACTGTGGTTTCAGATTTCGATAATAAGTAGCTTCTGTATAGTTGGTATACAGGGGTATTAAGAGTGTGATGATAGTTAAATGATAGATCCAAAACAGTACTAATACCTCTAACTAGTTGATGAAACCATGTGGGGAAAAGTAAGCCTCAGTTGATACATTAAGGGAGAGGTCAAGTGGGATTAGACGCCAAAATTATGTTGCAGTTTTGTGAATTTTGGACTGCTGTATAAATGGGTTTTATTGGTATCTTATGGTCTATATTATCAATATGCAAGGAATTAAACATTACCCACCTATTTATTTAAGGGGGAATACACGTTAGACAAGTTATATCTTGGTTATATAAACTTGTTACATAACTAGCGCTTAAAACGCTTTAAAACATTAACTAAGGAAAAAGGACTTAGTTGACGTGCCAAAAAAAAAACAATGATATGAATATCCTAGGAGTAAGATAAGCCTAGAATTAATACATGTGAAGTCCTAGGACTCAATATAAACTAGGCATGTGACAGCATACCTAGGGAATGACATACGATATAAAGTGTCACATAAAATAATAAACTGACACATTGTTTGTGATTAACACTAGGGCCGTAGCGAACTTCGACCAGGACTCCATGTGTGAGATGACATTTGCTTCTGAATAAGGTATGGACATGTGTGGTTCGTATGTTGCCGTGTTACACGGCTTGTGTGCTGTGTGCTCTGTGTGAAAAGACCTTAAGATCAAAGCATGAAATTGGATTGCTTGTTATTATGTTGTATGATTTTTATATCATTGTTGTGTATCATTGCGCGCACACAGTAGTTTAGTCCCTCCGCGTTTATGTAATTCGAGATGAACCACAACGAACTATGAAAACAAAGAATAACGCTATAAGGGGAACTCCTCTCTAAACCATTGAGGACTACCATGACACCCACTATGGTGTCTATTCATTAATGATAATGAAGAGCAAGTCTCCTTTGGTGAGACATGACGAACCACGTAGACAAAACAAAAGAACTATACAAAGAGACAAATCCTCTCTAACTTTAGAGGACCGCTAATGACACCCACTATGGTGTCGAGATTTTAATGATAATGAAACAAAAAGTACCAACTGTGAAACATGAGAACAACCCGGGAAGACAACAGCTCGGGCCGCGCGGTATGGATGATCGGGAGTTGGTATCTGCATCAGATCCTTCGACCGTCTATGGTGGAATATGTTTTGGGTGTCCCTGGGTGACCCCACTTTCTCAGCACATCCTGGAGTCTAGAGCAGACTCCGCTTTCTCGACCCTGGGTGTCGGGAATGGGGGAGTGACAAATTGGTGAAGCACATCCTGGAGTCTAGAGCAGACTCCGCTTTCTCGACCCTGGGTGTCGGGAATGGGGGAGTGACAAATTGGTGAAGCTTATCCTGGAGTCTAGAGGTGACTCCGCTTTCTCGACCCTGGGTGTCGGGAATGGGGGACTAGCTATGGAGGAGACGTCCTCCAACGTGCGGTGATAAAAGAATTCACAAGTAACCCTTGAAGAAACAAGGAATGATTAGCACCTACATAATAAAGTCTCGGGATCTAACTTATATCCCCTGACTCGGTGCAAGAGAAGAAAGGAAAACATGTGTAATGAGAACAAGAAAACAATACGTAATCTCTTGAATGATCCCATAGTGAGGATCGACGGTATACTGTACCTACGCACACGTCCTATGAATTACTTGGTTGTTGTTGCTACGTTAGCAGCTTATTGTGTTGGATTGCGTGTTTGACATTGCTATGCTACTTGCAAGTTGTGCTTGGTTGCTTTTGATATTGCTATGCTACCGATGAGTGTGTATGGTATCATGATGTGCTGATGTGTGCTTTACTGCTTTATTATAGCATGTAAATTGACCTAATAATATTCGACCAAGTAGTCGTGTGGCCCGGTAACATGCGGGCTTCACACGTTCATACTCATCGTAGTTTGCTGAGTCCTTTACACCCAACTTTTTTCAGGTCTTGAGCCAGACGATAACGGAGCGTAGGCGGGATGGCTACCATGGGGGTAGTCCATCAGGGCATGATTTTTAAGTTTGTAGTGGCATGTGTAATATATGGGTTGTTATAAAACCCAAGATGTAATTCTTAGTCTGTGATTTGGTAAATTTGTTGTAGACACTCGGAACTTGGGAATTGTACTATATGTTGTATATGGGTTTTGATAGAGGGCTGTTTCCAGTCATTCAGACCGTAACTTGGTGTTGGAAGAGTGGTCGTGTCAACCACGTGGGTGGTTGGCGTCTGTGACACCCGGATGAAGTTGGAAACCGTTGCGTAGACATCTCGTATTACCATTAGGCTCGTCGTCTGATTATTGATTGTGATTCGGGGGTGTTACATCAAACTTCCAGCACGGTACCGGTAACGACTGAATCTGGCCTCCTGGTCGCCGATGCTCGAACTTCACCTTCTGACAGGTGAGACATCGGGAGACGAAGTCTGCTACATCCCTCTTCATCCCGCTCCACCAGAATAACTTCTTTAAATCCTTGTACATCTTATTGGCTCCAGGATGTACTGACAATGTAGAGGAATGAGCTTCAGAAAGAATCCTGGTCTGATGTTCTGTCGCATCCTGAGGAACGCAGAGTCTGCCTCTGACTCGAAGGTGTCCCTCGCTGTCTAGCTCGTAGTCATACTTCAGACCATCAATCAACCCATCCGCTAATTTCTGCCTGACACCCTGTAGATACACATCACTGTCCTGAGCTGCATATACCTCCTCAGCTATCGTGGTCGTCTCTATGAGAGCAAGAAGTGAGTGTGCTCTTCTGCTCAGAGCGTCTGCCACGACATTCCCTTTACCCTCAGTGTACTGGAGGTCAATATCATAATCAGCTAGTAGCTCGATCCACCGTCGCTGTCTCAAGTTCAGCTCCTTCTGGGTCCAGATGTACTTCAAACTCTTATGATCTGTCATAATTCGGACCGTGGCTCCATACAGGTAGTGTCGCCAGATCTTCAAAGCAAAAACTATGGCGAGGAGCTCAAGGTCATGTGTGGGATCATTTTCTTCGTGCTTCTTCAGCTGTCGAGAAGCGTAAGCCACAACTCTGCCATTCTGCATCAATACTCCACCAATCCCCTTGCCTGAAGCATCACAGTAAACCTCGAATCCCTCATTTCCCTCGGGGATCACCAATACTGGAGCTGTGGTCAGAGCATCCTTCAGTGCCTGAAAGGAGACCTCACATGCCTCTGTCCATACAAACGGGCTATCCTTCTTCATCAGAGAGGTTAAGGGCTTGGCTAGCCTGGAGAAATCCTTCACAAAGCATCTATAATAGCCAGCCAACCCAAGGAAGCTCCGAATCTCAGTCACTGAGCGAGGTCTGTGCCAGCTCTTCACCGCCTCAATTTTAGCTGGGTCCACTGAAACTCCCTCAGCTGAGATCACATGACCAAGAAATGATACCTTGTCCAGCCAGAATTCACACTTGCTGAACTTGGCATAGAGTTGCCTCTCTCTTAGAGTCTCCAAGATTGTTCTCAAATGCTGCTCATGTTCCTCCCTACTCTTGGAAAAGATCAAAATATCGTCTATGAATACGACCACTGACTTGTCTAGCTGGGCTTGGAAGACCCTCTGCATCAGGTCCATGAATCTCGCTGGTGCGTTAGTCAGTCCAAACGGCATCACTGTGAACTCGTAGTGGCCGTATCTGGTTCGGAACGCTGTCTTCTCTATATCTGGTTCAGCTACTGCTATCTGATGATATCCAGAACGCAAATCAATCTTGGAGAACACCCTTGCTCCCTTCAGCTGGTCAAATAGGTCATCGATCCTGGGCGGTGGGTACTTGTTCTTGATCATGACATTGTTCAACTCCCTGTAGTCAATACATAATCTCATGCTTCCGTCCTTCTTCTTGACGAACAACACAGGAGCACCCCAAGGTGAGACACTGGGTCGGATGAAACCCTTATCTAGTAACTCCTGCATTGTTTCTTCAATTCCACCATCTCGCAGGGCCCATCCGGTAGGGTGCTTTGGCAATCGGTCCTGTACCAGGTATGCGGTTGATGTTGAACTCAACCTCCCTCAATGGTGGTAGTCCAGGTAACTCCTCCGGAAAAACGTCGGGGTACTCTGACACAACAGGTACGTCACTCTTGAACTTTGGATCTGTCCTCAGATCCTGGGCATAATAGTAGTAGGCGGTCGCTCCCTTGGGCACCTCCTTCATCAGGGATAATGCCGATACAACCTTCACAGTCGGCTGCTTGGGCTGCATTGGTATGATACTGTGATCCCTGTAGCTGACTTTAAAAGGAGACGATGCTCTGCACAGTGTAGCCTACCTCTGTATCGCTGTAGTGTGTCCATGCCCACAATTATATCGAACCCCATGCCAGGGAAGACATGGCATCAAAGAGGAAATCTGCTCCCTTGATGTGTATGTTCAAGTCCTTACATTGCTTACTGCACTTGATTAACTCTCTGGATGGCAATAAGACTGAGCAGTCATGGATATCTTCTGTAGGGGCATCTATCTTAGCATGGAATGCCTGGGATATGAATGAATGGGAGGCTCCAGAATCAAACAGAACAGTGGCTTCCACCTCATTAATTAAGAATGTGCCTGAAACCACAGAGTAAATTCTAAGATTCTCAGGCATCACTTCTAAGGTAATAAATCAAGCTAGTAGTTATACCTGTGATGACCATCCCATTGCTCTTCGCTTGAGCCTGGTTCAACACAGTCAACCTGATCTCTGAGTTCCCAACCCTACAACGACGAAACAAACTCATAAGATTTCCATTCTTATTAAGGTCTTCATGAGCATTTTAATGATTACAATGCTGAAATTGCATAAATTACAAGGCTAGATCTGTCTAAAGGTCAGGTTTAAACGGCCAGGTTTCATGTGGGTCTGGTTGATGATGGATGTGGGGGCTGTAGGGCTTAATTCTCTCACCCCATGATAGATAAGTCTGGCTGCTCGCCCGAATATCAGCACATCACCCGACTTCAGGAGGATCTTTGTAGCAAGATCCATTTCTTCTGATCTCCAAATAGGAATTCCGCGTCGTCTCCAAGTGATATGGACACCACTGGAATTCCTCTGGTGATGGACTCTAGAGACTTGTCCCTATCCTGATGCATTCCTAGCTTACCTTCTTTCCCATAGAAGTTGATGATGCACACGTCTGAGGTTAGATCAGGGACGGGCTCATCCTCCAATTCCTGGGCTGCTTTAACTGTAGCTCCAATGATGGTCTGCAACTCTCCTGGAATTAGTGGCACCTCCACCTCTTCATAGCTTCTAGTGGTGTGGTCCCACTTCTTACCTAGGCACATGATCTTCACCTTCATGGTTGCACCGTTCTTGAAGGTAGGGGTGTAAAAGTTTCCTCCTTTCACACCTAATTCTCTGATCTTGAGGATCAATGCATATTGGTCAGCTGGGGTCAAAAATTCTCGTAATAAGACCATCCCAGGTCTCAATATCTCACACTTCTCTGATGGGTGTGGTTTGGCTTCAAAGGGAATGGTGGGTGTGGAAATAGGCAATACAGAAAGTAAATATCGAAAGCTGAACAAAAACAACAGTTGCCATTAAGTAAACAAGTCAAGGTTCAAACTGGTCTTAGCACAAAGATGTAAAAGAAAGAGGGATTTATAGTTCATCCCTTTACAATGCAGAGGAAAAATTACTTGAAGAAATGAAGCGAAACGAAGGTCTAAGCTTCTTCAGTAGGAAAGTAGTCCTCACCAGGTGAACTCGGGTCATCACTCACTGATTCGACACGGTCCACCAGGTTGAGAGTTGGTGCTTTGTGAAATACCCCAAACCTTGATATGTTGTTTAAATGTTAAAACATGGTATTTAAAGGCTAAAAAGTGCCTTAGAAACATCAGTGGACAATTTAAACCGTAGTAAAACACAATAAAGCACTAAGACACAGCCTGAGCAAAAACATGCTCTAAGCTTGAGTGAACTTGGTTGGGACCCAAAGGACCTACCAAGACTTGGTAATATTCAATTATGATTTAATAAGGCTAATTAAGTCCTTAGGAAACTTTGGTAGACAGTTAAACCAAACAAAACACAAGAAAATACCTTAAAGTCAATAAGAGCAAAAATGTGCTCTAAGCTTGGGATAAATTTGTATAAGACCTAAAGGTCATACCTATACCTTATAAATATGTTAATGAGCATACTAAATCAATTACTAAAGAAAAACCAAGCTTGAAAACAAGTTAAAACACAAAATGTGCTTTAAGGAGTCTTAAAGCACATTTTTGAAAAATCGTCTTGTAAATGAGTTTTGAATGGCTAAATGTCCATCATTACTCTTTAATTAAATGTGTATACTTAGTATCACATTTGGAAGATTAAATCAATGGGAAATCAAAATTTCACAACTATGTGCCTTGTTTTAGTGAATAGTAACAAAATAAGCTAGTTTTAACATATGTCTATATAATAAGTTAAATGGTCAAAAAAAGACTAAAACACCCTAATTAATATAAGGGGGCCGGTTTTGTAAGGTGAGTCACCACCATTTACAAATCAATTAAAGAAAAGGAAGACATAAAGCAAGTTACTATTCTACTTTATTACATAAATATCTTTACAAGAGTACCTCTTACCTCATTCTCTTATTCTCCTTCACTCACCATCGGTTTCTTCATCTTCTCCCAAGCTCCATAGGTTTATTCATCTTCTCCCAAGCTTCATCGGTTTTGCTACAGCAAACCACACATCTCCATCTTTGAATGCTTGTATCTTCTAGCTCCATACACCAAATCAAATTCCAAGACCATATTTGTCTTAGTTAGGTCAAGCTCTACACTTCTCTCTTTTCAAATCTTCAAGAACTCCATTTTGGTGCCATGAAGATTCTCCATTGTTGGAGCTTGAGCTCACCTTCCATGCCTTGACATTCTCCTTTGCTTCAAGGTAAGGAAAATCAAAGAAAAACAACATTCCCTCTTGTTTTTGTGGTAACCGAGAATCACCTTTGATGGTGTCTTCTCTTGTTCTTTCATAGCTCCATTTCAATCTTCAAGGGACAAGGAGGAGTCCTCTCTTGTTACATATTCAAGTTCTCTTTCAAATTCAAAGGTAAATATCATTTTAGTGTATTAAAACACCTATGTTAAACTAGGGTTTGTATATGAGTTTAAGTGTGAATTCTTAAGCTCATTACCCTTATATGTATATTGATTAGAAAGTTGACAAGTGATCAAACTCCTTGCTGATTTTCGGTTCAAGGAAACAAGAAAGAAGTTTAAGAGGAAAAGAGGTAAACAAACTATCTCAATGTAGTTTAAATGCCTTAGGAAAAATGAGCTTGATTTGCTTGATAAAATACCTAAGGAGCCAATGGTGAATGACCTAGTAAAATGCTCTCAAGGAAACTGTTAAAGAGCATATGTGTTGTTGTATGTAATTGCAGGTCAAAGGCATTATTTATGTGGGAAATTCAGTGTTTAAGGTTTATGCAATTTAAGGGCCTAAGAGCCATGTTATTTAAGGGCCTAAGTGCCAAGCAATTTAAGTTTATGCACTATATTGTGATGTAGTGTGAATTTGATGAAGTTTTGTGTGTGAGAAAGTTCTTGGTGGACTTAGGTGTTCTTGAATGAAATAGGGTAAAAACCTAAGTGTTTGAATGTGAGAATATACAAGAGAAGCTATGGCAAAATTTGGAAAATGTGTAAGAAGTTCTAAGTGTTTTAAATGAGTTTTGGTTAACTAGGAAGTGTTAAAAATGAACAAGTGTTTTACTAGGGAAGAAAGCATGTATTAAGGTGATTTAGAGTATTACAAGGATTTAGGTATTATCTTGGAAGTTCTAGGAATTCAATGTGTGTTTTTGAGGATGTATTAAAGTCTTGGAGAAGTTTGTTTAAGGTTTAGGAATGTTGATGTACAAGGAGGAAATGATGTTTAGGTAAGATGTGAAAAAGGAGATTTAGTTATTAAGAAAAGATGTTTGAGAAATGATGTTATGATGGTAAGGAAACATTTTTGGCATAGTGGTTATCATAATTATGAGACACCACTTAGAGGAACTAAAGAGAAAACATTATAAGTGTTAGGAATTTTGGTAAGAAACATTGTAAGTGTCTATGGAGTTATAAAATGAGTTTTATGGTTATTGTATGAAGGGTTAAATGTGCCAAATGATGTTAGAACACATTAGGAGGCTTGAGAAGAAGTTTGGAGAAAATTTGACAAGTTTTGGACAAGTTCTGATGTTGTCCGACCCAGTGGTCCGACCCAGGGTGGGTCGGACAGCCTCTGTTAATTCACCCGTTGATGTTTCTGGAATGGTCTGACCCAGAGGACATGGGTCGGACGGGAGGATTTGAAAGACGGAAAAAGTTTCTGGAACGGTCCGACCCAGTTGTGGGTCGGACGGTGGGTCGGACGGCCCAGAACATGTAAAAAAAAACAAACTAAGTGTGGTTTAAGTAGTAAACCCTAGTGAGTTATAATGACAATTTAGTGGGGGAAAAGTTGTATTAAAATGTAAAAGTAAAACAAGTTAAAATGTGAAGTTATTTAACTAAGTTAACGGGGATAAGTTATGAGCATTAGACTTTAAACAATCATGTTACCCCAGTGTTAATAAAAGTACATGTAATGTTACCAGTTGTTCGAGAATTGTTCGAGGAACATAAGTGGACATGATAGAGTGGACTCCGGTGACAGGTATGGTTTCTTGCAACCTGTGTCCTATCGGATTACACCGGCTTGTATGCCAATGTGTTTTTTGTATGTTTGCCATGTTGTAAGATAAAACATGTAATGATTTTACAGTAATTCATTTATGTGGCGTGTTCAACTCCGATACCATTTAACCTCGGAAGTGTTAAACCTTAGTTAACTGAGTCTAGGAGCACATGAGAGTTCGGTATTCGGATTAAACGACCCGAACCATGGGACGTTCTAACCACGGCTATGCATGAGTTAATTGTGTGATATTTGTGTGTGTATGTAAGGACCTCCCTCGTATGTTAACCCAGTTGTAATACTGTATGGTGTGTGGATGTTATAGACTCCATAGTGGGGCTCTAACTATTTAACTACAAGTAAATATGTACTAACGGGGTGAGGAATCCGGTTAGGCCGGTCGCGCGTTGTTTGGGAGTGGGTATCCTTTTTAGCCTTACCCTTCTCTCTGTTATGGTTGTTTCCCTCACGGGTTATGATCTCCCATTAGCTTACTCCAAAGCTTAGCTATACTGAGTTATGATCGGTTTAGGGGGGAACATGGTTTGTGTGGTGTGTTCGGGTCACAAAACCTGAACCATCTTAACTTAAGTTACTCGTCCGACTATTAGGACGGTAATGAGTGTTGTATAACGAGTTTATCATGAGGGTGACTCATTCTCTAGGCTCACCAGTGAATTAACAATGTTTGGGTCGGTTCCTAAGAGAACCGCTCCCGTTATGTTATGTGTTGTTGTGGTAATGCAATTTCTATTGCGATGTTGTTAGGTGCACGTTGAATCGTGAAAAGTGTTGTTATGTAGTGTATGTTATATGTTGTAAAATGTGGAGTATGTGGATCATGGATATGAATCTCAGTTTGTGATAAGAGGCGTTTAAGGGATAACCCGATTAATGGGTAAGTGTCGTCTATTAAGGAAGTAGCTCCATTATAGGAGAAACACTCTAGGGGTAATGAACACCATGAGTGACTTATCAAGTAAGGTGGTGTTATCTATTTGTTGAGCCCATTGAGGTGGAATGTTATGTGTTGTGTGTTTATAGTTTCATGCATGATTTAAATATAATCAACCGCATGCTAAGACGACAATTAGTTGTGCGTGGCCCGGTAGCATGCGGGCTGCGGGATTACCATACCAGCAAAGGTGCTGAGCCCCTGGGGGGCCACCCTTTCTCTTCTTTTCCTATTTTAGGTACAAGGAGCTGGAAGCCGTTCGAGAGTAGGACGGGGTAGTCGTTTGTACCTGGGTAATTTTTTAAGTTGTATGTATACAGTAGGTGTAGTAAGACCGAAATTGTTATCGGCATCAGTTGTAAATACTCGGTACAGTTGGAGGTATGTGTATGTTTAGTTGTTACTGGAAAGGGATAGTAATGTGTAGTCGCTCGGGAATCTAGTCCATCAGACCGGTACAATGTATATGTAATAGCCTTGTTAGCCACGTGGGTGGTTAACGGCGTGTAACACCAACGAGTTAAGTAATGTGATGAAGCTTGTTTTCCGCTGCAGTTTGTTATTAAGTGCGTAAGTGTTGGATGGGGTGTTACACTTTGCCTGGCCTCTGAGGGTAGCTCTGGGCAGGGCGGTTGGTAGATGGTCCTGCACCTCCTGTGCCACCTCTACCTCCTCCTCCGGCAGCATTTGTAGCTGGGGCTTTAGCCGCCGACCCGGTGTGTGGCTTGGAACTCTTGGAGTCCGGGTTCAAGAAGCATTCGAATCCCCTGTGCCCCTTCTTACCGCAGTAGTGGCATTCTACCAGGTTCCCTTTACAGTCCTTGCCTGGGTGATCCTTCTGGCACCACCTGCAGAAATACCTTCTCACCGGGTTGTCTCCCCTAGGTGGCTCGTAGCGGAGAGGCTTAGCATCAGCATGGGAAGGAACGATGGCTTTCTCATTCCCTCCCTTGAAAAATTTTCCCCTCTTTTCATGATTCTGAGAGGATCCTCTTCCATTTCCTCCTCCATTATCATTCCTCCTCTTCCCTAGCACAGAATCCTGATATGCGATGGTGGTTTCGCAGTCATTTGCATCATCAGCTAGTTCCTGTAAAGTCTTTCCTCTGGTGGAACCAATCATATTCATGATCCTGAAGTCCAAACCGGTATGGAATTTGTCCACCAAATACCTCGGAGCGTAAGCCCCCTCGCCAATGACGGCAAGCAACTCCACAAACTTGTCATAGTATTCAGCAACAGAGGAAGTCCCTTGCTTCAACTGCTCAAATTCACCTCTCATCCTCTTCTGTAGGTAGGATGGGTAGAACTTGGCTCTCAGGGCCACCAGAAATGCTTGGAAATCAAAGTTCTTCTGGGCAGTCAACTCGGCTCTGGCCGTCTGCCACCATCGATGAGCGGGCCCTTGGAGAAAGTAGGCCGCTATGTCCACTTGGCGATCTGCCGGAACATGTAGAGAGGTAAACGCCTTTTGAATCTCGGCAATGTATTTCTCCAGGGCTTTCGGTACTGGCTGGCCTTCGTAGACTGGGGGACGAAGATCGTTGACCGCTTTCAACCAGTTAAACTCTCGTGGACCGTTGGGTGGTGGTGGCGGTGGTTGAGGGATCTGAGCCTGCTGCTGAGCTAATGCAGCGGTCACAATCTGAGCTAGGACCTCAGGGGTAACAGCGTCGGGTCCGTAACCACCTGGGGGCCCCGCTCCTTGTCCACCTCTTCCTCCGCGTCCTCCTCTTTGAGACATTTAGCTGCTAAGGATGGTGTTTGTTGTTCAGAAGTTGTATGTTAAATCTAGATATCTATGTAGTAACGTGCGAAGTGTTTCATAACTACCCATGGACGGTATGTAGTTAGACTGCTCATGAGTAATGTAAGTAAGGTAAAGTATGGGGTAAGGGTAACGTGCCTTTCTGGAATCCTCACTTCTCAATTCTACCCCACTTCCCCAGTTTTAAGGGCACCTATATCCTAAGTATTTCACTCGGCTTGTTTTCTCGGGCTCAGAGCATAACTACGCTCTGATACCACTTTCTGTAACGCCCCTATTTAACATAAATGTAGCGGAAAGTAAAATACTAAGGCGATTACAGATCATCGGGTTCCAAGCACCCGGCACCAAACCTCACCAATTACAACTTATAAATTATAGATGCTATGGTCTGAACTCGAGAAAACATAACATAAACCTAACAATAGAAAAATACGCCAACGCTCCACAAATCCTAATTCCCACCCCAATCACTCATACTCTTCGTGGCCACCTGTATAACAACTCATACCTGCAAGATAAAACCAAGCAGCCCACCCCGGGAGGGGTGAGTCAGTTCCCTGGAATGGAACTGGTACAATCCTCATAACAGAAAATTAAAACATAATCTTTAAACAATATAGCAACTTGGAAATAAACTCTTAAAAACCAAACAGAGGAACAAGGCACTTCGAAATCACCAAGTCAAAGCAACAAGCAAGGAATAGAGATAGTCAACAGAAAAGACAAAGTTAGTCAATTAAAACCACACCAGGAGTTAGTGAACATCCCATGCTTAAGTTAGATTAGGTTCCAGTTAAGAGTAGAAAGACCCAAGTAGTCACAAGGTCTAGGGAAGGAAAGAAGAAATCCAAGAACCAACAACTCAAGAGTGGAATGAAACCAAATGGAAGAGATGGATCCGCTGCCAATTACGTCCCTTTTGGGACAGGGGATATACAGCCCCTCGCTGTTAACTACGTCCGATAGGACAGGGGATATACAGCCCCTCGCTGTTTACCGGTGAAGATGTGCGCACATCACAACAAAGACTCAGCTCATGGTTGAAACGATATCCAGAGTCGAAAGAAGAATTTACCAAGATTGACATTCCCATATTCCCACTAGATTAATAACTGCACAAGTGCAATACCAAAACACTCAGTCCTACAGAGTGCAGAGGCGTAAACCCTCAGCAGTTAATATCTAATGAGGTAACCAGATAAGAGAAACCAATGATCATGTGAGTTGTACATTCAAGGCTCAGTTAGTCACATCAAGCTGAGTTAGTCACACAATAGTTTCCTTTCGAGATTCATTCAAGCTCAGTTAGCGTTTCTCAAAACATTCCATAAAGTTCGTCACCAAAAGTATCTGAGTACGAGAAATCATACCTGGTATATGTAGAAGCAGTAACCAAACTTGAAAATGCGAACTAATTCCACTAATCACCTATAATTAAACCTATAATTAAAGTATTCCAAGCATTGATTAGTTAAGGCACTATAGTGCTACACATCCTCCATTCTTATTAGTCTATAGTTTTGTTTTACAGTTACTCTCTCCTAAGGATCTGGCTAGATCTCGTAATTAAATCTTTAATGTATACTTAACTTATTCCATTTACCTACTCCAGATTATAGGTTAATTTAATTAAACCCTTTGGTTATGCTTGGCTAACTTACTTTGACACATATTTAAGGTTTAGGATATGTATTTCCCCCTAATAGTCCACCTAGATGTCACATTAACATTTAATATTTTTAATTGTCACGTATGAATTAGGTTTATCCCAATTTTTCCCTCTTAATATGTTTCCCACAAGGTATGTTACTTCTTTTATTTACTTCTAATGTATATATATATACACTTATATTTTCCTTAGGATTTATCCAAAGCATTCTTCAAGAAATCCTTATTGTATTTAATTATATTTAATATCTTTTAGACATATCCACAACTGATATATGGTTTATAAAATAAAGTGTTTTCCCCAGTTTTAATTAACCATATTAACCTCCATAATAACAATATGTAGTTTAGTTTAATACCTTGATTTAATATAAGTTCCTATTTTATTCTCTCATATAAGTATATATATGCAAACAACTTTTACTTCACTTTAAAGATAATACCCAAAATATTTATAAACATACTGGTATAAAATGTTAATTTAGGTTTAATTATTTTCCCCAACCTAAAAAGCTTATTAACAAACCATACTTTAATTTTTGTTACATTAAAAACCATATATTATAAGTTATTCTTATGAAAATTCCATAAACATAATTTTTAACCCATCTACCCTTGTCCAAAAAAAAAAATTCCCAAATTTAATTATAATAACTATAACATTTTAGACATATTATAAAATTTTATTTCATAAAAATATCTTTTTAAATTACCCAAATAATTCCATAATACTCGTATCTTGCAAAAATCATAACTTATGTTTAAAAACTCGAAACCCATATTAATTTACATCAAAAAAACTAGATTTTATAAGGAATCTATGGTTAAAATTTCAAGTCAAATACATTCGGGAAGACCATTAAATAAATCTAGCAAGTTAGGACTTTATTTTGGAAAACATATTAACTTATTACAACTTAAACCCCCACGATCTAATCTCGGCCGTCCATTTTTATTAACCGAGATCGGACGGCCTAGAACTCGCGAGTTCTTCAGAAATCTCCAATTCGCACCCGAGTACTAATCCGACGATATCTCACAATCCACAGAACAAAATTCGATGATTCTTGTTCCTATCGATTCGAAATTAAATTCCGGTTCTAATGGTACCAATTTCCCAAATTATCATGCAGAATTGAATAGATTCGAATTTGGGTTCGAAGTTAGGGTTCATATTCCGGTTTCATTTTGAATTCAACAAATTCTCCTATTGTAATCCGTAGACTAAATTGGCATGTGGGTTTGACCGGTAATGAAGTTACGATTGGCAACAATGGAGCAATTTGATCAGAAACTCACCGGAATTGCATTAACTGGGAGAATCAAAATCGGAAGTTCTGGAATTCGTTATTTTATGTGCGGTTCGGGTATGCCTCTTCTCGAATCAACTCGCGCCTACTGAGAGGGATTTGATTCATGGAACCTATCACAATTCAAACTAGACATGTAACTCTAGATGTTAGTGGAAGAATCATTGAATTTGATGAACTAGGGAGAAAGTTACAGATCTCACAAGATCTGTGTTTACCTAGTTGGTTTCGGGATGAACTGGGCAGAATTACCACCGTGTTTGAGTAGGCAACTTTAGACAGCTTTATCTCCCAAACCAGTGCGAATCAGCCTTGGCCATTAACATGAAAGTTGTAGAGGGATTAGATCTTCAAAACAAGCTGAAGAACACGAACGTTGGATGAGAAACGAAGAAGTTATGGCGAGACGAAGTTTACCCGATTTCAGGAAAAACTGGAATTCTGGGTTACGAACTCGCAAGGAGGCAACTTTGGATCATCTTTTCGGTCATTGTATATGGAGTTAGATGATGTGTGAGTAATGGTTGGAAAGAGGAAAGATAGGAGAATCGAATGAAACAAACGGCATACCAAATGGTGAAGTAGAGAAAAAGATATAGATGTCTAAAGATCGACCCATGACATGCCAAAACTGACAGAAACTCAATCGATTTGGCTAACTCTGGTGCTGACTGGGCGCGACACGTGTCCCGAGGCACGCGGATGAGTCAGCTGGCCCAGGACACATCAGCAACCTCCAAAATTTTGGCTCTAAACTTCAATTTATCATAACTTTGGCTAGGATGATCCGTTTTTAACGTTCTTTTTATCAATCTTCTTGGTTTTCCATAAACTTTTTAATGGTTTACTTTTCATGGCCTGATTTGACCATTCTCAAAAAGTCAATCCTAGCAAGGCTTTTGAAGCTTTAAGGTTTCCATGATTTTATTATGACTTTTAAGCCTTAAATCAATGTTAAAAATATTTCTAAAATCTTTATAATATAATTGGAGTGTCTTGAATTTTCCCAATATTTATTGACTTATAAATCACACTATTAAATTCATAATACCATATAATAAATTAATATTTAATAGTATCATTTAGGGTTTACTAAAAGAAATCCCTTAAATTAATTTAAATTAATTTATGGGGTATTTCATTTCGTAAAAAACATGTTAACATGAGGGTATATAATACACAGTGGGCACAAAGGGGGCAACCTAATATAACGTAATTTACTATTTTTATTTAAATTATTATGGTAAAAATAATTGATTTTTTGTCAAAATATACCTAGTTTTTTTTATTACTTAAACATAAGTATTATATTTTTTTTAAAAGGGGTAAATTTTAATCATTTAAAATTGACAATATAATTAAGTGAATTCTTAAAAATTTTGATAGTAGCTTTTACTAATATCTTACTAGTATTATTTAGATATACAACAACATTCAAGTTTAATTTGTATAAAACATGTGAAGTCCGTCAATATGAATTATTAGGCAGAAAAGTAGACACAAGAAAATAAAATACAAAAAAGTGAAAAATATAAATATAAAAAGATTGAGTGAGTAAGGAGAAAATCAGTTAAAACTGGACAAAAAATGCTAAAGTATGTAGGGCTGCCCAAAAAATTCTGAAACCGCGGTATCCGACCGAAACCGAAGTGAACTGTACCTGTTTTCAGGTTAACCGTACCGGTTCTTGCAGTATGGTTAACCGAACCGTGTAAATTGACCGGTTCCAGTTTCGGCAATGGTATTGAATTTTCCAGAACGGTTAACCGATTATATAAACAATCAAAAACTTCAAATATTTATGTTCACCTTATAATAATTAATGTTAGCTATTGAGGGAATATACATATTATTATAATATTTATTATCATATGTGTTTGATTTGTCACTCATGGCGATCAATGTTGTACTATAATATTAATGGTATGAGTCTCACCCATAAAAAAAATATATACGGGTACAAGGTTAACCGATGAAACCGAAGCGATCTAAAGGTTAACCTGTCTAAACGGAATGGTAATGGAATTGGATTTTAGAAAACCGAATTAAACAGTTAACTGAATCCGGTTAACCGATCTAAATGGAATGGTAATGGAATTGAATTTTAGAAAACCGAAGACATGGTTAACCGAAAGCGGTTAATCGAATAAGACGGGTAACCTACCATGGGCAGCCTAATCAAAATATCAAAATTGAAAAAAAAGCTTGTAAAAAAAGATGTACCCTGACAAATATTAAAGTAACAAAAAATATTAAAAAAAAAATTTAATCTATTGTAAAGGAAGTATTCTCAATTTTCTTTGTTAATTGTACATATTTATCAATTAAATTTAAAGTTCATATCCTACAAATAAATGTTTATATACTTTTATGTGTATATATAGTTATTAGTTTAATTTAAGTAGAAAAACAAAACGTCACACACAATTTCTATTTTCTTTCCTTTCTTTTTTTGGTCGAAAAACGGAGGCATCAGCTTTCAGGACTAAAAAGAGTTTCTTCCTCCAGTTGAGGGCCAATACAACCGGGAGCACTCTCAAGGAAATGAAAACCGTACGACATACCTAATCCTAGCTTAGCAACCATGTCCGCTACTCTATTACACTTGCGAGAAATGAAAGATACACTAATATCCTCTCCTTCCCCAAAGTGGGATTTGCAAACCTCTATCAAAGGCTTCAAAGGGTGGGCTTTTGGACAGGAATTAAACAGCCTAACTAAAGGAAGTGAATCCGAACAAATCTTGACTAGTTTTAGATTCTTCTCCCTCACAAAATGGACTGTATACAATAAAGCTATGGCTTCTGAAAACTGAGCATCCCGATGGTGAAATGCCGCAACAAAACCCGAAACCCATTCACCTTGATGGTTCCTGCACACCCCGCAGGGTGTTGCTGTTCCTGCGAAAAATTTCTGGTCAAAGAGTGTTTGACCAAATCATTTACTCATCGGGTGCGTTTGGCACCATAATTACGGTGCAGGTGTTTTTTTTTACTTTTTGCTATGAAGGAATCGCACAACAGATGTGAGCCAGCTAGGAGCCGACTATCTATTATGTGCCTCCTTTACAATAGAAAAAAGAGTCGTTGGCTCATCTACAAAGGAGGCGCATAGTGCAGACTCGCCTCCTTGCAGGCGCATAGTGCAGACTCGCTTCCTTGCAGGCGCATACTGTCTATGCGCCTCCTTTGCGGATGAGCCACCAGCTCTAAATTTCCTCACACACCCTAAAAGCTACATGCTGGTGCAATATTGTTCCATATTTCAAAGTACCAAATGACATCCGTTTTGCTTGTAACTTTGTGTATATGTAGTACTATATGAGCACAATAGCGTGGCAAAAAATCAGCTTCATCCAATTTCAACAAGTGTTTCATAAACATGACCAAAGTGGCGAACATACACAACAATTGAATTATTAAAAACTGCATACTGGTGCAATATTGTTCACAGATTTTGAAGTACCAAATGACATCCGTTTTGCTTGTAACTTTGTGTATATGTAGTACTATATGAGCACAATATCTTGGCAAAAAACTAGCTTCATCCGACTTCAAAAGGTGTTTCATAAACATGGCCAAAGTGGTGAACATACACAACAATTGAATTATAAAAACTGCATGTTGGTACAATATTGTTTATAGATTTCGAAGTACCAAATGACATTCGTTTTGCTTGTAACTTTGTGTATATGTATTATTATAGGAGCACAATATCGTGTCAAAAAACCAGCTTCATCCTACTGCAACAAGTGTTTCATAAATATGGTCAAAGTGACGAACATACACAACAATTGATTATAAAAAACTGCATGCTGGTACAATATTGTTCACAAATTTTGAAGTACCAAATGACATCCGTTTTTCTTGCAACTTTGTGTATATGTAGTAATATATAAGAAAAATATCGTGGAAAAAAATCAGCTTCATCCGACTTCAAAAATTGTTTCATAAACATGGCGAAAGCTGTGAACTTACACAACAATTGAATTATAAAAAACTGTATGCTGGTGTAATATTGTTCACAGATTTCGAAGTACCAAATGACATCCGTTTTGTTTGTAACTTTATATATATATATAGTACTATATGAGCACAATATCGTGGCAAAAAATCAGCTTCATCCTACTTCACCAAATGTTTCATAAACTTGGCCAAAGTGGCAAACATACACAACAATTAAATTATTAAAAACTGCATGCTGGTGCAATATTGTTCATAGATTTTGAATTACCAAATGACATTTGTTTTGCTTGTAACTTTGTGTATATGTAGTACTATATGAGCACAATATCGCGGAAAAAATTTAGCATCATGCGACTTCAACAAGTGTTTCAAAAACATACACAACAATTGAATTATAAAAAACAGCATTATGAACAAATGACCTCTGTCATTGTGTTATTAAGATACGAAGATGAAATAAATATCTAGTTAATATAGACAATATGCGTCTGCAAGGAGGCGAGCCTGCACTATGCACCTCCTTTGCAGATGAGCCAACGGCTTTTTTTCTGTTGTAAAGGAGGCGCATAATAGATAGTTAGCTCCCAGCTGACTCACATATGTTGTGCGCTTCCTTCACAGCAAAAAAGTAAAAAACACACCTGCACCGGAATTATGGTGTGAAACACACCCGATGAGTAAATGAGTTGGTCAAACACTCTTGGACCAAAAATTTCCCTGTACCTGCAGTACCATCAAAAGCTCCATCAATACTCAAACTATAACAACCAGGACTAAGGCTACTCCAAGGATTGTTGTTTGACTCAGCCGAAGCCACCTGATTCCATTGATATCCCACCGCATTAGGACTAATTCCCACTGACCATGCTTTCTTAGTTTGCACACATGCCCCCAACACATTTTTGAAAGAAAGGTACATTCTGTTTTCCTTTCCAAAAGTCTTGCTATTTCTCCAATTCCAAAGCAGAAGGCAATCTATAGGGATTACAATTTTCTATTTTATTCTTATCAGAAACCGCCCATTCTTCAATAAATTTTCCTCCAACCAGCCCTGTAAACTCAAACCAAAAAAAGTGAATCCTCATATTCGATTATAACAACATATACCAGATTCTCTTTGCTATTAGGCTGTCCCTAAGTACATGTAAGATTGTTTCTTTTAGCCTACAATAATGTCATGAGTAATCAGATGTACAACCAACAAAAGCACGTCTCGGATTCATCCTAATTTTTCCATGGGCAATTCTCCACAATAAAACTTTTACCCTCCCTTAAACCGATAACTTCCATATTACCCTAAACAGATTCCTCCTGAGTCCGCTCAACTCAGACGGAGCAACTCTATTTATAAGTAGGTTATATGCAGATTTTACACTATAGTTCCCATCCTGCTCTGGACACCAAGAAATAAAATCAGGTCCTGCATCAGCAAAGACTTTAAAACATCAATAATATTCAGAACATCAACCGGTAAATATTCACGTAACCTATCCTGATTCCAGCCCAAATCTGTATACCAATACTACAGCTGCTGATCGGGTACCATTGGTTTGGCCGCTAATCGGCTGTCATGGTCTTAGGCTGCTATCGGATGCCTCATGTGTATGAAAAGATGATTACATGAAATAATTTGGTGATTACAAATAATTTTTCATATATTAGATTTTAGTTAGTTAGTTAAGTGTGAACAGGCTGTAACTTTTGCCTTGAATGAACAATTAAGCGCAATTTCCTCAATATATAGTTTCTAAATTTAGACGTAACCCACCCCTTACTTTATAACCCAAAGCATGGCGCAGCTGTTTTATGTTTGTTCTTTTAAATTGCATAAAATAAATCATTTTTAACATTTTCGATAGTTTAGTGAATATTTTATTAATTTATGATTTTAAAAATTCTTCTAGCTCAAATATATTGGATAAGGGATACTGGTCGTTCAACTTTTTGAGCTTTTTTTCATAAAAATTTCCACAATGTTCTTGAAACCTTTTTATGTTGAAGTTAAAGTCATTTAAGTTCATGTTCATGTTTCGAAATGTAAAAATAGTTGCTCAATTATTTTAACCATATGTTCAACTATTATTTATAAATTGTTCTCAAATCTAACACTAGCCGATCATTAGATATTTTATAATAAAACAATGTCAATATATATATAATTTTTAATGGTTTGTCATTTTTAAACATCAAGTTCGTGTTCATTTAAGCAATACTTTTTGTTCAATTTTTTAAATCCTTTATTCAAAATTTATTTCATATTTGTTTCTAAGTTTGTCAAGGTTCAAGTTCAAGACTAATTGGTTCATGGAAATTATATTCTACATGAATGTTAATACAATTTACCGTTTGTTAAGTGGATTGCCGTTTTTAATTCAAGATTGTGTTCAATACATGATACTAGTGTAATTTTAAAAGCTCACATTCAACTATTGTTTATAAATTGTTCGTAAATTGATACTAGTTTTCATTATAAATTCAAAATAAGACAATGTCAATATAGTATACCTTTTTCTTGGTTTACTGTTTTTAGACACACGTTTGCGTTCGTATAAACGATATTCGTTGTTTAACTTTTTAAAACATTGTTCAATATTTATTTAATACTGTTTCCAATTTTGTTAAGGTTCAAGTTCGAAACAGTTGTTCATGAAAAATTATATAATAAAGAATGTTAATACAATTTGCAATTTTTAAGTTGCATTTAGGTACGCGCAGGGGCGGAGCCAGATTTTGTGTTTGGGGGGGCACTTTTAAATGTTAGAGGGGCCTAATCATTCAAGTTAGTTTATTATATATATTTTTTTGTTGATTTTTTTATCAATTGGGGACCACCCACCCAACTGATAACCTAGCTCGCCACTGGGTACGCGGTACTAGTTGCTCAACTTTGAAAATACTTTGTTCAAAATTTACTTCATATTGTACCTTTTTAGAAGCTTTGTACATTTTAGCAATTTAAAATTATTTCTTTTTAAGACCATATGTTCAACTATTGTTTATTATATTAGTTGCTCACAAATTTGATACCAATTGTTCATCAAAAATTTCATAATGAAACAATGTCAATAAAATATACTTTATTGGTTTATCATCTTTTTTAACATCAACTTCGTGTTCATATATGCGATATTGGTTCAATTTTTTAAACTCTTTGTCCAAATTTATCATATATTCTTAAATTTGTCAATTCAAATTTGAGATTAGTTGTTCATAGAAGTCATATAATCAAATAATAGTAATTAATCTACAATTTTTAATTTAAATAAATATAAAGGTAATAATGTTAAAATTTAATTAATATATCAATATCTTTTAAATTAAAAAACTATTAAAATTATTAAAATTTATATATATCATATTTACTTTGGTTAATATTTTTTAAAATTATAAATATTAATATTTATATAATTATTAGTATATAATAATTAGTTAACATTATAAATATATATACTAATATTTATATCATATATATTCATATTTATAAAATTGTAAATATATATGTTAAATAAAATATATAAAATATATACTAAACCTATATAAATTATATAAAAATTTAATGGGGAGAGTGTTAGAATTATTTACTTTTGTTTTTTCATATTTTTCTAAAACTAAAAGATATTTTAATTAACGTAATAGTAGATTTATTTAATTAAAATTTTGTTTTAAAAATTTTTAAAACAAAAATAATTTTATTTTAAAACACATCACACCCACATAAGTAAAAAAAAAAATTCCACGCATCACGGAAGATGGTGCAATTCCCTTGTGCAAGCAATAGTATTTGTCTCCTTCTAAAGTTATATTCTATTTTTGAAAAAAATAATCGTCACGTTTAAAATGTCCCTCTCGATGACATTATATTTTTCACTCTACAAAAAGGAAATATAGAAATTTTCCTTTATGAAGCGGTTTGCTAAGGAATACGTGCTCCACTGTATATAGAACAGATGCGCCATCTAATTCGGTTCTACCCGGAACCGACGGTTCTACCTGGAACCGATTTTAAACTGGAACCGTCTGGAATCGGGCCGGAACCGGAACCGCCCCCTTGCGAATCGAATCCGATTACAAGTTTTGAGATTCGGGACTGAACCGGGATCGGAACCGCCTGTAACCACCTAGATTCGCATCGGATTCGGAACCGTGGAACCAGATTCGGAACCGTGGAACCAGATCCGGAACCGCCCCGGAACCGGTCAAAGTAGCCGTTGGAATCTTTTAGAATGTATTAGTATTACTTTCTTTCAATGTTATCTTTTAAGACTTCCAAATTGAAATCATGTAACCTATTAGTAGTTGTACTCTTTTTCCTTATTAGGGTTTTCCCAATGGGTTTTTACCTAATAAGGTTTTATCGAGGCAGTGAATCATATAATAAAATCCGTTTTGCTCTTTAAGTTTTGTAAATTCAATACAAAAATTTAAGTCTTTGGTTCTTACACATTCAAGATTATAAACTTGAGGAATAACCTAGCTAGAAGTAAAGTGGACAAAAAAAGAAACGAGTGCGTGCAAACGGATTTAAAATCGGAGTCAAAACGAAGAAACTGGAGCCGATCGAATCTTTCCGGAACCGGTCGGAACCGCCCCGGAACCGGAACCGGTCGCAACCGTTGATTTAAGCGAATCTAAAGCGAATACAGAGTTCTGGAACCGGAACCGCCCCGGAACCGCCCATGACCGGTTCCGAATCCCAATACACATTTTCCGGAACCGGAACCGGTGGAACTGGAACCGTGACCACCATTATCCACTAGCAACTTGAACCATCGCTTAATCCCAACTAAAGTCCTTATCTATAATGAAACTGGAATAATACAAGTATGGATGCATGCGCGTTTAAAACGTGGGTGATGGTGTTCAAAAAAAAACGTGGGTGATGCTTCCACAATTACAAGTAGACTCATATGATTAATTGAACAAATGGGCTTAGAGATTACGCAAGAATAATGATCAGATTCTATTCATCACAGTGACACATCTCTCTGCCATGAGGATCACCAGAGAGAAGTAGAAAGCATCCCTAATCGACAGAAGACGAATTTGCAACTCTTCTCGTAAATCCCTAGGTATGGGATAACCGTTTGTTGTTTCCTCATTGTTTTTATTATTCTTATGCAAACCTAGCTAGGAAATAGGTACACCATTTTCGGTCTTACTGATGTACAGGAGTCTGTGATCATGTGGATAATATCATATGTCATTATTGTGTTTATCGATCGATCTTCCTCTTTGATTGAAAATATTGTGAGCAGTTATTTTGATCATCTTGATGAGACAAGTACTGAGACCTTATTATAATAACTTTGTAGATCTCTTTATTAATTAGAAGGTGAATTAAGGAGAATGGCCAACCACCAAGACAAAGG
Source organism: Limonium bicolor (assembly GCA_023374045.1). Lineage (NCBI taxonomy): Eukaryota > Viridiplantae > Streptophyta > Magnoliopsida > Caryophyllales > Plumbaginaceae > Limonium > Limonium bicolor. The sequence continues at coordinate 296,298,156 of CM041776.1, read as the reverse complement.
CCTGTTCGGCTATGGATACTCTCAACCTTCCTACGGAGGAGGATATGGTGGTTACTCAGTCGGATATGCGGCGCCTGGTTACCAGTCTGCAGCTGATTTTCCTCCCGCTGGCTATCCAGGTCAACTCTAATATTACGGCTATATGCCCAATTATCTAAAAAAAATATATACATATATTTGCTAGAGAATCTGTGATATCACTTATGTAGGAGTTGTAGCTAGGTATTTATCTTGGAATTCATATATATATATATATATGTTTGCCGAAGAAAAAATATAGTTAGTTGGCTTAATTCTAACATAAATTTGCATCATGCAGTAAATGACAATTACCCTTTTAAAAAACAGAATTATATATAGCTCTTATGCTGAGCTTTTCAGCCAGCCACTTATAATAAAAATATAGCTTTTTTTAAAAAAAAGATATATAAACAGAAATATAATACCATTGTAATACCACTTGCAGTTGGAAACTCGCTACATATACATTACATTAGATAGAAATGCTCAACTGATAAATCAAATATAAAACGTACCTAATTATGGTATTCTTGTCGAAATTTTGAATTGAATTTCATTACTTTGGCAGGTTATGGAGGGCACCTTGGTGGAGGAATGCTCGGTGGTGCAGGTGGGATGGGCGGCTACGGTATGCACCCATCATATGGTGGATATAGTCATGGACATGGTGGGCCTGGGATGTACGGCCATGGAAAGTTCAAGGGATGGAAGTGAAGAAGCAATCAATATTCAGCCCCTAATATTCTTGCTTGAAGCCATGTTAATTTCAGAATTAGTAATATTTGTGTAACACCCTGGATTTTTTACCTCAATACATAGCTTATGAAAATACAAATCTAACGGCGCAAACGGCATTAAAAACGGACTCCAAACGAGTCCTAGAGGAGCAAAACAAAGTTGGTCCGAACTTGTGTCCGGGCATGGCAAGTTCGGACACAAGCCGAAGAGAAATAGACTGCGGAAAACCAAATGTCCGAACTTGTCTCCGGACTTCGAAGTTCGGACACAAGTCGAACTTTTAAAACTCCGGAAAAATCCTTACGTGGTCCGAACATTGGTCCGGACTTGCAAGTTCGGACATAGGTCGAGACTTGCAATTCGAACCCGTCCTCGCATGATGTCCGAACTTTGAAGTTCGGACATATGTTCAGACACAGCCAAACGAAGAAAACACTTGAAATATTCGGGGCCTGTCCGAACATTGATGTCCGGACGGACGTTCGGACAGGTCCTTAAGTGCAGTTTTAACTACATAAATAGAACCCAAAAACCATTAGAAATACTTATGCAAAACATAAATACAACAAGAGAATCTCTTGAGCGGAAGAAGTCATTAATAAAACTCAATACAACCAAAACTTGATAAAACTGATTCAAAGAGCAATTAACTTACTTAACCAAAAACTCAAATGCACATAACCTTCAATATAGCAGCGGATCTCAAAATATCCAGGGCATTACCGCCACACCCAATACCCATGGGTGCTCAGGCTGATGAACTAAACAACATTAAAACCAAAGTTAACTTTCAAATTACGCGGAAGCAAAATAACGTTAATGTATAAAAACCTTGAGAACATAACAACATCTCTAAAACATTGAAATTCAAGATATCGCCTTATTATTACATGGTCCTAAACTATGTGATTCGCGGTCCCGATCCCCTCAGCTAGTCATCCATACCTGCGATCATAAAATATAGACAAAACACAGAAAGGATCGCACAAATCAGAAAAACTGAGTAAATTCTCCCTCAAGCTGTAAAATACATTTTAGAACACCATTGCCTTTAACAATCAGATGAGAGGGTTTACTGAATAGTTAGTGAATTTCCAGAAAAACATAACAATACCGAACTGCAGTAGGAAGCTTTCAACAGGGAGTAATAACCACAATTCCGAACACGGGGTCACCTGTGGGACCCCAAACAACAATTCCAGGACAGTCACCTATGGGACCGTCAAAAACCACCTCACCCTAAGTCCTTAAGTGTGCACACCCCCTATGAAACAGCAGTAACATAGAGTAGATCATAGAGCTTAACTGCAACAATGTGTGCAGCGCAAATAATATCAATAATGGGGAGCACCTATGGGCTCCCAAACAACAGAATACAACCTGTGAAAGACTCCCAAAACCACAATTGAACACCACAATCTCAATCCAATTCCTCAATTCCAAAATGTGGGGAATAATCCCAAATCTCCAAACCATAACCGAGATAAAACACAACAATCCCTTTTCCAATATTTCGCAAAACCACAATCAAAACCATTGAGCATAGAATTTACCTGGAACAACCAAATCCCTCAAGAACCCAACTACTCCGGACTATTGATAGCACTCGTCAACGATATCGACGTCTAGGTAACCAAAATTAACAATCAGAATTCGTCAAGCCATGAATAGATAACTAAGTAACTAAGTAGAATACATTACCCAACAAAGTTCCTAATTGGCACCAAGGGAAACGATCCAGCAAGGGCAGAGTGAAGAACGCCGAAGGTAGAATTGAGAACGCGAATTATAAGAACTCAAGGAAGAAGATACGTGAATAAGTTTTTGATAGAGCAGAAGCGTAGAAGCGTCGTGATGATGGTAGACCGTAGTGGGGAAGGTCGTTATATAAATAAGTAAATTATAGGAATAAGGGAAATCGATATTGTTAAACAAGTTAATGATTACTATCTTAAAACAAAAGAGTTAAATAAATACGAAATACAAATAACTTAGAAAAGGAAATCAAAATAAATACTTAACATTGTAATTTGATTTTAGGAAACCTATACAACAACATAGCGTTGAGGAACATCAGGAAGGAAAATAAAATCTCTAACAACATTCTTTTAGAAATTCAGAAATAGTTTCCTAGTTTGAATATTGTTGAGAAAGTAGATCGTTGTAACAAGATAAGGATGGAATAGAAAATCTAGGAAGATAATTAATAAACATTTACTTGGAAGTAGGAAGGAGATTGAAATAAATTAAATAAAGTAAAGTAATAATACTAGCAATGGAATTATAATTGCATTAGAGAGAGTTCTAGAATAATAATAACAAAATATATATAAATTAATTTGAAGAAGTCAAATGGGATTTGAACTCTATAATCAGAGATAATTACTAATAGGAAGTAAACTCATATTTGAATTCTAGAAATTAATTAAGTACAAAGAGAAAGTCAATTTGAATTAGAACTCTATGTATTTAAAATAAATGTGGAGAGGAAAGTTCTAGGAAGAGGAAATAAGTTAATATAGGAGTATCGTTAGTTTACCTGGGCCACTATATTACTAATTCGGACTTATTATTCTGACTATATATTATCGTACTCCTAACCTCAAATTCCCGGGTATTTCAATTTGCGTGTTACTCAGATTGCCTAAAGTTCCCACATTGACTGTACGTGGAAACTGTGTGTGCTTGCTGCTTCTAATAAATGAAAGCATATATCATAATAATAAGTGCTGTTATACGTACGCTTTAGTCCCCGACAATCTTACACTAAGTAATGGTGAACAATGAGAAACGCGACCCCCTCCTCCCACCTCTCTCCTAACCCACCCGCCCCTACACTAGCAACACCACACCACCGCTATGCCAACGTCACCCGAAGTAGTCCCTCCGCCTACTAACATCAACAAAAACTTCCTCTACCAGTCTAAATCTCTCACAAAAACTCCCATATCCTCCACAATAAAGCCACCTTTTACACCCCACTACTCCAACATGGCCATCGACTACCTAAATCCCAGCAGAAAACAAGTCATAGGGGCGACTGTTTTCATCGACAATATCAGCCCAGAAACTAGATACAGTACTATCTGGAAATTATTCGACAAGTTTAGGCAAATTGTGGGTATACGTATACCCAGGACTCCAAGGGTTCGCACTGGAACGAGATATGGTTTTGCAGAATTCAAGTCCAAGGCGGAAGCAGACCAAGCGATACTCGAGACGAATGGGATGATGGTGGACGGATATAAGCTCCAAACTCAGACGGCAATATACCGGTGGATCAGCACGGGAGCTCAGTCACACAAGTGGACCCCAAAACCACAAGTACCGTCTCCACAGCCAAGCTCAAGCCAACAGCGAACTCCCTCCCCTCTACGCAAAGAACAGCAACCCCATGGTTTTATTAGTCTAGAAACATCGCTAGTAATGAAGGAAAGGCTCGATAGGGGGGTAGTTGTGTGCTCTCCCACTCCGACAAATCATGCAAAAGTCAAGGAAATCGTACTAAATGGAAAAGGTATGACCGAGGCAACATGCCTCTCGGAGTCAAAGTTCTTAGTGATTTTTGAATCACACGAACTAGCAGAGGAATTCATCTCCTCCAATATAGGTGAAGAGCTGAGATGGACCAAGAACTTCTGGCAATCAGCTGATCAACTGGCAACCAGGAATACCACGGTAGCAATAAGGGGAATACCCTTACAAGCCTGGTCGCCAGAATCCATACACACCATCATAAGGCATCTTGGGAGAGTCATTAGTATTGAAACCGACATGCAGAAACTGCAGAATCCATCGAAGCTCAGGTTATAATTGAAACTGATAAGAGATCCATCATTAACGAGGAAGTAACCGTTGAGGTAGAAGGATTGCTATGCAAAGTCGGGATTATAGAATATTGGGCTGAAGATCTATCACAACATGGCCAGAATAATAATCAAGATGACGGACAAATATCAAAATCTCCGTTAGAGAATGAGCTCAACCAAGCACCCAACAAAGAAATCATGTCCATTGAAACGATGAGTTTTGAGCAGCAGCTCTTCAGATCCGGGAACCACGCTATGGAAACGACAACATCCAGATGGAGCCAGTCGCTGCGAAGCAAAGATGGGCTAAGCGTCCTCCGAGATTTTGTCATTCCCAAGGCATTTAATGATAAAGAAATGCTACTGTTCATAGCCACAAAGGAATTAATCGCCAATCTTAATGGCATCCCCGGCAAATCAGCCCTTTCATACCCCGAGTCCTTTTGCTCAATAACCGCATGTGCAAACAGAAACAAACCTCAATAATTATGCCAGCACCAGTATCTATGTATTCCAAGAAAACCAGTGTGCTACCACTTCCTAACACCCCCTCTACTCCACTTTCCCTTAACCAAATCGAGGTGGAACATAATAATTATGTCCCCTGCACCCTAGTTTCCACAACCACTCCACCGAATAGCCATGTTTTGTCCTCTCTCCCTGAGCCTCTGACACACCTTTCCAATACTCCCGCACACTCCCCCACGTCCCCTCATACCCCCATCTGCTTCACTAACTCCTATAAGCATAGTACCTCACCCATCCCAATCTCCTCGCACCCCGCGTGTAACCCTAAACCAAGTCCAACAGTCGGAAACCCTGTTTGAATCATCTCTCATTATAAGTCAAGACTTCTCAACCCCGAACCTCTCAAAACCTTTGCAAATCAGTCCAACCCTCACAGCAGCCCAAAAATGTCTTGACTTTGGCAGAATTTTGCTCTATCATCAGGAAAAGTAAGAGAAGAGAAGAGAAGCAACATATACTTCCAAAATATCTGAGGAGTAATCAAAAGAAAGAAGTGGGCCATATTCAGAAGGGAAGTGTAGCAAGCAGACGCAAACATAGTAGGAATACTAGAGGTCGCCGAATGCAGCCACTAGATGATCGTCGAGAAGTATGGGGACTAGAGGAAAACTCAAACTCAATTGAAATCCACGGAAGATTATTTAGGGGTTTTATAGCCATCTGGAACTCCGATATAAACCGAAACAAGATTGCTAACGTGGACCATATCATCCTGTCCAAGCACCATGTCAGAATCCTGACGATCAGTCGCTTTCGGAACTAGAAAACTGGGCAAACTTATGATCCCAGACAAAGTCATGTTGAAATCACAGTCCTATTTTTTTAGACACCACAAGCAAATGGTTTCCATATCTCTAAGCTTGGTGAATCCCCAAAGTGCCCTTCAACTCTGGTCAAGGGCTAATTTCAAAAGATAACATCACTGGGATTGAGTGGCTAACTAAACTTTCAATCAGTCGCATGGAGATAAGAAGAACCCTCTAGTCTTGTTCTTTTTTCACTTTGTCTACCTTATTGTTGTTCCTAGTTCTTTTGAAATGTACTCTTTCGGCGAGAAAGGTTCGTATGAACCACAATATTGACTTTTTAGCTGGTTTTCCAGCCAATTATAAAAAAAAGTGCTGTTATACGTACAATATTCATCAGTCTGTTCTATCAATGAATCTTTTTCTTTATAATTGATCCCAACAAGCCTTATATAAGATGTAGGATCTCATGGGCAGCACCAGAATGTAAACCCCCATCTAAGTTTGTGCATATAGTCGAGATCCTCACATCCTCAAGCATTATTAGGTCATTAGTTCAGGACATTGACGAACAGTTGGGGCATCAAGATGGTATCTGAACTGGGCACTAATAATGCATATGTGGGATTATATCGCTTCTCTTGATGTCTTCAACCGAGCAAGAGAGGGGTTAGGTCAACGCTATATTGATGGTTTTATCGTAGTCATTGGTACATCTCTAGTAGTATCTTGAGGAAATATTTAGATGAGGATAAATAGATCACTACATATCCGGATATTGGACAAGCTGTGTATGACATGTATGGTTGTCTCTTCTTATTTGTAAGCCGGTTATCTGAACCTTCATCTATCTCTAGGAAATTTATTTATGTCTTCAATATTTTCTAGGGATAATTGACACTCTTATTGTTCTACCATCATACTACATATATAGGATCTTTGTTTTGTATCTTGTTTTTTTCATGTATAAACTTTATAAGTTTGTTCAAGCTACAAAAATCTACATGTGAAATTAATAATGCATCCGATGGTGTACTGGGTGTAATCATGCTGGCATTTGCGCTAATTTTATTCGGCACATCGAGTGAAATTGGGTTCCATCAGACTGTTCAGTTATTAGATGAACTGGCACCGTTTTTGCGCTTGGAGGTATATATCGTTAAAAAAATTCATTACATGCACACTTATACATCGTGAAATGGTAGTCGGTACACCATGCAGGGTATATCATGAAAATAATATTTGTTACACTACAGAGGGTGTATAGAGTAAAATAAACCTAAAAGGCATATTATAAAACAAAATAGCCCTGAGAGGTATATTAAAGAATATAATAAACCTACAAGGTATATTATAGTGATTTATATATAAAGTTTGTAAGTATTTCGTAAAAACATGTTAACATGAGGGTATATAATACACACGGTGGGCGCAAAGGGGGCAACCTTAATATAACGTAATTTACTATTTTTATTTAAATTATTATGGTAAAAATAATTGATTTTTTGTCAAAATATACCTAGTTTTTTTATTATTAAACATAAGTATTATATTTTATTTTAAAAGGGGTAAATTTTAATCATTTAAAATTGACAATATAATTAAGTGAATTCTTAAAAATTTTGATAGTAGCTTTTACTAATATCTTACTAGTATTATTTAGATATACAACAACATTCAAGTTTAATTTGTATAAAACATGTGAAGTCCGTCAATATGAATTATTAGGCAGAAAAGTAGACACAAGAAAATAAAAATACAAAAAAGTGAAAATATAAATATAAAAAGATTGAGTGAGTATGGAGAAAATCAGTTAAAACTAGACAAAAAATGCTAAAGTATGTAGGGCTGCCCAAAAAATTCTGAAACCGCGGTATCCGACCGAAACCGAAGTGAACTGTACCTGTTTTCAGGTTAACCGTACCGGTTCTTGCAGTATGGTTAACCGAACCGTGTAAATTGACCGGTTCCAGTTTCGGCAATGGTATTGAATTTTCGAGAACGGTTAACCGAATATATAAACAATCAAAAACTTCAAATATTTATGTTCACCTTATATAATAATTAATGTTAGCTATTGAGGGAATATACATATTATTATTATATTTATTATCATATGTGTTTGATTTGTCACTCATGGTGATCAATGTTGTACTATAATATTAATGGTATGAGTCTCACCCATAAAAAAATATATACGGGTACAAGGTTAACCGATGAAACCGAAGCGATCTAAGGTTAACCTGTCTAAACGGAATGGTAATGGAATTGGATTTTAGAAAACCGAATTAAACAGTTAACTGAATCCGGTTAACCGATCTAAATGGAATGGTAATGGAATTGAATTTTAGAAAACCGAAGACATGGTTAACCGAAAGCGGTTAATCGAATAAGACGGTAACCTACCATGGGCAGCCTAATCAAAATATCAAAATTGAAAACAAAAAGCTTGTAAAAAAAGATGTACCCGTGACAAATAATTAAAGTAACAAAAAATATTAAAAAAAGAAATTTAATCTATTGTAAAGGAAGTATTCTCAATTTTCTTTGTTAATTGTACATATTTATCAATTAAATTTAAAGTTCATATCCTACAAATAAATGTTTATATACTTTTATGTGTATATATAGTTATTAGTTTAATTTAAGTAGAAAAAACAAAACGTCACACACAATTTCTATTTTTTTCCTTTCTTTTTTTGGTCGAAAAACGGAGGCATCAGCTTTCAGGACTAAAAAGAGTTTCTTCCTCAGCCAGTTGAGGGCCAATACAACCGGGAGCACTCTCAAGGAAATGAAAACCGTACGACATACCTAATCCTAGCTTAGCAACCATGTCCGCTACTCTATTACACTTGCGAGAAATGAAAGATACACTAATATCCTCTCCTTCCCCAAAGCGGGATTTGCAAACCTCTATCAAAGGTTTCAAAGGGTGGGCTTTTGGACAGGAATTAAACAGCCTAACTAAAGGAAGTGAATCCGAACAAATCTTGACTAGTTTTAGATTCTTCTCCCTCACAAAATGGATGTATACAATAAAACCATGGCTTCTGAAAATTGAGCATCCCGATGGTGAAATGCCGCAACAAAACCCGCAACCCATTCACCTTGATGGTTCCTGCACACCCTGCAGGCTGTTGCTGTACCTGCGAAAAATTTCTGGTCAAAGAGTGTTTGACCAAATCATTTACTCATCGGGTGCGTTTGGCACCATAATTCCGGTGCAGGTGTTTTTTTTTACTTTTTGCTATGAAGGAATCGCACAACAGATGTGAGCCAGCTAGGAGCCGACTATCTATTATGTGCCTCCTTTACAACAGAAAAAAGAGTCGTTGGCTCATCTACAAAGGAGGCGCATAGTGCAGACTCGCCTCCTTGCAGGCGCATACTGTCTATGCGCCTCCTTTGCGGATGAGCCACCAGCTCTAAATTCCCTCACACACCCTAAAAACTGCATGCTGGTGCAATATTGTTCCATATTTCAAAGTACCAAATGACATCCGTTTTGCTTGTAACTTGTGTATATGTAGTACTATATGAGCACATAGCGTGGCAAAAAATCAGCTTCATCCAACTTCAACAAGTGTTTCATAAACATGACCAAAGTGGCGAACATACACAATTGAATTATTAAAAACTGCATACTGGTGCAATATTGTTCACAGATTTCGAAGTACCAATGACATCCGTTTTGCTTGTAACTTTGTGTATATGTAGTACTATATGAGAAATATCTTGGCAAAAAACTAGCTTCATCCGACTTCAAAAGGTGTTTCATAAACATGGCCAAAGTGGTGAACATACACAACAATTGAATTATAAAAACTGCATGTTGGTACAATATTGTTTATAGATTTCGAAGTACCAAATGACATTCGTTTTGCTTGTAACTTTGTGTATATGTATTATAGGAGCACAATATCGTGTCAAAACCAGCTTCATCCTACTGCAACAAGTGTTTCATAAATATGGTCAAAGTGACGAACATACACAACAATTGAATTATAAAAAACTGCATGCTGGTACAATATTGTTCACAAATTTTGAAGTACCAAATGACATCCGTTTTTCTTGCAACTTTGTGTATGTAGTACTATATAAGAACAATATCGTGGAAAAAAATCAGCTTCATCCGACTTCAAAAATTGTTTCATAAACATGGCGAAAGTTGTGAACTACACAACAATTGAATTATAAAAAACTGTATGCTGGTGCAATATTGTTCACAGATTTCGAAGTACCAAATGACATCCGTTTTGTTTGTAACTTTATATATATAGTACTATATGAGCACAATATCGTGGCAAAAAATCAGCTTCATCCTACTTCACCAAATGTTTCATAAACATGGCCAAAGTGGCAAACATACACAACAATTAAATTATTAAAAACTGCATGCTGGTGCAATATTGTTCATAGATTTTGAATTACCAAATGACATTTTTTTGCTTGTACTTTGTGTATATGTAGACTATATGAGCACAATTCGTGGCAAAAATTTAGCATCATGCGACTTCAACAAGTGTTTCAAAAATATGGCCAAAGTGGCAAACATACACAACAATTGAATTATAAAAAACAGCATTATGAACAAATGACCTCTGTCATTGTGTTATTAAGATACGAAGATGAAATAAATATCTAGTTAATATAGACAGTATGCGTCTGCAAGGAGGCGAGCCTGCACTATGCACCTCCTTTGCAGATGAGCCAACGACTTTTTTTCTGTTGTAAAGGAGGCGCATAATAGATAGTTAGCTCCGAGCTGACTCACATCGTTGTGCTTCCTTCACAGCAAAAAAGTAAAAAACACACTTGCACCGGAATTATGGTGTGAAACACACCCGATGAGTAAATGAGTTGGTCAAACACTCTTGGACCGGAAATTTTCCCTGTACCTGCAGTACCATCAAAAGCTCCATCAATACTCAAACTATAACAACCAGGACTAAGGCTACTCCAAGGATTGTTGTTTGACTCAGCCGAAGCCTCCTGATTCCATTGATATCCCACCGCATTAGGACTAATGCCCACTGACCATGCTTTCTTAGTTTGCACACATGCCCCAACACATTTTTGAAAGAAAGGTACATTCTGTTTTCCTTTCCAAAAGTCTTGCTATTTCTCCAATTCCAAAGCAGAAGGCAATCTATAGGAATTACAATTTTCCATTTTATTCTTATCAGAAACCGCCCATTCTTCAATAAATTTTCCTCCAACCAGTCCTGTAAACTCAAACCAAAAAAGTGAATCCTCATATTCGAATATAACAACGTATACCATATTCTCTTTGCTATTAGGCTGTCCTTAAGTACATGTAAGATTGTTTCTTTTAGCCTGCAATAATGTCATGAGTAATCAGATGTAAAACCAACAAAAGCACGTCTCGGATTCATCCTAATTTTTCCATGGGCAATTCTCCACAATAAAACTTTAACCCTCCCTTAAACCGATAACTTCCATATTACCCTAAACATATTCCTCTTGAGTCCGCTCAACTCAGACGGAACAACTCTATTTATAAATAGGTTATATGCAGATTTTACACTATAGTTCCCATCCTGCTCTGGACACCAAGAAATAAAATCAGGTTCTGCATCAGCAAAAACTTTAAAACATCAATAATATTCAGAACATCAACCGGTAAATATTCACGTAACCTATCCCGATTCCAGCCCAAATCTATATACCAATACTACAGCTGCTGGTCGGCTACCATTGGTTTGGCCGCTGATCGGCTGTCATGGTCTTAGGCTGCTATCGGATGCCTCATGTGTATGAAATCACATGAAATAATTTGGTGATTACAAATAATTTTTCATATATTAGATTTTAGTTAGTTAGTTAAGTGTGAACATGCTGTAGACTTTTGCCTTGAATGAACTATTAAGCGCAATTTCCTCAATATATTGTTTCTAAATTTAGACGTAACCCACCCCTTACCTTATAACCCAAAGCACGGCGCAGCTGTTTTTATGTTTGTTCTTTTAAATTGGATAAAATAAATCATTTTTAACATCTTCGATAGTTTAGTGAATATTTTATTAATTTATGATTTTAAAAATTCTTCTAGCTCAAATATATGTGGATAAGGGATACTGGTCGTTCAACTTTTTAAGCTTTTTATTCATAAAAATTTCCACAATGTTCTTGAAACCTTTTTATGTTGAAGTTAAAGTTATTTAAGTTCATGTTCATGTTTCGAAATGTAAAAATAGTTGCTCAATTATTTTAACCATATGTTCAACTATTATTTATAAATTGTTCTCAAATCTAACACTAGTTGATCATTAGATATTTTATAATAAAACAATGTCAATATAATATATAATTTTTATTGGTTTGTCATTTTTAAACATAAGTTCGTGTTCATTTAAGCAATACTTTTTGTTCAATTTTTTAAATCCTTTATTCAAAATTTATTTCATATTTGTTTCTAAGTTTGTCAAGGTTCAAGTTCGAGACTAATTGTTCATGGAAAATTATATTCTACATGAATGTTAATACAATTTACCGTTTGTTAAGTGGATTGCCGTTTTTAATTCAAGATTGTGTTCAAATACGTGATACTAGTGTAATTTTTAAAAGCTCACATTCAACTATTGTTTATAAATTGTTCGTAAATTTGATACTAGTTGTTCATTATAAATTCTAAAATAAGACAATGTCAATATAGTATACCTTTTTCTTGGTTTACTGTTTTAGACAACACGTTTGTGTTCGTATAAACGATATTCGTTGTTCAACTTTTTAAACCCATTGTTCAATATTTATTTAATACTGTTTCCAAATTTTGTTAAGGTTCAAGTAATGTTAATACAATTTGCTATTTTTAAGTTGCATTTAGGTACGCGCAGGGGCGGAGCCAGATTTTAGTGTTTGGGGGGGGGGCACTTTTAAAATGTTAGAAGGGGCCTAATCATTCAAGTTAGTTTATTATATTTATTTTTTGTTGATTTTTTTATCAATTGGGGGGACCGAGCCCACCCAAATGATAACCTAGCTCCGCCACTGGGTACGCGGTACTAGTTGCTCAACTTTGAAAATACTTTGTTCAAAATTTACTTCATATTGTACCTTTTTTAGAAGCTTTGTACATGTTTAGCAATTTAAAATTATTGTTCTTTTTAAGACCATATGTTCAACTATTGTTTATTAGTTGCTCACAAATTTGATACCAATTGTTCATCAGAAATTTCATAATGAAACAATGTCAATAAATATACTTTATTGGTTTATCTCTTTTTAACATCAATCGGGTTCATTATGCGATATTGGTTCAATTTTTTAAACTCTTGTTCAAAATTTATCATATATTATTCTTAAATTTTGTCAAGGTTCAAATTTGAGTTGTTCATAGAAGTCATATAATCAAATAATAGTAATACAATCTACAATTTTTAATTTAAATAAATATTAAATATGTAATATGTTATAAATTTAATTTATATATCAATATCTATTTAAATTAAAAAAACTATTAAAATTATTAAAATTTTATATATCATATTTACTTTGGTTAATATTTTTTAAAATTATAAATATTAATATTTATATAATTATAGTATATATAATATTAGTTAACATTATAAATAATATATACTAATATTATATCATATATATTCATATTTATAAAATTGTAAATAATATATGTTAAATAAAATATATAAAATATATACTAAACCTATATAAATTATATAAAAATTTAATGGGGAGAGTGTTAGAATTATTTACTTTTGTTTTTCATATTTTTCTAAAACTAAAAGATATTTTAATTAACGTAATAGTAGATTTATTTAATTAAAATTTTGTTTTTACAATTTTTAAAACAAAAATAATTTTATTTTAAAACACATCACACCCACATAAGTAAAAAAAAATTCCACGCATCACGGAAGATGGTGCAATTCCCTTGTGCAAGCAATAGTGTTTGTCTCCTTCTAAAGTCATGTTATGATATTCTATTTTTTGAAAAAAATAATCGTCACGTTTAAAATATCCCTCTCGATGACATTATATATTTTCACACTACAAAAAGGAAATATATAGAAATTTTCCTTTATGAAGCGGTTTGCTAAGGAATACGTGCTCCACTGTATATAGAACAGATGCGCCATCGAATTCGGTTCTACCCGGAACCGACGGTTCTACCTGGAACCGATTGGAACTGGAACCGGCCGGAATCGGGCCGGAACCGATTTGGAACCGGAACCGCCCGGAACCGCCTGTAACCGCCTAGATTCGTATCGGATTCGGAACCGTGGAACCGGAACCAGAACCGCCCCGGAACCGGTCAAAGTAGCCATTGGAATCTTTTATAATGTATTAGTATTACTTTCTTTCCATGTAATCTTTTAAGACTTCCAAATTGAAATCATGTAACCTATTAGTAGTTGTACTCTTTTCCTTATTAGGGTTTTCCCAATGGGTATTTACCTAATAAGGTTTTAACGAGGCAGTGAATCATATAATAAAATCCGCTTTGCTCTTTAAGTTTTGTAAATTCAATACAAAAATTTAAGTCTTTGGTTCTTACACATTCAAGATTATAAACTTGAGTAATAACCTAGCTAGAAGTAAAGTGGACGAAAAAAGCAACGAGTGCGCGCAAACGAATTTAAAATCGGAGTCAAAACGAAGAAACTGGAGCCGATCGAATCTTTCCGGAACCGGTTGGAACCGCCCCAGAACCGGAACCGGTTGGAACCGTTGATTTGAGCGAATCTAAAGCGAATACAGAGTTCCGGAACCAGAACTGGAACCGCCCAGGACCGGTTCCGAATCCGAATACATATTTTCCGGAACCGGAACCGGTGGAACCGGAACCGTGACCACCATTATCCACTAGCAACTTGAACCATCGCTTAATCCCAACTAAAGTCCTTATCTATAATGAAACTGGAATAATACAAGTATGGATGCATGCGCGTTTAAAACGTGGGTGATGGTGTTCAAAAAAAAAACGTGGGTGATGCTTCCACAATTACAAGTAGACTCATATGCTTAATTGAACAAATGGGCTTAGAGATTACGCAAGAATAATGATCAGATTCTATTCATCACAGTGACACATCTCTCTGCCATGCTTAAGTGCAATCATTTCCCACTGAAGACAAACCTTATATAAAGGATCACCAGAGAGAAGTAGAAAGCATCCCTAATCGACAGAAGACGAATTTGCAACTCTTCTCGTAAATCCCTAGGTATGGGATAACCGTTTGTTGTTTCCTCATTGTTTTTATTATTCTTATGCAAACCTAGCTAGGAAATAGGTACCATTTTCGGTCTTACTGATGTACAGGAGTCTGTGATCATGTGGATAATATCATAAGTCATTATTGTGTTTATCGATCGATCTTCCTCTTTGATTGAAAATATTGTGAGCAGTTATTTTGATCATCTTGATGAGACAAGTACTGAGACCTTATTATAATAACTTTGTAGATCTCTTTATTAATTAGAAGGTGAATTAAGGAGAATGGCCAACCACCAAGACAAAGGCCTGTTCGGCTATGGATACGCTCAACCTTCCTACGGAGGAGGATATGGTGGTTATTCAGTCGGATATGCGGCGCCTGGTTACCAGTCTGCAGCTGATTTTCCTCCCGCTGGCTATCCAGGTCAACTCTAATATTACGACTATATGTCCAATTATCTAAAAAAAATATATACATATATTTGCTAGAGAATCTGTGATATCACTTATGTAGGAGTTGTAGCTAGGTATTTATCTCGGAATTTATATATATATATGTTTGCCGAAGAAAAAATCTAGTAAGTTGGCTTAATTCTAACATAAATTTGCATCGTGCAGTAAATGACAATTACCCTTTTAAAAAACAGAATTATATATAGCTCTTATGCTGAGCTTTTCAGCCAGCCACTTATAATAAAAATATAGCTTTTTTTTAAAAAAAAGATATGTGAACAGAAATATATTACCATTTGAATACCACTTGCAGTTGGAAACTCGCTACATATACATTACATTAGATAGAAATGCTCAACTGATAAATCATATATAAAACGTACTTAATTATGGTATTCTTGTCGAAATTTGAATTGAATTTCATTACTTTGGCAGGTTATGGAGGGCACCTTGGTGGAGGAATGCTCGGTGGTGCAGGTGGGATGGGCGGCTACGGTATGCACCCATCATATGGTGGATATAGTCATGGACATGGTGGGCCTGGGATGTACGGCCATGGAAAGTTCAAGGGATGGAAGTGAAGAAGCAATCAATATTCAGCCCCTAATATTCTTGCTTGAAGCCATGTTAATTTCAGAATTAGTAATATTTGCGTGTTACTCAGATTGCCTAAAGTTCCCACATTGGCTGTACGTGGAAACTGTGTGTGCTTGCTGCTTATAATAAATGAAAGCATATATCATAATAATAAGTGTTGCATGTTATACGTACAATATTCATCAGTCTGTTCTATCAATGAATCTTTTTCTTTATAATTGATCTCAACGGGCCTTATATAAGATATAGGATCTCCTGGGCAGCACCCGAATATAAAACCCCATCTAAGTTTATGCATAGTCGAGATTCTCACATCCTCAAGCATTATTAGGTCATTAGTTCAAGACATTGATTAACAGTTGGGGCATCAAGATTGTATCTGAACTGGTCACTAATAATGCATATGTGGGAATATATGGCTTCTCTTGATGCCTTCTACCGAGCAAGAGAGGGGTTAGGTCAATGTTATATTGTTGGTTCTATTGTAATCATTGGTACATCTCTAGTAGTATCTCGAGAAAATATTTAGATGTGGATAAATAGATCATTACATATTTGGATATTGGACAAGCTTTGTAAGACAAGTATGGTTGTCTCTTCTTATTTGTAAGCCGGTTACTTGAACCTCCTTCTATCTCTGGGAAACCTTTATCTATGTTTTTAATATTTTCTGGGGATAATTGACACTCTTGTTGTTCTACTATCATACTACATGAAGGATTTTTGTTTTGTATCTTGTTTTTTTTCATGTATATCAACTATGTTTGTTCAAGCTACAAAAATCTACATGAGAAATTAATAATGCATTCGGTGGTGTACTGGGTGAAATTAATATGTTTGTTCCATCAGACTGTTCAGTTATTAGATGAAGTGGCACTGCTTTTGCGCTTAAAGCAATATATAATGAAAAAAATTCATTACAATACACACTGATACATCGTGAAAAGGTAGTCAGTACACCGTGCAGGATATATCATGACTTCGGGGTATTTGAAATCACCCATTTGCTCACTAAACCTCCACGACAATGCCCAAGACATTTTAACACTTAAGAACACCTTAACTCACTTTCTTTCACCAATTTAAACCTTAACCATTCCTGATAAGCCGTAGACTTATCATATTTTATAAGCTAGATTTGTAGTAATATTAGTTAAATTAAGGTTAGAATAAGTAGTATTTATGTTATTTTGTATGTAAAATGATTTTATGTGTTCAGTCTTATGTTTTGTGTGTTTTATATGCAAGAAGAGAAAGTTTACATCCGAAACCAGGCCTTGCCGGATTTGGAGTCGGGTTCCTTCTACACGACATATATACGCATCCGAAGAAGGATCTGGCCGGGCATAATGTCGGACGTCCTGTAGTCGGCATAAGCAAAAGACACGCCTGTTCACCAAAAGATAACGGTTATTTACTGTTAACCAAATACTTGATGACGGGTATGGTGTCGGATATCATCTATCCGACATAAGTGACTTTTCGCGCCAAGGCAGTTTCGACCGTTACTGAAAAGCACGTGTTTTATTCACATGTCGGATGACTTCTACCCGGTATGGGACCCGGCATCTGAAGATTTTCTGTCTATAAAAGGCGCAAGAGTCTGTGCATTTTGGTTGTTCATTTCGACTGAGGAATTGCTGCACAACCATTCAAGAGAAGAATAAGAAGATTTGGAAGAAGATTTAGAGGGTGAAGGCTATGTCAAAACTCTCCCATCTCCTTGTATTTCCTTCTTCACTTTATGAATGATTGAGTAGTAATCCTTTCTGTTCTTGGTTGGGATGAAACTCTCTTTGTAAACAATGTGTTCTTCTTAATATAATTTCAAGTTTATTAAGAGTAAGTTCTTATTACAAGAGAATTGGTTGATCTCTTATTCTCTTCATGCAAATTTTACTAGAGGAGGATGAATCCAAAAGTAGAATAGGTTAGACTCTCTTAATGATCTTCCTACTCCCTTCTTGTGAATTAAGAGTTAGTAGTAAGAGTGAGAATTAACCCATCTTTCCCATTACTTTGTTCATTTCGTGGCATGACATATGCTCGAATTGTTAAGAGGTAGTGAGTTTTCTGTTTTCTTCTCGGAAACTGGAATACGAATACGCATATTGACTATGTCGGATGCATTGCCGGGTCGCCAATGTCTGGCATATTCAACGTCTTTGAATATGCCGTGCATCTGGTATCCGGCAGGACACTTGGCACATTCAATTGTTGGTTAATTTGAAGTCTTGTGTTTATGTTTCGAGTTCATATTGATACTTAGATGGTTTTACGCCCTGAATCAAGGATAATTTCGTTGTAAATACCATTTAGTTTAGTTAGTTTTAATTAGGATTAGAAAATGTTTCACATTTTTCGACCAAAAAAAAGAAAATGTTTCACATTTCCCCCTCTTTACTTAGTAATTACCAAGGCTAGGACTAATTTTCTATACAAGTCCCTAGGGTTCGACATACTTGGTCTTAAATTGCTTCCCGGCTACTTTGACCGGGTTTTGGTTTGCTACCCGTATTAGATTGAGTAGGTTATTTTACATTTTATTCTGTGCCGTGCATGGTGCCTAGGAAAATTTTCATAAAAATACCAAATTAAAAAAAAATTACATGCGGTGGTCGTTTTCGAAAAAAAATTACACGGATGTGCCAACCTCATGCAAAGAATCAGCCACGGGGTCGTGGCAGCTTGCCAGAAACCGTCACGGGACTATGGCTGCTTCTACATTTTTTTGCTTGAAGCAGCCACGAGGTAGGGGCGGCTTCAGGCAATTTTGCCGAAAGAAGCCACGAACTCGGGGCGGCTTCAGTGCAAATTTCGTCCCTTATCCAAAAATCTCGCCAACCAACCACAGCCGTCGATCCGAGATTTTCTCCGGATCGCACGGATAACCTTATCCGCCCAGCTTGCAAAGAAACCGTCACAATACCGTGGCTTCTTCCAGCAGATAAAAAAATCTATACAAACCCTCCCAAACTCACCCATTCTGCCCACAATTCTCACATAAAAACTCCTAAACTATCATTCTCATTCTCTCCGAACTTGGAAGTGGTAAGTTCCCTTTTTTTCATTTTTTTTTGTATTGTTTATTTGTGATTAATTATTATGTTTATTATAGTACTTATTTTTTGTGTTTTAATTGTTTATTAACTTCTAATTAATTCTTCTACCTTCCATTAGTTCTTCTAACTTTTTATTAAGTTTATAATTATTCCTCCCAATACATGTTATTGTTGTTATAATGTTATGCAATTTTTTTACATTTACAATGCCCACTAACACCATTTAAATTCGTAATTAAATTGATCATTTTTTTATGAGTTACAAAATCACCAATTTTGGTCGTTTTATGCCTTTATTAATTATGTTAATGTTGTTATAACATTATGCAATTTTTTTTACATTTATAATTCCCACTAACACCATTTTAATTCGTAATTAAATTGACCATTTTTTTATGAGTTAAAAAATCACCAATTTTGGTGGTTTTATGCCTTTATTAATTATGTTAATGTTGTTATAACATTATGCAATTTTTTTTACATTTATAATGCCCACTAACACCATTTAAATTCATAATTAAATTGACCATTTTTTTATGAGTTACAAAATCACAATTTTGGTGGTTTTATGCCTTTATTAATTATGTTAATGTTGTTATAACATTATGCAATTTTTTTTTACATTTATAATGCCCACTAACACCATTTAAATTCATATTTAAATTGATCATTTTTTATGAGTTACAAAATCACCAATTTTGGTGGTTTTATGCCTTTATTAATTATGTTAATGTTGTTATCACATTATGCAATTTTTTTTACATTTATAATGCCCACTAACACCATTTAAATTCGTAATTAAATTGATCATTTTATTTATGAGTTACAAAATCACCAATTTTGGTGGTTTTATGCCTTTATTAATTATGTTATTGTTGTTATAATGTTATGCAATTTTTTTACATTTATAATGTCCACTAACACCCTTTAAATTCGTAATTAAATTGACAATTTTTTTGATGAGTTACAAAATCACCAATTTTGGTGGTTTTATGCCTTTATTAATTATGTTATTGTTGTTATAATGTTATGCAATTTTTTTTACATTTATAATGCCCACTAACACCATTTAAATTCGTAATTAAATTGACCATTTTTTATGAGTTACAAAATCACCAATTTTGGTGGTTTTATGCCTTTATTAATTATGTTAATGTTGTTATAACATTATGCAATTTTTTTTACATTTATAATGCCCACTAACACCATCGTGCACCTGCTATAATAAGCATCGTGGAGTCAGATAATTTATGAAGACCCCCAATGGCTCACCATTTCTACTGCATAAGACATATTGCATCGAATTTTAACTCAAGGTTCACAACAAAAGGTTGAAGAAGTATCTGATCAACACAGGTATCTTAATTTATCAATTAATGTACTTCACTAATTAAATTGAGTATTTTCAATGTTTAACATTGACTTATTATCATGTATTTAGTGTTCGAATTTATAAGGCATCATGTCCAGAAAAGATATAATCACCTTCTATCCTAGAATACCGACATTGAGCGATTCTTCAATGACCTACCATTTGAGAAGTGGTCTAGGGCATGTGATGAAGGAGGGAGGTGGGGGCACACGACAACCAATCTGGTCGAATGCATCAATGGAGTGCTAAAGAGTGTCTGAACTCTACCCATCACCGCCATTGTTACCAGCACACTGTACAAGTTGGTAACTTATTTTAATGACAACCTTGACACATACTACGGCCAGCAAATAGCGGGTTCCACATTGTATATAGATCTTGCGACTTCCAAGATTGAAGAAAACCGTAGACTGTCTAACAGTCACAATGTAACCCGCTACAATGAGATCGACCCAGTGTACGAGGTCGAAGATTTTGGCTCAGTGGCTATGAGGAGGAACCGAGGGAAGTACAAGGTTGACTTCGATGATATGAGCTGTGAGTGTGGGGAGTGGCAAGCGTTCAAATACCCATGCTCTCATGTCATGGTCGTGTGTTGCAGAACCGGTATGTTGTGGGAAAATTACGTGCACCCGGTGTACAAGCTGGAAACAATGATCGAGGCATATGGCGGTGATCCATTTACACCGCTGGGTATTGAAGAAAACTGGCCAGCATATACACGGGTTAAGGTGGTACCACAACCAAATGTCATTCAGACTGTCAGGGGAAGACCTAGGTATTCTAGGCTTCAAAATGAAATGGATTAAAATGAAACGACTACAGAACGTAGACGTTGTCGACATTGTTTACAAACGGGTCATAGTAGGAGGAACTACCCTAACAGATGGTATAATTGATTGTGGTTTTCAGATGTTAAATATGCACCTGCATAGACAGGTAGTGCCTTTAGCAAGCACACAAAAAAATGTAATTTTTTCTAAATAGCAATGAAATGTGTTTTATGTTGAGTGTATAATATAAATGTGCCCTTTTATTTTAAGAATTACGTACAATCTATACAATGTTTGGGTTACATCGGCTAGAGCAAAGACACAAGTCGAAAGTATGGGTGTTTGACTGTTGTTTTACAATCATTTGTTTGTTTCGAAGGCATTGTTTAATTAACGAACATGTGATAAAAATTTAAAAAAACGCTAGCTCAAGTGACCAACCTAATGAAGTCGTCTTAATGCCGTAAGAAGTTATAATGGCTGCAAATGCATCATAGGACTTTAATATCAGTACAAAACTGGTTCATAACACAAAATATGACATTACCGGAAAAGTTCAAAACTGAGAAAACGTTAACTCTGGTGCCATTTATATGAAGTCACGTGGGTCCTGTATGGTCCTAAAACTCCAGATAAATGACTTAGATCCATAGTATAACTTTTCAACTGAAATACCCCAAATATTAGTTACTTTAATTAATAATGAATTAATTAAATAAAAGTAATTAATGAGGGAATTAAATATCTTTAAATAAGAGAAAGGAATAATATAATATTTAAATAAACCCTAAGAAGTCGTTAGGAAACATCAACGAAGCCTAAAACGACCTTGAGAGGGTTTAGAAAAAAAAAAGAAATGTGAACAAAAATATAATTAATCGTTTTTACATCAAAAAACGTGCCATAAATATTTTAGGAGTGAAAACAAGGTCTTAGATACCTTACGAGGTCATTTGGATAATTTTCGTGGCATTGGAAAAATTGGCTACGAAATCAAAATAAAATATGTCATGTTTTCGCCAAAAGTGGCGAAACGCAAGCCAATTAGATATTAAATGTTAATTAATAGAATTTATAAATAAAAATAATAATTATTGTTTATAATTATAAATTTGAAGACATTGGAAAATTCTGTCTCATTAAATGGGACAACGTGTCACAAACGGCACGAAAAACGGACAAAAACCGAGCCAGAAACAACTTATGTGCGTAACAAAAAAAATAGAATTGGGCCGACCCGCCCAGAGGAACTGGGCCGGCCCATTCTGAAATACCCCTAACATTTACACTACTACAAAAAAAAGTAAAAGACAACACTGAAAAAGGCCATAGACAACAGTTAAAAACTGTTGTATCAGTTCCTGTTGTCTAAAGGGGTAAGAGCAAAGACAACAATTATTTAACTGTTGTCTTATCCAGCCAAACAACAACAGTTTGAATCACTTAAGACAACACACGTTAGCTATTGTCATATAGTTGATATAGACAACATGTAAATAACTATTGTCTAAGGGCCTACACCTTAGACAACACTAATTTTTACAACAGTTAATACTGTTGTCTAATGTATTTATGACTATTGTCTATGACCATACATTATTTAAATCTAACCCTTTCACAACACCATTTAACTGTTGTATATGACATATCCCCTAATATAATGTTAACTACTATAACAATTGATAACTATTGTCTAAAACCTTTGTAATTGTTGTCTTTGATCTTCTTTTACACAAAATTAAGTATCATTTGATAACATCATTCGACTGTTGTGTTTTGCCTAAGTTTACCATTGGACAATAGTTATATACTATTGCCTTTAGTAGCTAAATTGGTCTCCCAATAAACCACACATCCATAGTAAACCTGCTAATAAAAAAAAGAGTAAACATATATACAATAACATACACATATTCAACTCTATATAACAGAAATTCTCAAAACTCTGCATAACTAAAATGTTCAAATCTGTATCAACATCCAACTGTGCCGACCACTCATTCGTCTTAATATTTCATATTTACTTCTCTATATATCCTAAAAACTTTACCAACACACATCTACTTAGTATGTAGTGTGTCAAATAAAAGAAAATGACCCCCTAATCTCCTTTGCACCTATTACTAAATCATTCACTAAGTAATGTAGCAACAAATAAACTTCTAAAAGCTACTACAAACACCTAAAAGAATAATCTACTCCACTTCTTACAGAGTTGCCGCACGCAGAGTAAAAGCTGCCCATTCTTCTCGAATTTCATCAATCTCATCTTGGTTGTATGAACAACTCTTATATCCGTTGAAATACTAGAAAAAACAATGCAAGTTATTATTAAACCATTGGAAACACAAGTAGGTTTATTCTATGTTGATTATGAATTGAATATTATTTACCTCTATAGGAATGGTGGTTTGTCCATTCTCTATAATTTCTTTCAAAAACCTCATCACATAATATCCGCAATTGTTGCCGTTGGGTTGTCTTGGACACTACAAAATAAACAATACAAAAGAAGTAGAATAAGAAACCACAAGTCATGTGACATATTATGAATCAAGTTATGTTTCTGGAAACAATGTAGATGATTCATACCTTGATTATGTCCCACTTCACATTCTTACGAAGCTCTCTATACGCACCATGCTTAGTATGGAATATTTTTAATGCCCTATAACAATGTAGATAATAAACATTACTATTTAAGTATATATCGTAACTGTTGCTATAAAATTTTAAAAAAAGGTTTGTTAAGTAGGTAGTTACTTTTAGGTGTTTGTAGTACTAGCTGTAGCAGCTCCATATATATTGGGATTGTTGTGATCAGATGAAGTGGAAACTGAAACAGTTTTCATAGCAGCACAAGAGTTTGATGCTGTCTCACCCAAGTAGTGGTTTTTGAGGCAGATTGCAAAAGTATTGATGATTACCTGATTAAATTAAGGCCTGAGAAGATCACTGCAGCTGCAGTTACGCTGAGGCAATTTAGCTAGAAGGTTCATTTTCTTTTCAATACCGTGGTCTTTTATTTCAAGCAAATTTTCCAGCTATGGCTATAGACCATCCAGGGTGTGAAACGGTTAGAATTTTTCTGGTGGGAGGAGATTCCGCATTCAGTAGCTATGACTTGTAAAACAGACTTCTTGTCACCAAAAAAAAAAGTTGCAGAACTCACCAAATCAAGTTTTGAAAATTTTATTACGCTACATCAGTATGGGCATGATTATTCATAAGTGCTGAAAGCAACAAATACTTTAAACCAACAGATACAACATAGCTCCTATTCTATTTAAATGCAAAATCACTGCAGGCTAGAGCAGGGAATATTAGCACACAATTTATGTCTCAGTATGACACTATTTTCTTAGCCCGGATCAAATTTTACTAGAACCAAACACAACTTGAATTCTATTAGAGCCAAACATAACTAGTGTTCTGCTGCTTGATAATATATATATTCATGTCTGGTGTACAAGTTTGGCAAAGATAAAATAGAGCAGGAGTTAATTTAATCAGAGACAGATACGAAAGCATTCATGTAACAGCACACAAGTGGAGAGGCTATTGCAGAAGAACCATCAAAATCTTATGAAGTGGCCGCTGTAATTTCCAAATACAGGAGCATGGCACCAATGTTCTACAGGCCAGTCAATTCCAAGTAAGGAAACATTTTTGATAACAAGAAATTCACCACAATTAGTTTTTATTTTTTTTGAAACAAGAAATTCACCACAATGAAAAAGCATAATAGTTCACGTAGAAGCGTAATAGTTCTTTTCCGTTAATGTGGTGAGGAGTAATTAATTTCGGGTAATCTTAATAAACCCTAATCAAATTGGTTTGATTAGATGCAGAGAAAAGAAGAAGATGCACAATTTGAAAAACAAGAAGAAGAAAAAACCCCAGAATTTCATACCTTTTAACTGCGAGACAAAACTTCAATGACAGTCGATTGGTTGCATAGGTATAGGGAAAATTTTGAACAGAACTGCGAAGACAACCGTGCGAGCCGCACCAACTGCTGCTGTTGGAAAAACTTCAAAGACAAAGAAACGAGAGCGATGCGAACAGAGAAGAGAGGTGTAGTGAGGTTGAGCGATCGAGTTTGTTGGGTGTGTGATGGCGTTTATGGTGAGAATCGGGAGAGTGGCGTAGTGGGGTTTAATGATGCAGGCCAGGGTGTGCGCAAAGACGGTAGATAAACATCACCGAATGTAAGGGGTTATTTGTATAATTTATCTGGGTAGTATAGTAATCTGAAAGCAATTTTTTAAATAAAAGGGCCGGAACTGTTGTGTTTCAATAAGTGATACAATTAAAAAATTAAGTGTTGTCTTATGCACCAATTTTGTAGCTTAAATTCTCTTTCTTGATCAAATACAACACAATACACTAACTGTTGTGTTTTATGTGTTGTTATTAATATTTTCTGTAGTAGTGTTAAATAATTAAATATAAGTAAATAAATATTATTTGGGGAATTATAAATATTATTTGGGGGATTATGAAACCCTAAGAAGGCATATAAACACTTAGACGTTAAAAACGCACCTAAACTCCTTAAGGCAAAAAACGTGCGTTAAAGCCCGACCTTAAGCTAAACAAGTTATATAAGCTATAAACTTCATATGAAGTTAATCAAGGATCATTATATGACCCTTAGAACACAGGACCTCATCTAAAACGGTGTAAAAATACAAAATGCTCGGGAGTTCCCTTAAGGGCCCGAAAGTCTCGAAAGTCCTGGAAATACATTATAGGATGAAGTAAGGCATTACACTTCATTCCAAATGCACCATAACACCTTATTAAACATTTAAGATGAAGTACTCACAATAAATTCTCAGTTAAACGCGAAGTGCTAGGAGATGCCTTATGAAGGTCCCATAAACCCCCGGGAATGCCCCGGAGGAGTGCCGAGGTGGCACAAGGTCCTATATAATTCATTCTAAGAGTTCCTAAAATAATTATTCAACATTCTAAAGAGAATGCTCAAGCTACTTTCTCAAAAATAAACAAAGTGCTCGGAGGAATTTCTTAACGCTCCTTTTTGCACCGATATAACCCCTTATAACTCAATGTAACACCTTAACATATTATTATTGACTGTAAACAATGTTTATAAACACTTGGAACTCATAGCGACTACTTATTTTCCAGAAAATCCTTAAAGCACAAAAACGCACCTTCGGGTGTCACAAAAATGTGTACTACGCAATTACCTTGAAGTTTTTGAGGAGCCACGAGTTGATAATATTAAAAGGGGATACATTGACCACCTAAATCAATTAATTCCAGTACTAAATTCACAGTACAAATGGGGGCGATGTTTGGGTCAAAAAGGTACCTAAAATCAGCATTTTTACCTTAGAACTTTCATCTTTTACCTTAGTATAAATGTACCAAATAAATGCTGGAACCTATTACATGTTATGATATGGTCTTAATACAATATAGTGTGACAGGAATCAAATTAAAAATCAGTCCCATTTGATCCCTATTGCATGCACCATTTAGGGTATGTTTTGGACTAGTTTAGCTTAAAATCATGTCTTATGGATGGTGACTCATCCCTATCTATACTATATGATAATGTAACAAGTAATTGCAGTCAAAGTAGACCTCATTACCGATTTTCCTGCAACAAAACAACAAGAATAAGTTAGGGAAAAAGCCATGGGAATTAAATACATAAAAGCACCAAAGTAGATCTAACTTTTGTATAATGCTATAAACAAATAAATCAACCATGTTACTACCCTTAAGCTGCCGATTTCATATAGAGAAAAGGAGTTATGATTGCTGTCCACTTAGTCAAATAAATCAGCTACCTACTTATGCACATGTCTATGTTCAATACAAAGAAAAATCAAATGGCTTACTATATCTATATGGTTGCCGATTTCATGGGGGGAAAGGAACAAGTTTGATTCTCTAAATTAATCAAATAAGATACCTAGCATGTTCTCTTGTCTTCTATCAAAGAAATCAATTGCGTAATCTATACTCCATTACCGTATAAACAAGGAGAAAGAAGACAACAATTGACATGTTAATTGCCTTAGAAAAATCAAAAGAAGACATGTACATACCTTGCTCTTTGTCTTCTAGTTTCCATTATCAAACAAAGCCTCCATTATTTCCTTGACAACCAGCCGTAAGCCTAGTCCAATTGAGAGACTTTTGTAGTCAATTTTGAAATAAAAAATCAAAAGCAAATCATAGAATAATGCCATGTGACATAACAATAATTCTCATTTGATTCCTTCTCTAGTCTTGCCTTAATACCCTACGTGAGCTTGTCATTCCTTCCTTGCTCACTTCAGCCGATTGGTAAGCACTCCCCTCTTCTCTCTTTTCTTCTTCCTTTGTTAGTTAATTCCTTAGAGCTTCAAAGCTCCATTAATGGTGTATTAAGGTCTAACACCATTTCTATGTAAATTTCCTAGTTAAATCTACTAAGTCTTGAAGCAAGAATCATCCTAGCATCTCTACAAGTTTTCGCCAAGCATAAGTATTCCAAGGAGGTTCCTAGATTCAACAACAACACAAGGAACACCAAGATCAAGTTAAGGTATATTTTCATGTTGAAAATCCTAGCAAAAATATTTAAATCATTTCCGAAAATTTAAGGCTTCTAAATCTATATTCTCTTCATTATTTCATGAAGGAAACTTGGATCTGCAATCATCCCAAGGTGTACCAAAAATACCTTGTTAAAATTCCTAAGGTAAACTCTTGTAAAACTACTCCAAATATTATTTATAAATCTTTGTTAGAAGTCTAACAAATGGATCTCCTAAATATATTCAAGGAGGCCGAATTCTCTTCATCAAAATAGCATTAGAAGAGCTTGGAATTCAAGGAGAAATCAAGTACAAGAATTATCTTGATTTAAGGAGAGTTTATATAATTAAGGGTTATTAAGTTTAAGTTTGATTTAAGCTTCAAACTTTGGTATAAAAAAAATTATGTAGAAGCCTTAGGAATATTAAGGCCGAAAAACATTGGATTAAAATGTCAGGAAAATAATTTATGACATATAAGGTAAGATTATTACCTTAAGGTATAAATATGTGTCACAAAAATTAAATATGATACACATATTATTAAACCGAATTGTCTAAGAGTTATTTGTTCTATTTTGAGTTTATAATCATTCTAAGTCATTAGCATAATTTTTAGAAGTGTTATATGACTTATATACATTTATATATACATATTATAAAGTTTAAATCAAGTTTTAAAACCATATAGTAAATATATATTAAAGCCGAGAATGATATGAGTATATTGGTGATTTTCGAAAATATATAAGTGTATTAACTTATATTATAAATTTTGGGAACCTTAAAAATAGCTACAAGTATTTAAATGGCTAGCTTAATAAGTTATGTGGCTAAAATGTAAATTTTGAATAGTTTGTGGTATTATATATGATTGCCGAGAACATAAGGGTTCATTTGGTATAATTATGATTTAATATAAGGTAGGAATTAATATTATGAATTTTGGTGAATTTAAATAAGTGTTTAAGTGTTAAAATAACATTTTATAAAGTTTTAGGACTATTTTGTAATTATTGGAAAGATAAGAGGTGAAACCGAGTTACTTGTGATTTTATGGATATATTAAAGTATTAATTATGAAATTGAGTCTTGGTCATAGTGTTGACCAAAAACTTTGGGTTAAAAAGGATTTATGACATAAAATATTAAGTTTATAAAAGTTATGGGGTGAAAATGTAATTTATGAAAGTTTATTTGAAAAACTGAATTGTACATGGGGCGAATTCATAATTAATAAAATTATAAGGGCCATTTCGGTTATTTAAGAAAATTAAATATTAAAAGCATAGTTTATAAGTTAATATGTAACTTATATAAAGTTTGGGGTTAAATTGTAAATAAAGGAAGTTATTTATTAAGACCAAATATATATGTGGTCATTTGGTAATTTATAAAGATTGGTATATTCATTTTATAAATACCGAAAGTTAAGTGGTCATTTGGTGAATTATAAAGTTATATGGTTATTTGGTAATTTATAAAAATTAGATTGCAATTACCGAAAATAATATGGATATTTAGTAAATTATAAAGTTATATGGTCATTTAGTAATTTATAAAAGTTTGAGTATTTAAATTGTAATTACCGAAAAGATATATGTGGTTATTTAGTAAATTACAAAGGTTAATGTGTCCAAATATAAAATACCGAATTAATAAGGTTGGTTTTGTAATTTAATAAAGAAAGGAATTAAAACTAGGTAATATAATGTATTATGGTATAGTATGGAGTATAATATAAGGTTTATAAAATAGTTGTGGTTATAATAAAATAACCTAATGATATTGATACATGGACTAAATGGAAATGATTATGGATATATGATTAATGAAATAAAGATACACAGTACACAGGAAATTCATTATCACATGTGAATGTTACATAAAATAATGAACTGATAAACTACCTAGAACCACTGTTAAATAACAGGGGGAAATAAAGAACATACAGAGTTATTATACAACGAGTATAAACGCTACAGTGACTGTGCTGTAATATTTGGTGAATAGTTATATTAATATTACCCGGTATTGCAAGTTTGTATAACAGCGTACGGGAAGGAACACTGAACAGGAATTTGTCAAGCTAGCAGTTACTTGGTGAACGGTATGTTAATTGTGTGGTCTGAATGTCCTAAGGATTTTCCTAAGGTCCAGACGTGTGTGTTTAATTGTTAAGAGCGATATTTGTGATTTTATGTATATCATTTTGTATACTGTATTGCTCAACACTGTTGCGTTTTATTTATACGCGAACGTCTTATGACTGGAAGTTTATACATCTAAACTGGAACAAGACTAACTGACCTTTAGGTATTATTGAACCTAACTGATGGTCAACTGTTATAGTCTTGACTCAAGGATTGGATATTGTATCATTGACTAAAGGGCTAACTTATAAAGAGAGGAATCCAGACTGTTTCGACTTTCTGGTTGCGCATCGTAATCACTACGAGAGACTTCAATGGGGAGTCACTCAAGGGAATCCATCAGTCACATTCGAGGATGGCGGAGGGCACTACCGTTGGTGCACAGGTTCGACCCGGTCTTATATTTATCCAGGGCCATAAGGTCAGCTGGTAACGGTTCCATTGGAACCCAGGGGACTATTGTCCATTAATAAGTTATTAAGGGTTGTCTTGACATGACACCTGAGGTGGAATTTAATTGGAAAAGGTTAAGTGATTGGTTTAAAGGGTAAGGGCCAGATGGCCAACTAACAAGTACAGTTTAATACGCGCATCTTGTTTGGTTATTGTTATGGATTATTGATGTGTGATTATTGGTTAGTGCTATGGAGTATTGATGTGTGATTATTGGTTATTGCTATGGATTATTGATGTGTGGTTATTGGTGTTGTGTACTATTGTACATTGATGTTTACAGGTGAATTGTTATGTGATTGTTTAATGTTTACAGTTATTACTGTTATTATTGTAAACCGGTATTTCATGTAAAGAATCTAATATCAAGATGGCTAAAAACGACTTAAGGAATCTAGATGACTTAGGGCTACATTTAGCATACCAGCATTTCGATTGCTGAGCCCTTCAATGGGAAAAACATTTCAGGTTCATGATTGAAGACTCAAGCCGGAGTGCGGGGCACAGGGTAGCTGATGGGTTTTTAAGAACTCTTTGAGTTTATTTTGTATTGTATTAAGGAGGTTGTTGTATTCAGTTAGTTGCTCATTTAGTTGGATTTGGTTTGTAATAATTAGAGTGCTCAGTATCTGTTCATCACAGCGTGAGGAGTTGTATTGTTGGAAAGAGTAAGGATGCCTTGTTACTCACAAGGGTGAGTAACGACGTGTAACACCAAGGTAGATAGTTTTATTTTCTGCTGCGAATTATTATTTATTATGCTACGACTTGCGACGTTATTACAGGTCTAGGATTAGAGGTGTTACAAAAAGTGGTATCAGAGCGTAGTTACGCTCTGATTAAAGATACTGAGTCAAGAATATGAGCATAGGATATTTGGGAATACGGGGAAACGTCTGTGAGGATTCGTGACCTAGAAAAATCTAGGAATATCTTTATTGCTAGTGATTAACTTTCTTATATGTTTGTGATTGTGTATGTAAAACGGTGTAGCAACCGAGTAGTAATAATAATATACTATAGATGTCGCAAGAGGAAGACCACGTGGAGGCAACAGTGGACGCGGTGGCGAGACACCGGCGGATGTTCCAGAGGTACCAGGCCTAGCAGCAGCCATGGCGGCCTTCGCGCAGCAACTAGGAGCTCGACTTACGGGAGCCATACCCCACCCGCCGCAGCCCAGGGAAACCAACTGGTTTAAGAGCGTTACAGACGCGAGAGTACCGACTTATTCAGGGGAACCGGACCCCGCCACACTTGAGAAGTTCATTGTAGAGCACCAGAAGGCGTTCAAGGCTGTCAGAGTTTCAGAAGACTAGAAAGTCTACATCGCCGCATACAACCTGAAGGACGCAGCTGACATTTGGTGGCAGTCTGTGGAGGGCCACCGTAGAGCTACATCGGACTTTGGATGGACAGCGTTTGTAGAAGTGTTACGGGAGAAGTACTACCCCGAACACCTAAAGTAGAGAAAAAGGCAGGAGATCGAGACTTTAATCCAAGGGAGTCAAACAGTTGACCAGTACTACGCACGGTTCACCGGTTTGTTGAACTACATACCAGGAGTCGACTACTCCGACACTGTGAAGATTCAAAAGTTTAGGGGAAGAGGCGCAGGAAGAAAGAAGAGAAAAAGTACTGAGGGAGATGATGGTGGAGCAACCTCTGGCGGTTACTACAGGAAGGGGAAGAAATTATTTGATAAGAAGAAAGGACGGAAGGACTTCCATGGTCAGAAGACGAAGGAGCAGGCCCCTCGTCTGACCGGCCCAGCCATTGATGCACAGCCACTTAGATCAGCACCACCTAGGGGCAATAAGCCAACCCAGCGCCACTACTACTGTAAGCGATGTGGAAATGATCACCCATGAGTAGATTGTTCAGGAAGGAAGGTGGAGTGCCGCTATTGCAAAAAGGAAGGCCACAGGGAGTATGAATGCTTTTCCAATCCAGGGAGCCGAGTATACAAGGGAGCTAGAGATTCGCAGAGAACACCAGCTATTGAAGCGGGCGGACCCAGAGGAGGTCAAGCGCCGCAGACTAATACCTATACTAGAGGACCGGGAGGACAATCATCCTCATCCGGGAGTCAGAAGGGAAAGGAGATAGTTCCAGGAAGAAACACCCTGTACACAGTGGGAACTTCAGGCGCTGAGGCTAGCGCTCAGCGCGAAACCGGTAAGCCTAGAACTTAAACTAAATGCATAATGCATGAATGTGTGTTTATAGTTATTAGTCGATGAGACTTGTATGTGTTTGGTAAGTATCAAAAATTTAGAGAGACCTAACTTAGGTAACCTCTCACCTATTGGGATACTTCGACATTTGTTTTCGCTTACCTATGAGACCGAGGTCACCTGAGCCTATGAGCGAAGGTCAGGAATATCTAGAGGCAGAATGCCAAGTACTTCGACCCGGCATGATCCTACTCAAGAAATACTTAACTATAGATGAACAAATAGCCACTATAAATGAATGTGGAACTTTGGGGATAAGCCTTGGAGGATTTTATATTCCAGGACATGGGAGTGGATCAAAACTTAAATTATATATGATGTGTATGGGTAAGAATTGGGATCCACAGGCTAGGTTATATAGTGAAGTAAGAAAGGTAGATGGAACACGAGTTCCTAGTATACCTGATAGTTTCCAAACTTGGTAACAGAAGCGGTAAAAATTGCACAACAATTAGAAACCAACCACATACCAAACATTGAAGCTAATGCTGAGTGTGAGATAGTACAGTGAGGAATAGTAAGTTAGTTTTGCTTGGTTCGCCGAAGGGCGTTATCAACTGTCCAAACTTACAGTAACTACAAATTATGACCTGCCTAAATGACGAGCAGATGTCATGAAGAGGAATACATTAATTAATATGAAATACTTAAAACTACATGAATTGTCAAAAGGGTTTGTTGAAGACCTGCACGTGAAGAACAAACATTGAATTTCATGGGATACCCAGGCACTGAGCTTACCGCCCAGTGCGGGACTGGAAAAATCTTACAACCCCTTATTAACTTCGCGAGAAGATAGTGCGAAACCTTGAAATATGACAATAGAGAAACAGAATCTCAAAATATATAAACACCCATCATGGATAAGCACGGGTTTTAAATACCTGAGCAAATACCAAGGGTCTCTGCTAGTATCAATATAGTGACAGTGCTGGACTCCTAATTAACAAAGGGGAGGGAACAAACTTTGAATCTATATTTTCTAAGTTGGGAGAACTACCTAAATTAGCAATACCAAACGCTAAATATATACATATAATTTGGAGGTTTTAAACCTAAAACGTTGAGGAGCATTGATACATTTCAGAGGGCTAAGTATCATTAAATATACCTACCCTATTTTGAGGCTCACGTCCTACACTATCCTTATGGTTCTATACGAGCATATGTCTTCTATGACAGCTCAATTTATGAATGCGAATAAAGAGCGCAAGAAATCGAATAAGGTTAACCCCCTATGTAATATAAATTATAATATAAACATGGTAACGAATAACTCTCCTTGACACTTGCAATGAAGCAGTGTAAGTAATATTAAGAGTTGAATTAATATACACACTAAAAGTGAGTGGAAGTTAAATTTAAAAGTAGGAAAAACATACCTCTTGGCTTGTAACAATTGTTCTACACGTAAACCTTCCTAACGTTATATACGAATCCCTGTGATTCTAAATCCTCTATTTGATACACTTAATCGACCTATTTTTGGAATCCATTGAGTTTGTGGATTAACCACGTTTCTAAGAGATAGAAACAAACAATAAGCTTTGATTGTCCTGTTACCAAACTGTAGGATTCAAACTGGAAACCCTTAGTTTGAGATGGTACTAATATTAAGAGATACTTAACCTAGGCTGAACATATGATTCACCTAATTCATGGAGTTTAAATGGAATGAGAAAAATCCAAGCTTTAAGGGGGAGGAAATAATACTTTATGGAACTGTGATTGTTGATCGAGTTATGGAAACTTTTCCTTGGAGTCTTAACCCAAATTTAGTAATAACTAGGATTGTCTTTGCTCCAAGTGATGATAACCAAAGTATAGGCAATAATCAAACCCTGATAAGCTAAATATTAGATAAGCCTTTTTAAGAGAAGAGTGTACTCTAAGGCATCCAAGTCCATAACTGAATTTATTGCTTGTATAATGGGTTTAAGAGTCAAATGATTGTTGAACATAATTATTAGACAGTATGTGCCTAGATGTTTTGGTAGGAATTTATCTTTTATGTCAAGAGGAAAAACTGGCTTCCCCGCTTGATGATTTGATCGAAAGAATATGGTTCCGGGGATTTGGTAATACACTAGATTCGAGTATAGGTTATAAAAGATATTGGATTAGTTGTATAGTGGTCAAAAGAAAATGTAGTAATCACCACGTCACAAAGTTTGATAAGATAAAAATTTGGAAAATGATAATTATGTGGTTGTTTGATATTTGACGTGGGAGGTCGAACTTGATCCTGGTCAGATCAAGGGAAAACCAAACACAAAATGGTGTGGAAGGATAGTTCAACATTGACGCTGACCCCGTCAGGGTTGAATGACTCCTGAGACTCCCTACAAGTGGTCACAAATATCTCTGTGATAAGTAAATATTTATTCTTAATTTTAATATAAAATTTTGATTAATGAAGTATATGAGTTGTAGAAGGTGTAAGTTAAGAATTAAATTGTCCAGGTTACCCTGAGAAGATTAAATAGCTAAAACAACTCCTTGTATGTCGGAAAAATAGTCAGTTGTGAGGGAAATACTAACTATTATTCCATGAACCATGTTAATAAATTAAATATGAGGTCAAGAGACAATTACCTATAATAAAAGTGTTCTCAAGCTACCTTCTAATTATGGTCGTATTGCCATCTGGAGGGAAAGATCGACTTTCATGTCTTTCTTAATGAATTCAAACCCAATATATTAGATGGGAACTTACCTATAAGCATGATAGAATATAAAGAGTAGAAACATTATACTAATACTCACATGAGTTGATTCATAACCGCAAGAATATGTTCAATTGAGAGGAAACTATACCTCATTAGAAACCTTAGCGGGAACCCTACTGTGGTATACCTGATGAACAGACGATAGTAATCGTGTATGTACTACCGACAATTGGTGAATCAATAATATCAAGAAATCTTTCTATAATATACATAAGATGCACGGCTCAACCATAGCTCATACTTTACATTGAAAATGAAAACCGAATATGGTGACAGTAAACTCAAATACCAGAATCACAAAGATGATAACCTGGAGAGCAAGAGAGGGATTTTAAGTATGACCCAATATTAATACAAGACCCGAGCGCTGAAGATTACAACTACAAGAGGCGATTAATAGAAGTGTGTTACACACGATAGTTTAAACAGGCCATGAGATAATATCGGCAACGTGCAAGATTCAAATATAAAAGCATACTAATGCACTATGGAACATGTCACAGAATGCATAGATTCTTGGGGGCTATACCTTGTAAACAGACAGAAGTCATATGCTGATGTCCGTATGAGAGACCTCGAGTTCGCAGTAGGCGATCGAGTCTTCCTTAGAGTTTCACCTATGAAGGGAATTTTTTTTTAGATTTGGGCAGAAGGGCAAGCTTAGCCCGAAGTATGTAGGACCATACCTTATTACGGAGCGAGTGGGCCCATTAGCTTACATATTAGATTTACCTGTTGAGCTTGGGAGAATGCACAATGTGTTTTCACATTTCATAGCTAAAGCGGTATGTGCCTCATCCATCACATATCCTAGAGCCGGAGACACTCGAGCTAGATCCTATACTTAGATATGAGGAAACCCTAGTTCACATCTTAGACTTCAAGAATAGGGAGACCAGGAACAAGACTATTAGAATGGTCAAGGTTCTATGGTCAAACCATGATATTGAGAAGGTGACATGGGAGTTAGAGGACTTCATGCGAGACAAGTATCCAGCACTTTCTATTAGTTTTGTGTATACTTGTGGGGGTACGTGGGTGTAACCCTTTTTAAGGGGGTTAGAGCACCACATGTGACTTGCATATTTGCAGTCTATCTTGGTTTATGTTTGGTTGTTTGTGTTTGATTGTGCGCATGTGTGCACTTAAGTGAATGGTTATTGATTTGTCCTATGTGACACTTGGATGGTTATTGTTGTGTCCTATGTGACACTTGAATGGTTATGGTTGTGTTCTATGTAACACTTGGTTATTGGTGTGTTCTATGTAACACTTGGTATTGATGTGTTCTATGTAACACTTGATTGTTGGTTATGGATGAGTCCTATGTGACACTTGGTATTGGTGTGTTCTATGTAACACTTGGATGGTTAATAAAAGTACACTTATTTACTTTACAGTATATTCATCCTTATTGCATTCACACAAGGGATTTACTGCCAAGGGTTTACGCCTCTGCACTCTGTAGGATTGAGTGTTTTGGTATTGCACTTGTGCAGTAATGACCTAGTGGAATAGCTAGGAAGTTGGGACACTTATTTGTTTTACAGTATTTATCAAGTACTTATGCTATAATTACATTGATTATCATGAGTAAGGTTATGTGTACGTACGAATTGCATACACTCATATTACTAATGGAATGTAGAGGTGTCAATATAGTATTGACACCCAGGAATGATAGGTATACAGGGAATAGATATGAGGAACTTGATTCCATAGGATGAACAAGTATAAGTTATGACTTCGGGACGAAGTCCTTTTAAGGGGGGTAGACTGAAATACCCCTAACATTTAAATAATTAAATATAATTAAATAAATATTATTTTGGGAATTATAAATATTATTTGGGGGATTATGAAACCCTAAGAAGGCATATAAACACTTAGGCGTTAAAAACGCACCTAAACTTCTTAAGGTAAAAAACGTGCGTTAAAGCCCGACCTTAAGCTAAACAAGTTATATAAGCTATAAACTTCATATGAAGTTAATCAAGGATCATTATATGACCCTTAGAACACAAGACCTCATCTAAAACGGTGTAAAAATACAAAATGCTAGGGAGTTCCCTTAAGGGCCCGAAAGTCTCGAAAGTCCCGGAAATACATTATAGGATGAAGTAAGGCATTACAATTCATTCCAAATGCACCATAACACCTTATTAAACATTTAAGATGAAGTACTCACAATAAATTCTCAGTTAAACGTGAAGTGCTAGGAGATGCCTTATGAAGGTCCCATAAACCCCCGGGAATGCCCCGGAGGAGTGACGAGGAGGCACAAGGTCCTATATAATTCATTCTAAGAGTTCCTAACATCATTATTCAACATTATAAAGAGAATTCTCAAGCTACTTTCTCAAAAATAAACAAAGTGCTCGGAGGAATTTCTTAACGCTCCTTTTTGCCCCGGTTAGCCCGAGAATTGTGTTTTGAGTTGATATAACCCCATATAACTCAATGTAACACCTTAACATATTATTATTGACTGTAAACAATGTTTATAAACACTTGTAACTCATAGCGACTACTTATTTTCCAGAAAATCCTTAAAGCACAAAAACGCACCTTTGGGTGTCACAAAAAGGCGCTCTACGCAATTACCTTGAAGTTTTTGAGGAGCCACGAGTAGATAATATTAAAAGGGGATAAATTGACCACCTAAATAAATTAATTCCAGTACTAAATTCACAGTACAAATGGGGGCAATATTTGGGTCAAAAAGGTACCAAAAATCAGCATTTTTACCTTAGAACTTTCATCTTTTACCTTAGTATAAATGTACCAAATAAATGCTGGAACCTATTACATGTTATGATATGGTCTTAATACAATATACTGTGACAGGAATCAAATTAAAAATCAGTCCCATTTGATCCCTATTGCATGTGCCATTTAGGGTATGTTTTGGACTAGTTTAGCTTAAAATCATGTCTTATGGATGGTGACTCATCCCTATCTATACTATATGATAATGTAACAAGTAATTGCAGTCAAATAAGACCTCATTACCGATTTTCCTGCAACAAAACAACAAGAATAAGTTAGGGAAAAAGCCATGGGAATTAAATACATAAAAGCACCAAAGTAGATCTAACTTTTGTATAATGCTATAAACAAATAAATCAACCATGTTACTACCCTTAAGCTGCCGATTTCATATGGATAAAAGGAGTTATGATTGCTGTCTACTTAGTCAAATAAATCAGCTACCTACTTATGCACATGTCTATGTTCAATACAAAGAAAAATCAAATGGCTTACTATAGCCTATGGTTGCCGATTTCATGGGGGGAAAGGAACAAGTTTGATTCTCTAAATTAATCAAATAAGATACCTAGCATGTTCTCTTGTCTTCTATCAAAGAAATCAATTGCGTAATCTATACTCCATTACCGTATAAACAAGGAGAAAGAAGACAACAATTGACATGTTAATTGCCTTAGAAAAATCAAAAGAAGACATGTACCTACCTTGCTCTTTGTCTTCTAGTTTCCATTATCAAACAAAGCCTCCATTATTTCCTTGACAACCAGCCGTAAGCCTAGTCCAATTGAGAGACTTTTGTAGTCAATTTTGAAATAAAAATCAAAAGCAAATCATAGAATAATGCCATGTGACATAACAATAATTCTCATTTGATTCCTTCTCTAGTCTTGCCTAAATACCCTACGTGAGCTTGTCATTCCTTCCTTGCTCACTTCAGCCGATTGGTAAGCACTCCCCTCTTCTCTCTTTTCTTCTTCCTTTGTTAGTTAATTCCTTAGAGCTTCAAAGCTCCATTAATGGTGTATTAAGGTCTAACACCATTTCTATGTAAATTTCCTAGTTAAATCTACTAAGTCTTGAAGCAAGAATCATCCTAGCATCTCTACAAGTTTTCGCCAAGCATAAGTATTCCAAGGAGGTTCCTAGATTCAACAACAACACAAGGAACAACTAGATCAAGTTAAGGTATATTTTCATGTTGAAAATCCTAGCAAAAATACTTAAATCATTTCCGAAAATTTAAGGCTTCTAAATCTATATTCTCTTCATTATTTCATGAAGGAAACTTGGATCTACAATCATCCCAAGGTGTACCAAAAATACCTTGTTAAAATTCCTAAGGTAAACTCTTGTAAAACTACTCCAAATATTATTTATAAATCTTTGTTAGAAGTCTAACAAATGGATCTCTTGAATATATTCAAGGAGGCCG